>JAOPJL010000017.1:8258192-8270488 GCA_027123545.1 Trisopterus esmarkii
CACACACACACACACACACACACACACACACACACACACACACACACACACACACACACACACACACACGTCATTGGCCACTAGGGGTCTCACAATAATAAAGGAGGTAGTGTGATAGCGTTCTGCCGTAGCGTGGGTCTGTCATCAGCTGGCTGGTTGTCCTCATACCTAGAAGTCGAAAATCTAGAAGTCGTGACTCCAGCCATCCACTCGTATATATAAATTCGCTCTCTACCGGGTAGGGCCATCGACAGGCAACCAAAAGACATCCTTACCTTGAACTAAACTACAGCTCCTGGCTTCACCATGGTTTGAAACCTTTGGGACTGATAACACAACTCAACAACATACACATAGCTAGTATTTTTATATATTTGAATGCAGAAATAATACATACAAGTTTAAGAAATTCATTACTCAAAGTTATGTGCTATAAAGAAGTTATATTGTCACATGTCATCGTTCCTACTTCACTAACCCACTAAAGGCTTGTTTTGAACGGTGAGATGTGCCCAGATCTACGGCCAGAGGAGGAGGAACAGAGCTCTGAAAAAGAACCACACGAGAAGACACCACTCCTCATCTCCATGACTGACTTGCTAACAATCAAGTCATGCACAATCCCAACACAGAGCTGCTGCTAGTGGGCATGCCTTGAAACAAGCCCCACAGCACAGTGTGTGCGTGTGTGTGTGTGCGTGTGGCACATTTACGGCCGGAGATCTATGCAGCTGTATGCACACGCAGCTGCACTTGTGCGCGTTTGTGCAAATGAGCTCCATGTCTCCGGGTACAGTGGAGTGTGTTGCACCGGGGTTACTGTGTGGTAAAGTGTGTGTGCAGCAGCGAGTGCGGTGTTGTGGTGGGGACACGAGTCTGGGTGATGCAGTCATTCTCCAGGAAAAGAATGCTGTGGAATCGCCTTTCCATCCACACCAAAGCACAAACAACCAAAACAACAATAAATCCATATAGACAGAACCGTGCACAACAAAGGCCGTTTGACACTGGGCTGGAGAGGGGCCAGTCCACTCCTAGGACGGTAGGGCTGGGGGCCCCAGACGGTAGAGCTGGGGGCCCCAGACGGTAGAGCTGGAGGCCACAGGACGGTAGGGCCGGGGGCCCCAGACGGTAGGGCCGGGGGCCCCAGACGGTAGGGCTGGGGCCCCAGATGCTTGGGCCCGAGTCACAACGCACAAGTTCATTTAAATTCAACCTTTGTAAAAACAGGATGCCAGTGAGAAACAACAGGTCAGGCTTCAGAGGCCAGCTCTGCTTCTGAAGCCCTCGCATCATTTGCTCGTACATTTGAGATGGGGAGGAGCGATATTACGGTAAAAAGGTTATTGTTACACCACACACACCCCTTTCCATATCAATACAGAGCACATGCCTAGCTTCAGGAACAAATGTGGTCTGTAGCAGTTGAATGAATGGATGCACACACACATTCAAATAAACACACATACACTCACACACCTTCTTCGCCAATTTGCATTAATTAGAAACCATTTACACACACAGCAGCATCCACTTTATAAACACAAACACACACACAAAGAATGCAGAGGCATTTTGGTCTGTATGTGTGTGTGCGCGTGTTCCGTCTTTCATTGTCAGTGTGTGTGTGTGTGTATGTGTGAGAGGGTCTATCAATAGCCCTGGGCTATTAGCCCAGGGCCCTTGGACAGAGCAGGCCAACTCTCCAACCTAATCTCTCCTCTTTCTCAGTGCATGGCATCCCTCTTCAGCAGCCATCTGTAACTCTAACACAAACGCACCCTGTGCAGCCAACATTGCAGTTTCCAGGTGGGCTGTCCTCTGTGATGGCCGGTTTGGGTCCAACGAACACAACTAACAGATTGACTTCAAAATGTTCCCAAAGTATTCAAAGGCTGCAGGGTCAGTCAATACAGCTGCACATTTTCATTAATTTAACGCTTCAATTGAACTATATAAATACAATTAATCAAACTCAGCATATACGTCTGAAAATGTGGTATATGTATGACCGTGTTTACATGCTGATGTTTACATGAATCCAATCCTCTGGAATAAGATGATTGGATTCATGTAAACAGGTTTATTCAATCTGCTTCGCCAAAAGGATTGTCTCAGGACCGGATTAGTGAAGTCGATACGATAGCTGGGCTTGAGGCGGTCCTAGTCGGCTATCTACCTGCATGTGTACTGGATCGTATCGTATTGCCGGGAGTTCGCTTCCTGCGCATGCTTGAGAATTTCGGCCGGGATTTCACCCGGAAGTGGAAGGAGACGACGTAATAAATAGTAGTGTTGTTGCTGGAAAGGTCAAACGATACCATGGCTTCAACGAAATCAGCAACGCACTTCTGGATGGACGAGGAGACCCAAAAAGCTCCATTTGTTCCCTCATATGCATTTGTATACAGTGAAAAATGCACAAAATGTACGCTACTGTTGCCTCGTCAAACTCCTCGTACCCCATCTTTGTTTGTATGCCGCCAGATAGTTTGTTGTTGCTTTTACGTAGCTGTGAACCGGAAGTGGCTCTAGTACCACTTGTTGAAAGGGCTACAGCGCCACCTAGCGTAGCTGAGTCAGTCAGGTCTCTGGCCATTTTTCAAATCTGATCCGATGCATGTATACTCAGACAAGTGACAGCCCCCCCGTCGAGTAGCAACATCGTTATATGGCTTAATCCATGATAAGTCGATCTGGTCCGACCATGTAACCGCAGTAACCACTCTGAGAAGCTGTTTCCGTCTTTCACGAAGACATCATGCATCAACATTTCATTTGGTGAACCTGACCCACACATGAGTGATGATCCCACACAGCCATTCTCCCTAATTTGAAAGCTCAAGATTCCTCTAGAAAACGTTTGCAAAAAGGTCTTACACCCTTTTTAAATCGTATTTTTAGGCCTTTAAGTTCAGGTTAGTAAAAATCTTCAAAGCAATTACTTTAAAGGCTTACTATTTAACTGTTTAGACGCAGAGTAGACTATTTAATCCAGAGGAAATTGCACTGACATTGTAAACATGTGTAGTCATTGGTGTCAGGGGGTGGGGTATCTTGTAAAAGGATGACAGATGGTGGACATTGGGAACATTAGTTAAACTAAAGTAGAAATAGTCGAGATTAGTCCCTTGGATAGCTCACCTTTGAAAGGTGGGTTCTTGGAGGTTCCCTGCTCCGAAAGACTCAAAAGTCCATAACTAAGTGAAATAACAGGCAACGGGAACCACTTCAGGCCAGCTGTGTCATTATCTCGCCAAAACAAACCTCCCCAGGGTGTATGTCCATTGTTCAATGTTAAAGACAGTTTCGAGCAAATGCTGTAAAAATACAATTGATTTATCTATCCGGTTCAAGATAATAAACGTTAAGGTTGAGCCCTCTGCTATCTTAGCAACATAATTCAGAGGTTTGTACCAATAATACTTTCACTACACCGCTATAGTAAACTCTATTTATTCAAATTAAAGTCCGGGGTGGGCACTTCGAAAATGCAATGTAAGCCCATGCAAAACAAATCACTTTCATTGATTCGTGGTATGAGCAAGAAAACAACTTTCCCTTGTAATGACGCCTAACGCAGGAACCTCGCTATAACCAGTAGAGGGCGCCAGAGTTTTTCAAACCAGATTATTCATTCCTCCCCAATTTCAATGTATTTTGCTTTTGCCACATTTACGCAGTCAATTAAATATTATTTATGATTAATCTCAGCATCCAACTCTTCACTTCTTGATCAACAATATAAAGAAAAATACATTTTTTAAGTATACATTTCCTTCAGGTTAATTTAATCACATTTTCATAGTTGAGATTATCCTTTTGGCACATGGGTGACATGACTTCAAATAAACAACAAGTAACATCTGAGGCAGTCGCACACTCAAAATAACAAAAGTGTCCTCATTTCTCCCCCTCCCCTACTAGAACCCTCCCACTCTCCGGGCCATCCTGAAACCACACCTTCTCCACCTCCGCCTTCCCGAGGTCCCACAGCTGCCTGAGGATGCGCATGCCTGTGCGGGCCGTGATCATCAGGTACTCCTCATTGTGGGGTTGGAGCCTCACAGAGTGGCGGGCCATCACCAGCGACTGGCAGAAGCGGCAGAGCACCAGCAGGTAGAGGCAGTCCCTCTCCTCAGGGTTGAGGGGCACCACACTCTCCCAGCCCTGCATGACAGGCCGTCCCACCGCCACGGGGTCGGGGTGCTGGATCATCATGTACATGATGGCGATGGCCAGCTCGTGCACGTAGTAGCCACTGTTCATGTCGCTGAAGTCCAGGATGCCCGAGATCCTGTAGTCGCCGGCCTGGTCGGGCTCCACCAGGATGTTGAGGTCGTTGAAGTCCCCGTGGTTGATGCCTGAAATGGGGAGGAAAAAATATGTACTTTTTAAACAACAAACAAACGTGTCAAAAAAATGCAGATTTCTAAAAAGGTACACTTGATGACGGATGATTGTCAATGCATTAAACGATAAAAAAAAGACGCTTGGCACGGCCGTGTTATAAGTATATTATGACAGTACTAATCAAGTATAACAAGTAAAACAAATAACTACAGATAGGAGCCCATTTCGATTAGGAACAGTAAACAACGTACACTTGCGGAACGCATGGCGATTCGGGAGCACGCTGGTGTTGAACTCTTCTAAAACGGCCTTGACTACTTCCTGCAGAGGGTCCCCGTCCATGCTGTAGACGTAGCCCTCCAGGAGAGGGACGTTGGACAGGCTCCATATGAACGAGTCCCGTTGCAGTGCAGAGAGATGAGGGTGATCCATCTGTTGGAGCAGGAATCACTCTTCAATACCATATAGAAAGGAACACACACACACACACACATCTGTAGCCAAAGCACCCTAGCCAGCCAGTCCCCAGTGATACAAATTTAAATGCAATGAATACATTTTATCAATAAATACTTTCATGCATTTTTACCTCGAGATTACTTTACCTCAAGAAGAACCTGGTCAATCCGAGCGGCCATCTTCCCGACATCATACATCAGCTGAGGTGTGTACGGCACCGTGGAAATGGTGGTTCCTGGGAGATAGGTCAGCAGCCTCACCATGAACTTCTGACAGCCAAAGCCACAATCTTATAGGAGAGGAAAGTATAGGAATACAGCTTTTAAATGTCTGTTTTAGGATAAGGAAGGCAGCAGGTTGGGCTTTTTCGAACCATCAATGTTTAGATGTTTTCCTGTTGAAAAGTCTTAAGATTTGTCATGTTTGAGAAACCGAATACCATTGCCCTTGCAAGGTGTGACATCATCTCAGGTATCCTAGCATACAATCAGCATGAGGGAGAAGGAAATAGGAATCAAGCGAACAACAGACTTGACAGATCCATGACGGCCAGTGTAGGTAATGGTTTACAGCCAGCTTCAGCTTTCAAAGGAATGAATTCATATTGATAGAAAATTTTGTGACTTGGGTTATATATATACCATCTATACATGATTGATGTTTCAATGCATGTCCAACTGTCTAGTTTCACGTCATGCCTGCTAGCCAGCAGGAAGGAAGAAGAAATAGCAAAGGCACACCACCGTATTCATTTTGTACATTTGTACATGCGATCATTCCTACAGCTAATTGACAGCTTATCTTTTCTGGAAAAGTACTGATTACTATTCTGCTGTGAGATAGTCTGGCTAGTCTGGCTTATCCCAGCCAATGCATTCACAGTTTGAGTGATTTTCACACCTCTGACACAATTACCTTTCATTAAAGGACATGAATTATAAATAAATGGAAGCAGGTGAGAAACTAAATTTTCACACAGACGGCCTGGGTAAGCTTTGTGTTGAAATCAGTTTCATAGGTTTCCAGTTTCAGGATCTGATTATTGATGTGTTGACTGATGGCCATGCTATGCCGTCACTACGGTCGCTGATGAGCATCTAACCATCTGTATTTCTTAACACACCTACCTTCCAATTGACCTGAATGATGCAATGAAATAAGTGTAACCACCAAATTTGTTTCAACGACTTTCATTTAATTTAATTTAATTGAACAAATGTCCTCATTTGGTTGACGGGTAGTGCAACAATGTTGTCAGGTAGGTAATTACACGTGACATCTGCTACGTGCTAATGTAACCTGGGGTGGTGCCGAGGCAAAAAACACAATGTTTGTGTGGAGGCTCAGCCACTCACAAATCAGCACAACTTTTTCTCCACTCACTTAAAATCAGGGTCACCGTCTCCCCTCTGAAATGAGTAGGTCTTATTGTGTGCCATAACTACCTTCATTGAATCATTCACATTTCACCAACATTGTTTGGCACACTTCATAAGCAAGTCTGTACATAAGAACAACACCATAAACAAATGGATTCATAGATTATTAAATGGATTCAATCAAAACCGAATTGTTTGTGGTTTTTTTTAAAGAGAGACAGCTTACTCTGCATTCTACGCCCTCATTGGACAATGCCTTTTAAGTGTTTTCTGGCACATTCTTTCCTTCCAATTTATGTGCTGCCTTCAAGGTTAACTTAAGTTAACTGCTATGGGTCTAAGTCCTCCACTAGCTCGACTCTGCCGACTGGCTGTCCAGGTGGGTGTGGCCATGGAGCAGAATCAATCAACTCGTAGTTTGTTGTCAGGAGATGTTTTAAGAGAGCACAAACAAACAAGAAAAGCATTGACAACATGCATGTTGGTGTCGAGGGTGTTTCTGTTACGCTTCTTCCTTGGAGACTATTCGTCGTTGGGTATTGTGTGAGATAATTATCACTCACATTAACACTCTTTAAGGAGTTTTCTGAAGGCGTTTCTGTTGTTTAGGTGAACCATATTCTGCTGGTTAGCGGTTGCAGCAGTGGCTAGCTCTGTTCACTGGTTGACATTAACTGTTCATTCCATTAATGTAGTTATATGTTTATTAATTAGTGTCGTAATGGATGCGTTATTTTTTGTTAATGGATGTGTGTTTTTTCGTCTAATGTTTCAGTCCAGAAAGGTTCAGCCTTGTGTGTTTAGGGTTAGTGACTTTTGAATGTTAACTCGCTGTGTGACTTTACACAAGAGAATGCGTTGCAAGGGCAGTACACCTTACACTGTCTGAAATATATCGCTGGTGTCTGGCCTTGTGCGTTAACGATGTGGTTGTAAACAGCCCATCTGGATGAGATAAGCCTTCCCATACTCAATTTTACTGCAAGCAAATTACTTTTGGTCTGCGAAAAACCAAGGTGAACGAGAGCATTCTTTCACCTCTGAATCGTTGAGCAGACAGTTTGGACCCGAGAGGCTATATTAAGGCCATTTGGTCTCGCTTTATATCTTTGCACAATACAAACTCAATGTCACATGCAATATGTGTTACATAATACGTTAATAGATTACTTCCTCCAGGGCCGGAGTGGGACCCATTTTTGTCCTGGGAGTTTCAGGCTCATACCGGCCCATACAGGCCCATATTTTTTCAGTGATGAATTTGCATACATGAACAGCACAAAACTCGTACTGTCCCTTTTTGGATCAACCTTTGCCAAATGAAAAATCCACCTCAAGGATCAGTTAGTTAACTATCATTTTTTAGTCTACCTGTCCCCTCAGTCCTGTCTTCTTCATGTCTATCAGGTTCACCATGCAGCATCTGACTGCTGCTCTGAGGCTACAAAATATTTTATAGTTGGTATAAATGACCATCTATCACGTTTGTCTTTTATATTTTACATGAAATATGTTGTCCAGTCTTGCCTCTTCAGTGTCGGACTGGCTTATCTCTTCTGATGCTACAAAAAAAAAAGAGTTATTGCTTGGGCTAACTTAAAAAGATCATGCTGGAGTTCACATGTTCATTTTCACAAATTATATTTGTGATTTGACATATGGCTTAACAAAATGAACTAGAATAATGTTGAATTGGTTTAAGCTTGTATGCTCAGGTTGGCATTGCAAACATAGTACAAATAGCTAATGATTTATGTTGCAAATTAATCATTAGATCCACCTATCTCTACCGGCTGCAACTTGTGTCTGTCCTCTCAACAAGGTGGTTTATGTTGGCAAATTTGGCGGAATGTTCCTCCAGTGCCCTTCTTTTTTTAAATCTGCCTTTTTCGGTTCCTCCTTGGCTTTTTCCTGCCCTCCACAATCAATGACACTTGTCGCTTCTGTTCGCTGATTCTCTTCTGTTACCGCTCAAGAAAAGACACAACATGGGCCAAACTAACTAAAATAATTGGGAGGGGTGAACTACTGTACAATGTATAATCCATATTATACATACTGCGATGCTGGGGCTGAAATTTCAGACAAATTAAGAACATCTATTTTAAGAGAAGATAAAATAATGGTCAAAGTATTTTTTTCTTTCACCCAAGCGGCCCAAAATACATTTGAAAGTGGGCCTGACTTCCTCTACTGTTTAACGTGGCTCTGCTCAAATTCAAAACAGGTACAGGGAACATCAATAATAATCTTGAATATGGCACTGGATCATAACCTAATGGCAAAGATGCAGTGCCATGTACAGTAAAGAAGCCTATAGTATTACTACATCAACGTCGGCATGTAGTTAACAACTGACAAATAATATTTTAACAATTCTTAATTTCACATTGATCATTGACCGGCGGAAATAATTACAACAGCCTCAGCAAATATGATACATACTGGTTTAGAACAGTATGTCTATTCCTGATATATAGCCGTTTTCGCTGTAGGCCTATACTTTTCTCTTTTAGAGAAAAGTCCCCCCAAAGTTATAGGGGGGACGCATATTTTGTCAGACTGTACATTCGATACTTCAGATCATTCCTAATAACTATCGAGAATATAATTATGTTTCTTTCCTAGGCAAAAGTTATAGGGGGGTACATATTTTGGCAGGTCGAATGTAGGCCTACAGTCTTCCAAAATATGTGTCCCCCACTCCCCCCTATAACTTTGGCTAGGAAATAATATAGTAAAAAATATATATAATATTCTCTATAGTTATTAGGAATGATCGTGTGCTCTTATTAGGAATGATTGTGGTTCTCCAGCCTTAATTGAGCCTTGGGTGAATTCAAAGCGTAGTGTGTATTTCTTCCGGCACTGGATGCATGCACGCCGGGGATACAAATCTTATCGGGGGTATAACTACATTGGCACGACACCGGACCCGTGTTTTGATTGACACTTGTGTTGATTAATAATACATGTACCCAAACAGGGCTCAAGTGCTCCGACATGACAGCAGACCCGAGTCGCTCACCGATCTCCTCGAGGTTCATGAGCCCCCCCGCTGCGTTGCGCACGGCTGTTTGCGCAGGGATGCCGTGCTCCTGCAGAAAGCTCATTGCCTGCGTCTGGACGTCGATCACAGTGGGGTTTATACTGTCCACGGAGTTCATGATCTTCAGCACGTATTCGCCTCCACCTCTGGGCACCACCACGTGGAAGTTCTGGTCATCGTAGCTGGGCAGAGGGCGGACGGCGGACAGCTCTAGGCCGTAGAGCCGCTGGACGAGCTCCACCACCTGAGCCTCGCTGAGCCGGGGTTTGGTCTGCTCCGACATGGCTGGAGGTCCCGGGACGGAGCTGCTGCAGCCTGCATGAAGCCACCAACGCATGCAGTTTAATAAGAGTAGGCCAATGCACCGTTATTTCATGTAGTAAAACCCAGTGCACGGTGTTATCGTTTTGTAAATATGTATGTAGGGCTGTCAAGCGATTAAAAAAATGTATCTAATTAATTACAGACTCTGTGATTAATTAATCAAAATTAATACCACACATAGATTTTGCAGAGAAAGATACATTTAATAAATTTCATAATTTAATTCAAATAAATGATGGCGGATGAGTAATTCAATGAATAATAGAAATAATATACTTTAAAGTTCAATGTCTCTCCTATTTAAAACCTATTTCATTAACATACGGTGCATTTTAAGAGCAAATTAATAACATTTCCATCTCACTCAAGATGCAATGCATTTCAAAAAATACTTTGTTAGGGATAGGGTTAGGGCTAATACTTTGTTTTGACTTTTTAATCACTTCTGTGATTAATTCATCGAAATGAACGCGTTAATTTGACAGCCCTATATATAAAGAGAAAGAGAAAGAGAAAGAGAAAGAGAGAGAGAGAGAGAGAGAGAGAGAGAGAGAGAGAGAGAGAGAGAGAGAGAGAGAGAGAGAGAGAGAGAGAGAGAATGTATCGTGTCTTACAAGTTCAGCTGAAAACATGCACGGTGGACAAACACAAATTGTGTGAAATTAAAAACGAATCCAAATCTGGGCCGGGCCTGTAAATGACTAACTGAAGTTTTGATCGCTCCAGGCGAGCGGGGTTTGTTGGATAAACGGTGCCTAGTTTTATAAATACACCCGTGTTGTGTACATGCATTTACAGTGCCCTCACCTCCGTGCAATGTGCTAAGAATACACCTAGTAATGCTGATATGTGATACAACCAACCTCCTTGTAGAGTCGCTCGATTTACCAATCCAAGTAGGCCTACTGCGTTGTTTTGCAGAATGTGGAGGAGGAGCCGGAATTGTAGCGTTATCCCGGCCTATCGCAACCCAACTTCCGGCCAGTACTTGCTATGTGCTGTGTAAACAACCCCCCGTCTCTCATCACAGCCATTTACTGAAAGGCCCGCCCTGTCTCTCGCCAGTATAAATCATAGACTGTAAAGTATAAATAAAGGGTTAGGGTTAAACGTCACGTTCCATGCGGTCCTTCGTGAGATGTTCAACGCCGAAGTTCAAAGGTTCAAAGTTCAAAACCAAGTAATTTGATTGGGCAAGAGGCCTTCCATGAGCGCTGATCATTGAGAGAGAAACGGGGCTGGGACTTTGTGGACCCTGCCATAGACATAATTAAGAGTAGACTCTGCATCGACCGCTACTGCCTTCTGGCGCTGACGAGCCGTGGGGCCGCCGTCATGGACCGGTCGACCCTCCGCTCCACTCAGTGTAATCTGTTTGGCAGGTGCGATGAACTGTCAGCGCATTTAATTAATCAAACTTTAATGAATACCAAACTGATTTTCACCCGGGTTTTTTTGCTGCAATGGTCATACATGCTATGCTACAGGCCACATGGTTTGGCTTATTTGAATATTCATAGTGGGCTTAACAGTAATATAATATTCTGATATGACATAAAGTGATCAAAACTGGGAACATAATCCCCGAAAAGGGGGAAAAAACGGAGACGATTCCAGTTTGACTAGCAATCTGATTGAAAAACCTAATGTTGTGTCTTCAAAAACAAAACGGACTGGTAGTTTTTTCTGTATTTAGCCAGGGACAGGCAACCAAAAACATGGAAGCCTGTTACCCTATGATACGTAATGTAGGCTATGATAAGTATTTTGCAAATCACACACTATAAATGAGATAGAGAAGCAGAAACAGGGCAGATAAGGGGCAGTAAAATCAGCTATTTTAATAGGTTTAAGAAATAATTAATATATGATTAGGCTATATATAAATATATACATAGCCTACATAAACAATATATGAATACATTAGATAGCTATTATGTGAACACATGAAAGTTTTTGTATGAGCTAAAACCCCTGAAAGAGGACTGTTTTGCAGAGCTTCTTTCGCAAGTGGAGAGGAGATGTGCCGGTGCTAAAGAAAAGAAAGTTCGCCCCAGGGTCTCACCAGATGATGGCAATCATTATTGGGTTACAGTGGTGTAGACTCATTAGCAGCCCTTCAAAGTATCCAGAGTTGGAACTCTAGCAGACAGGATCTTCTCTTAGAAATTCAACTAAGCTTATATAGATTACACAGAACAGGAATAGGCCTATCTGTCAAATGTTGATGGGTTCCTGCCCATGTAGGAACGCAACAATATAATAGGCATAGCCTTTTGGGAAAGCCAAAGTTAAAGCAATTAAAAAAAAAAAAAAAGTAATAAAAAAGTGGCAGGATAGATGGGACAGAGAAATCACTGGAAGAAATAATTAAAATCTACAAAAAAAAAAGGGAGGAAACGATAGTTATGATACTATAACTCTGGTTCTATGATTGTAGGCGTAGCCGTCTAGGCTTCGCCTTATGGGCTTGTCCCTGTGCGGGTGCTCGCGCGCACTGAAATTTAAACTATGCACCAATCAACGTGGGCACCGCCCACATTTGATTGATTGATTGATTGATTGATTGATATCTTTATTTCGATCATGTAAACGACAGTGTAAAAAAAAAATATATAATAATAATAAATAAATAAGATAAAATAATAATATAAAAAGTGAACAGAAAAATGTATACACAACATCTCATAAGCAACGCAGTTTACATGAGCGAAAAGGAGTAGGAAGAAGTA
>JAOPJL010000017.1:8287934-8304360 GCA_027123545.1 Trisopterus esmarkii
TGTGTGTGTGTGTGTGTGTGTGTGTGTGTGTGTGTGTGTGTGTGTGTGTGTGTGTGTGTGTGTGTGTGCACACGCATCTGGAAAAGCCCGAAATGTTCTTACAAGAAAGCCATTGATCAGGGATTTCATCAAGGGCAAAGGTTTTCGTTCTTCTGCCCGTTCCAAGCTCTGTACAGTTCTCAAGTCTGTACAGAGTCAGGTCGATTCCACCAATTACAGCATCACCTCTGAATGCAGACGGAGAACTGACCTTTGTCAAGTTATTTTACTCCGGGGGGTTGGAAAGTAAAGGGATATTGTTCCAAGCAGAGTACAGCTGCTTATTCTGTTCTTCTTCTGTCTGGTCTTGGTTCACAGCTCGATGAGGATGGTCTCGAGGTCTGAACACAACAATACATACATTCACAGCGACGACAACCATGCAAGGGGACAGCCAGCTCGTCTGAAGCAGTTAAGGTGAAGCGTCCTGCTCAGGGGCAACTCGACACTCAAGAGCCAGGTTTCAAATTAGCAACCTTGAGATTTCAAGCCAACTCGCTCTTCCTCCTGAGCTAAGCAGACTCATGAAGCCAACCTATGAACCACATTCAGCAGTGTGACGAGCTTCCAAATCCTGAAGCCCTGTCCAGATTTGACACTCATGCCCTCTGGACCTTTCTGATCGTGAGCCCGGCGTTGTAAACCAGGTCATGCTGTTGACCAGGATCTCCGTCTGTTTGACACAACGTCAGAGCGAAACACACAACGCTTCATGTAATGGACAAACATAATAGGACAACTCGGTGTGCTCTTTGTTTCACTTTGCCTAAGTGTTCCTACAAATTAAAAGTACTGGACAATAAGGGCGCCTGGTGAAGGAGCGTGATGTTGGGTGTGTGATCGCACCACCTTATTGCGCCACCTCTGACTGCTACTCATTTTAATTAGAAAATGTTTAGCTCATACCTGGCTGGACATGTTTGCTGTTTTCAGTTTACGGCTAAAGTGTACATTCAAGCCACAAAGCATTATTTATAAGGTTTGTTTCCTATAGTCGGAAGGGATCACGTTCACACCTCAAGTGAACTGAACCAGCGAATCACGGTGTGTGTGTGTGTGTGGTCTTACACCATCAAAAATGTATGTGTTGTGTGTTGCATTGATTGTTGAGCAATCAATGCGCGTGCAGCCACATGTCTAACTTGACATCGGTTTAGGTGGGGGTCAATTCTTTATCTGGAATTTAAATGATTAAATAGTCTGTGTGGACAAAAATTTATTGCTGGCAGGCCAGTTTCAGCCAGATAACAATAAATTCTAAATAGTTTAATTTAATTGTGACTGTAATCCCATTATGGGTGATGATGCCCATTAATCGTGATTCAGTGAGAGTGAGAGTGAGAGTGTGAGTGAGAGTGAGAGAGAGACTAGTGCAAGAGATCCTCCCTTCAACACAGTTTAAATTCAATACAAATTCAAGTTCAAGATGACATCAATAATAAAATAGGGTAACTTATGCCTATCATCATATCAAGGCATTGTGAGGCTAATGTGATCTTAATGAGACATCTTTTAGACCTTGCATTGTTTGAATTTCACATTATAGAGATATCACTGTGTGGGTGGGTTTGAGCGTCTGAATATAATTGGTTTTGCAGAAATCAAAGTCAGAGCGACAAACTAACTTGATAACCGGCGCGGAATGGGGCTCTCTCATGGTTTGCAAATGAACAAAACAAATGTTTTTGCTAAAAAAAATACTTAGTCTTTGCCAGGGAATTCTCCTGATGAGCAAACAGAGAGAGCCAAGAGATAAAAACAAACGATTATCACAACTAGATGCAGTTCACTCTCCTTGCCAATTTATACGCAAATGTGGCACCATTTTCCATCTGGTGACGAACTCGGAATATAAACATATTAACTATTGTGTGTAAACGCACACACTGGCCAATGTTCCAGACACCACCAGTGCTGGGATTGAACACTGGGGGGTTGGGATGTCACAACTGGAGGATGATCCCCACATTATTGGTGAACAACAAAAAGCAAACACTGTATGTGTGGTAAGGATCTTCTCAGAACCCATAAGGTGGACTACTCACAGAATGAAGCCCCTATGTCTTACTCAAGGAGAGTGTGTCTGTGGGGCGGTGCAGGGGAGGTGAAAGAACAATGATTGAATATGAAATGAGAGGGCAAGAGAGAGAGAGAGAGAGAGCGAGAGCGAGAGCGAGAGCGAGAGGGGGGGAGAGAGAGAGGGAGTGAGAGGGAGTGGGATAGAGAGAGATAGGGATATAGAGAGAGGGGGAGAGGGAGAGAGTGAGGGTGAGAGAGAGAGGGGGAACTGAGTGGGCGTGAGCAGCACCTGGGTGTAGGGGCAGCATCAGAGTGCTGCTGGAGCAGATGAATTGGCTCAGTGAATAAAGCTTGGCACAAGAGAGTCCACTGCACTCCACAGCCCACCAGGACAGAGGGACACCAGTCTTTACCAGACCAGCAGAACAGAGTGACACCAGTATTTACCATACCACCAGGACAGAGGGACACCAGTCGGCACCATACCACCAGGACAGAGGGACACCAGTCGGCACCATACCAGCAGGACAGAGGGACACCAGTCGGCACCATACCAGCAGGACAGAGGGACACCAGTCCGCACCATACCAGCAGGACAGAGGGACACCAGTCCACACTACACCAGCAGGTAAGGCTGTTTCTTTACATCACTGAACGATTCAAAAGCTGGACAATTCGTCAATATCTTTCTTTCCATTAACATTAAATGTATTTAAATGAATTAAATTGTATTGATGTGATTGAGATGAGATATATATGAGATATATCTATAGATTGCTTTTGAAGAGGCCTTATCTCATATTTTATGCATATTTAATTAATAATAATTTACAATTATTCATAAATAAATAAATAAAATATTTTTGTCAGAAATATATGTTGGAAAATAATGTTTTTTGGTGATAAGAGAATTTGTTGTGTGCATTGTGTATTTTCCATGATAACAAGTAAAAGTTTGAAATGTTAATTTAAACTCTTACATATATATTTTATATATATGAATATTGTGGAGATTGTTGGAAGGATCACTGGTCTGTGAGCTGAAATATTCCTGATCAATGCAGGTGGCAGGTTTTATTGATTGCAATTATAAGTACTTTATTCTAGCTGAAAGATGTTTTTTTTATAGAATACTCTATTCTAGTTGAATAGTGTTTCTCACTATGTTTGACACATCATTAGCTGAAGAGGTATTTCAGTGGGAGCAGTGCCACACAAATGGATGGATATAAATCGTACAGCCATTGGCAACCATTATGCTCATATTCATAAAATAGCATCAATGTTCCATTTCCATCCATTCAAGACTACGAATCAGACCATATTCATACTGAATTTGACTAAATAATTCCTCAAGGGAAATATTAATAAATCGATAATGTAACCAAAACAAATCTATAGAAAAATTGCTATCAATATATACGCACAGACAACCACACACTGCTAAAGCATACACACATGCTTGTGTGTGTACGTGTGTGTGTGCGTGTGTTTGGGTTTGTTTGCATAGGCATGTCTATGTGTCTGCATGTGCAGGTGTGTGTGTTTATATCACTGTGTCTCATAATGGAAAACACTGTGATATACTGTGTTGTATCATATATTGTCTGTCACAACCCTTAAATCTAGCATGTATTAAAAATACTAGGTGCCATGTGAGATCTCTCATTGAGATCAAGTGGGGAAAGAGGAAGACCTACTACGGTCGAAACGTTGTGAAAATGGAATAAAATCACTGGGCGCTGCGGCGACAGAGTGTGGGTATACTTTTTCTTATAATTTGACTGACTTTTTTACCCTGCACCTGTACATAGTTGGATGTGCGTGCACTCTCTGCTAAAAGTGGGGAAAGAGGACATAGGCTACCAGAACGCAAATGATAATTATATTGCATTTTTCAATCACAATTATTCAAACCCAATTTGAATAGACCACTGCAAAGCATGTTTCTACCTCGTTTCTCTTGTCTCAGCTTTCAACCTTTTCTAATCATTATTATCCCAAAGAAAACGAGGTTCAGTCATAATGAGTGTTGCGGGCTAATTAATCAAATTTGTTTAAAACATGACCACATTACACCAGCATGTTTATGCGACACAGCTTGTGTTCATCCACAGACCCCCCATAAAGTTCCTGCTTGTTGATGAACTAAGCTATGTGCAGAGTCACGTTCAGGGACAGTTCTCAGCCCACCAGACACACGGCACTCGTATCTTCACATAGCGATGGCAGCTGCACGAGTGGTATTCCTCATAGCATTACGTTGGGAAAAATGCTAATGTGATCAGGTAATGTGGGTCTGCCTGATTTATTTTTTTGATGGAAGCCTGCAGTACTCCACACACAATGCCTTGTTGAAAAACTCTGGCCCCATTGTCTCAGGGGGGAGTGAGGGAAACAAAAGTAGAACAGAAACATTAGAACAGTGCAGTAGAATCGGAGCCCGACACTGCCAGTCTAGAACCTCCCCTCTCCTAAAACTCGTCAGAACAACCGAACATGCGACTTATATGTATTCAACTATTACTGAATTATGTCAGAAGTACGGCAAACACATCTTTCTTGTCAACCAAAGTTTAAAGTGCAGTTGATTGTTCATCTTTTGGTGAAAAAAATACCGCATTCAACAGACCATGGCACATCAGAGGCAGCCATTTTGTTTTTTTATTGAATGCCTCATTGTGATTCTTTGTACAGTCATTGTACCAAGCCCCGCCCCAGGCCAGGTCCGTTGGAAACCTGTCTGAACGGGAGGGGGGGTCAAGACCATCATTACTATTAATACAAATGTTATTCAAATACACTGTTCACACAACATCCCTCTTTATTAAAAATGATATCAAATACTTATCTTACTATTATGCATTAAATTGTGCACACAAATTTAAATACCTAATGAGGGTCGTAGCGAAAGAGTTGAACCGCGGAGAGATGCCCCAATGAAAGCTTTTTACTCGAAATACATTTTACAAGCAGTGTCATGAGATGGCCAACTGACTGCAAGGCTGATCCACTCTGACAGACTGTGAAATGATTGGAAGCCGGGTAGATGCTAAGACACAGTCAGCACTGTGTCTTAGTGCCCTTTCTCATTAGATTAGATTCAATGTTTGAGATGTGAGGGAGAGGCAAGCAGAGCCAGGTCAAACCATAAAAGCTTTTACTTGAATTTGAATAATTTAGAAATCTTCCCGAAAGATGACATGCATGCAGATGTTTTTCATTGCTGTGTTGTTGGAAGCCAACATTGGTCTTCGGACTAAGGTATGTTTTATAGGAATTACCAAGGCAGAACTTGAAAAAAACAAAAAACTTGCTTGGGCAACCTTTTGTGGTGTCTGGAGCAATTGGTGAATAATTCATTACAGTTTTTTTCAATTACTTGAACACGTTTTGCAAAACTTTGCTCATTGTGTCAAAACGAATCGAATATTCAATACTGCACATTACAGAATTGTACTTTACAGTGCAGTAAATTCAGTTTATGCAAAAATAAACCAAAAATGTGTATACTGTACTGTAATTGGATTGATCTTACCTCAATGTCTCCGCAGGCCTGTTCCATTGCCTGCAGAAGAGGCATGCGGGCATGTGGTTTGCAGCCATCTCTGAGCCAAAAAATAATATTCTACAGGGTTTGAAAATGGCGAGTAAGGGGGTATATGACTTCAAATTGATTATGGTTGACGAACCAGTTCCGGACCAGAACAGTCTGATATAAACTAACATTATCTGAGACAACATTTTCTCAGGGACCTTTTTTCCATTTTTCCATGATGGTGCAGTAACCCTTGAAGGCTTATGGCGGCACACAATGAGATATTTCCCCCGTGCTGGCCCAGGACGTGCACATTTTCCCTTTGGTCTTTTTGTATCAGGCTGATTGGTGTTCAGTTTTGTAAGTGTTTTCAGGTGTGTATGCATTTTCAATTACCCAATGTGTTTTGTATTTTGAATAGATGTTTTTTTTTCCAATGGAATGCAACAATGTAATTTTTGAGAGTGTCTCAGTGTCTTATGTATGAACTAGTGTGTAGTGTGCAGGAGTAAGTGTGTTGCAGAATTGCAAATAAAGTGCAAAGCAGCGCTTTTGTTTAAGGTATAGTAACAAAAAAAGGTGTGTTACTTTGGTCTAAGCATCTGTCTATAGTGTTTCAGCAATTGGAAAAAGCTGTAAGAGGTGAGTTCCATTTGAAAGAGTCCAATAGTAACATCAGCTGCTTTAATGTGTATTTTAATTTGTGTGTAATGTATTT
The DNA here is from genome assembly GCA_027123545.1 of Trisopterus esmarkii. Lineage (NCBI taxonomy): Eukaryota > Metazoa > Chordata > Actinopteri > Gadiformes > Gadidae > Trisopterus > Trisopterus esmarkii. The sequence goes on from JAOPJL010000017.1 coordinate 8,294,249, forward strand.
GATTTTTAGCTTTTGATGTCAGACATTGATTGATTTGAACATTTGGGTACCTAATTATGGTAGCCTGGGAACTGGATCATCTGAAAATCACATTATACTTGCCAATGACCTTGTCGTTTATCCATGTTTACCATTGTATTGACCACCTTTTATTCCAGCTCTAGTTTACTTTGTTAACCATTCTGTGTACAACACCAGTTTCTCTACTCTGGTTTCCTTGTGTGTTATTAAATTCTGTGTTTGTTACCTTGCCTGTCCAGCAGAGCAGAAGTAAAGAAAGAAAATTTAATTTCATTCGATTTACTGAAAGGTGTTTACAGGTTAAGACCTGATGACCTGATGAGTCTAACATCCTGCAAATCAGAGTACCATCTGGCTTCTGCTGTTCTCTCTCTGTCTCCAATGCCTGAAAAAACAACAACCATCTGTTATTGCCTGAAATGTTGATTGTGCTTGATAAATATAGGCTAAAAGCACTACCTTGATGCCCTGCAAATGAGACATATCAAATTCAAACCAGATAGGTGCATAGAGAAAAGCACATCCTCTGGGTCCGATATTGGAAATACATTGGACACAATGGAAGATATAATGAGCCCGGCAATTTCCTAGCAAGTGTATTAGCATTGATAAAGTCCCTTTGAAAATCCCTTTCATGAGGATGGCTGCAAACATTAACCTCTGGGTAATTTCATAGCAACCTGTGATTGGAATGCTTTCAGCCCGAAGACAGCTACCTCATTATTCAGCCCCATGAGTCCATCTACAGCCAAATTTGTTTCACTGTTTTTCTTTCTCAGATAATAACCCCGGGCGGCCCACCACTATGTCTCGGCTTAACTGCACTTTGGAGCTGTCCGCCGGCCGAGACGGCTTTGCTTGTCCGCCCCGATGCGACAACCTGACGTCCGGCCTGAACCTTAGCTACCCGGAGCTGGAGGACGCGTGTCTGAGCGACCAGGAGTACCTGGAGAAGTACCGGGGTGCCCGTCGCTCGCCCATGTTCCTGCCCGTTTGCCTCACCTACCTGACCATCTTCCTGGTGGGCGCCGTGGGCAACGTGCTCACCTGCACCGTCATCGCCCGCAACAAGGTGATGTGGACGCCCACCAACTTGTACCTGTTTAGCCTGGCTGTGTCCGACCTGCTGGTGCTGCTGCTGGGCATGCCCCTGGAGCTGTACGAGATGTGGCAGAACTACCCCTTCCTGCTGGGCGTGGGCGGCTGCTACTTCAAGACCTTCCTGTTCGAGGTGGTGTGCTTTGCCTCCATCCTCAACGTGACGGCGCTGAGCGTGGAGCGCTACATCGCCGTGGTGCACCCGCTGCGCGCCAAATACTTGGTCACCCGCACCCACGCCAAGCGCGTCATCCTGACGGTGTGGGGCATGTCCATCCTGTGCGCGCTGCCCAACACCAGCCTGCACGGCATCGCCACCCTGCCCAGCCGACCCGTCGGCACCGGAGTGGGCGCCAACGGCTCGGACTCCGCGGCGGCCGACGGCGGCGTGCTGGACTCGGCCATCTGCGTGCCGCTCAGCCCACAGTGGTACAACCTGACCATCCAGGTGACCACGCTGGTGTTCTTCGTGCTGCCCATGCTGACCATCAGCGTGCTCTACCTGCTCATCGGCCTGCACCTGCAGCGGGAGAAGATGCTGCAGGTGTTCGGGGCCAAGTCCAGCTCCTCAGGCCAGGAGAGCTTCTGCAACGTGCGCCGGAAGCAGCAGAAGGCGCGCCATCGCCAGGTCACCAAGATGTTGTGTAAGTATCCAGTCTCTGTTATTTTGATTTATTTATTTTTGCATTTTCATAAAGTGAGATAGTTAGGAAGGCATGGGAGATAGAGGGCAGACATGCAGAAATGGACAACGGGCAGGTATCGGAACCGGGTCACTGCGATCAGGACTAGGCCTTATATGGTACTCACTCTACCCGGTGCCCCACCGTGGTGCCCCCTTGGGTTTGTTTTGGAGCAGAACTTCAGCATGGAGCAGCGAAGGTGTTAATGTCGGTTTGAACAAGCTGGAAGCTGCAGGCTGTGGAGAGCCATTAGCAGATATTGGGAGCACTGATGCTTTGGATGTATAAAATTGGGTTCCACTTTTTTATTTTACGGTACATTAATAAGACGGAATAAAACATCTGTTTATTGGACCATATACATTTATTTGATAATGCCCCAAGGCGCCGAGATGAATAATTTGATTTGAGGACAATGGGGGTGTAGCCGTTATCTCTGTAGGGGGTTCGGGTTCGGCTAACGAAATGTTAAAGTGCACCTCCAAAATGTTCTTTCCAGATGCATTATGTATTGTGACTTAAAAAAAATCAGTAATTAAGTATTACAGAAGAAGCAGAACACTTCATAACATTATTAAACATCAATCAACATTTATTGACAAGCTGCAGTACCAGACAAGATAACAACTTTTAAATGTACTTATATTAACATTAGACCATTAGAGTATTACATTTTCCTTCACTCAGACACGCACACAGACCTTTATGTTGCAGTTATGAAGCGTTATGCAATGACAAGCCTGGTGCCCTAGCTCTCTTTCTCTCTCACTCTCTCTCGCTCTCTCTCTCTCTCTCTCTCTCTCTGTCTGTCTCTGTCTGTAAGTAGTGTGAAATATATATGTTGCTTGAATGATAGAAATGACACAAGAATAGAACCATAGATATAACTTTACCCTAAAGAATAAGAAAATCGACATTGAAGCAAGACATTGACCTGTAGTATGGTAGACTGACTGTGAGCATGCACTGTGCGTTCACGTCATGGCTCTGGCTGGATTTGCTACATTACATTTGTGTTGGATCCAGGTTTCCCGGCTTGTACATTGGGGTCATTATTTTCTCATTAATTATGCAATTCTATCATTTCTTACATCCAAAAGCCATTATGTTGGGTCCACTGCTGTCAAAATCTGCAAAGTCCACACACAGCCAATACGGCAACAGAAAATTTGTGTAGTTTGCATTAGTAAACTTCCATCACTTCACTCAAAGAGGAAGTTTTTTTGACAAGTTTGAACACCACAACTTGCTCCGAATGGAAAATGACTGACAGGACATTTAGGATAACTCAAAGTGACAGCAGTGACAGCAGTGACAGCACAAGGACACATGTCCATCGTGCCGCTCGGCAAGTCACAGACTTTGGCCATCCTGGCGTCTTGCTGTAGTTGAACTGTTAAAGGTGATTTATAAGATAAGTCACTTGAAGGTAACTGAGCTAATTTCACAGCTAAAGGTCACAAGTCCTTGACAAAAGTATTCAGCGACCAATGCCAGACGCACCACACTGATTGGTGGGACTATTTCCTCCTTGTCGTGTCTACTCCTATTAAGCTCTGACACTTATCTCATTTTGAATTATTTCTTTTGTTCATGTGAAATGATATCCATCGCTTGTTGAATAATGAATGGTGGCGGGAAGGAGGGAGAAATGACAAAAGGCAAGCTGTTTGACATTTTGAGCCTCTCTTTTTGCACTATATCCTTTGGCGATAACATTTCGCGGTTCCAAATGTGACGGCTGTTGTGAATTCTTTGTAGGCTGTGCTCAAAGGGAAGCAGTATCAAGGTCAAAGTTATACACACATGCCTACCCAATTGGGACTTTAACAATAATTGTCGCTGATTAATGAGATGAATAATTGGGTGATTAAATACAGATTTTTTTGTTTAATTTTTTGTATAAATTAAAATAAATCCTAAATTAGAATTTAGGTAGAGAATGGCCAAATTAATCCGGAAAAAGTCAGAGATTGATATTGAAGAGATATAGACCTAAAAAATTAATGTCCCAAGTTTTGATAGGATGAACTTTAAAGGTAGTCCAGAAATACAACGTTATAATTGAATAATTGAGGGGTCCATTTCCTTCCTTCATCCAGATTTTATAAACTGTGATTGAATTAGCCTTTGTTCAATCCATCCAGTATCGTTTGGTCAAGTTTCCTCTTTGAATAAAAAATTGAAAAGCAAAAACTAAATCTAGTGGAACAGAGAGAAGCTCTAACCACTGACATTTAAAATGGCCACAAGTAAAGCTCCATTGGAGCTCAGCTCAAATCAAACATAGTTTCTTGAATGCCTCAGCAGCCAATGCAAGAAACCTCATACATATATGTATGAAATTGATTCATACATATATGAAAGAAATGCTACACAATAAGCATTATGAACTTCCTTGCTTAGCCTTCCACTACTGCTGAAACTGCAACAATGGTCACTGCACAACTGGTCACAGTTAACATGTAGAGATGATCATGTAATGGATTTATTTCAGCATACATTATTTACATTTTCAACATGTTTCCAGGCATAAACATAAGACTTGTGCAAATACTAACAAAATCTGAGACAGGTCATTCAATTATTTCACGTTTGCATTCTTCTGAGTATCACAAGACTAAAACATTTTGAAAAAATACGAACCAATTCTAATAAACAACCATTTCATGACTTGAGTTATTGAAAAAAAAAAAGATATATACTACTTACTCTAAAAGTGAACAAAGTTTCCCCAAACTGTTTGAGAGTTGCCCTCACGTCCAACGACATGTCAAAGTTTTCTTTCGTCTGTTTAAGTATTTAAGTATCTAAGTATTAAGCTGTACCGTTTAGTTTTCATTCTGGTGACTTGGTCAATCCTTCGTCTGTGACTCAACTGTTTCCCTTCTCAACCAATCATAAAGCGACACGGTCATGCCTGTCAGGTCCCATTGGCCCCTCAGCCTGAGTGCTGAGCCGTCAGCACCCTGGCTGATCAGGACCTTATTTGGACCTGTCGCTTCTCAATCTCGATTTGTGTAAAGTGCATTGCTTTGAAACTGTGGCCGTTGCTTTGAAATCCATGTTGAGATCGATAACGCAGGTAAAGGGAGGACCTTGTTAAAACCTGATAATCAAATTTTACTTTACTTGTGAAAGTGCCCTGAAACCGATTGGGATGTCTTTGGGCCTTTCTATTCCCATCTTCACAGCTGTCCTCCGAAAGCTATTGAACTATTTCTAGTGCATGCTGCATTTTATGATGAATCGATTCACTGCAACCTGCAGTGCTATTGGCGAAAATGTCAATCAAAACTCAATGAGCTGTTTAAGAGTTTAAATTCACAGCAGAAAGCCTGCACACTGATTTCAGTTGTTTCTCTCTCTTTGTCGCTCTTTGTCTCTCTCGTTCTCTCTGTCTTGCCTCTCGCTATCTCTCTCTCTCTCTCTCTCTCTCTTTCTCTCTCTGCCTCTCTCACTATCTCTGTCTCTTGTTCGCTCATGCTCTCTCGAGCTACGTCTCTCTCTACCTCTCCCTCTTCCTTTCTGCCTCCCTCTCTATGCCTCTATCTCACTGACTCTTTTCCCTTTTCTCTCTTTCTCTCTCCCTCCTCCCCCCTCCCTCCATCCCTTCTCCCCCTCCCAGTCGTCCTGGTAGTGGTGTTCGGCATCTGCTGGGCGCCGTTCCACACGGACCGCCTGATGTGGAGCTTCATCAGCGACTGGAGCGAGGACCACCTGGAGACCTTCCAGTACGTGCACCTCATCTCCGGCGTGCTCTTTTACCTCAGCTCTGCCGTCAACCCCATCCTCTACAACCTCATGTCTACGCGTTTCCGCGAGATGTTCAGGGAGGTCATGTGCCGCTGGCCCTGCCAGCCGCCGCCGCGCACGCACTCCTTCAGCGTAACCCGGGCAACCCTGCGGACCACCATGAGCGACGCCGCCGTGGCCGCCGCCACTGCTGCACGGCCGCCCGTCACCGGGGGCCACCTCGCAGTCGTCGAGGGCGATGCGGAGCAAGACGAGAGAGGGGAGAACGAGAAGGAGGACGAGACCAGCTTTGCGTGCTGATCGAGCAAGGCAAAATAAGCAGACTGCATTTACACAGCGCTTTCTAACCAGTGGCCGCTCAAAGCGCATTAGCTACACTCACCCATTCATGCACACATTCACGCACCCACGGCGGTGTCAACCACGCAGGGCGACAGCCAGCTCGTTGGGAGCAGTTAGGATGAGGTGTCTTGCGCAGGGACACCTCGATACTCAGCTAGAAGGAGCCGGGGATCGAATCAGCAACCTTCCGGTTACCAGGAAACCCATTTTACCTCCTGAGCCACATGCAGCCCCACAAACAAAGATGTGTGGGTGAATTGACACACATCGATGGAGGGGTGAGGATATGTGAGGATGTGTGTGTGAGGCGGCAGTTGAACAGATAGCTTAGAGACCACAGACACCAGCCTCTTTAAGGCCATAAATAACTGGTGAGTGATCGTCAAAGTTATGAGTTGTGCTGTTTCGTTGCACCAGTGGTGAAGCATCACCGTACTTTCTGGATGAACCCAAACTGACGGCTAGTTGAACATTCTCGCTAGCTGCAAGCAACACAATGTCACTTTTTTGAACCAGGTGATCTGAAGAAAAAATTAAACAAGAGAGTGAAGCAAAAACATGACAGACTTGTAAAACAACATGACATGATCTAACCCTGTATCTCATGTGTCCTGAATGCATGAATGGAAGGCAAATGGAAACCTAGATGTCATTTGGTCTGTTGTTTTATTCATTAGTTTCAGAGTTTCAGAGTTTCAAAAAATGTGACGGCAAATAAACTCAAACAAATTTGAATAAACACAAATTCAAGATGAATTCCATCCAGGATGTATAATGTATGTATAATAATAAGATGCTGCTCAGTCGATATTACTGTGCAAGCATCTGAAATTGTTTTATGAATAACATATACCAATCATATTGTTTGCCAACATATGGTCAGCAGCAGATGGCAGGGTTGTGGAACCTGATGGAGATGCAGCCTTTCCGGGGGCGCTGCTGCGCTGGTGAGATGCAGACGTGATTTTCAGCAGCTCCCAACAGGTGGAATTTCAATCGATCAAAAATGACCTTTTAGCCAATGTTTTAGTTTGGGAATAGTTGAGGGACTTTTATAACACATTTCAAAGCAACATTTTTAAGTTTTTAAGTCCCAAGAATGTCGGATATAGGCAAAAAGTCCAAAACGATGCGTTTCTGCTGCTAACCAAACCATACATGCTAACAAGGAAGAGGAGGTAACAGCAACTATGCTCTGATATAATACAGTCTTTGAAAGTGGACATTTGTAACTCAAACGAGGTGGCAGTTAAGGGACTTCAAACTGATATTGCCGCTGTAAAGTCAGAGCTTAATACAACAACAGGAGCCCTACAGCTGACCATCAATCTCCAAGAGGAGAGACTAGCTGCTGTCTCTGCAAAAAAGACTAGCGATGGCTTAGCTGAAATGGAAGTGTCCATGAGTGCGCTCAAAGGTGAGATTCGAGCACTTCAAACTAAATGTGAAGATTTAGAGAACAGGTCGAGGAGAAACAACCTAAAGATGGTCGGTATTGCAGAAGGGGAAGAGGGCAAAGCTCCGACAGCGTTTATCTCCAACCTTCTAAAAGACCTGTTTGGTCTTGAAGATCTACCGCTTATCGACCGTGCTCATCGACTAGGCCAAGTTAAGCCAAACACAGGGCAACCACCCAGACCCTTCATTCTCAGGGCGCACTTTTTCGATGTTAAAGAACAGATTATCCGCCTGGCCCGAGAGAAGGTAGATCTCACATACGAAAGAAAAGGCCATACATATCTTTGGAGATCTGACTGCTGGAGAGGCGAAGAGAAGAGCGGCTTTCAATGACGTGAGGAAGACCCTACAGAACATCAAGGGCGCCCAGTTTGGCTTCAGACACCCAGCTACATTCAGAATCACAATGCCCGGCAGAGAAGAGCGTCATTTTACAGATCCACAGAAGGCTATGGACTTTGTCATGTCAGCCTCATCAAAGTCCCCAGGTCCGGATTAGTCACTGTGGGCTACTGCGACAGACTTCTGTCTTCGGAATGCAAAGGTTAACTCGTAATATCCTTTCTTTTCCCTCTAATGGTTAGCACATTATGATTGCCTTATTGTTTGTGATAGACTATTCACACGTGTTGCTGCGTGTTGGTGTTTTAGGTAGGCCTAGTCTATATTCCTGAATCCCAAACATTTCAAGCTTATTTGGTTTAAGCATGGATCTAGCTATGCTTTTTGGTCTTGCGGTCATTACTTTGTGACACCTGAAGGTAATGTTTTTGTTTGCCATCTTCCTTTCAGAGTTTGAATACAGCTGTGATTACACAGCTTTAAAGCTAGTGTTAAAGCTTCATGTTGGGGTATAGCGTGAGTTTGCGCCCATGTTGGGGGGGCGCTTGGTCGGGTGGGAATAATGGGCTTAATGTAGTAATTTATTTTTGTGTTTTTATGTTGTTTAACCCACTTAATGTGTTGTTATGGCCACAATATCTCTATTGCTTTACCTTTGCTGTGGACTCTATAACAGTATGTTCTCTCTAAGAACATGGCTTGCATTAATTTTGCTAGCTGGAATGTTAAAGGACTAGGTTGACCCAGTAAACTCAATAAGGTTTTGGCTCATTTAGATGGCGTGCACATACAGATTGCATTTCTCCAAGAAACTCATCTGTCTCCCTCTGATCATGTGAAATTGAGAAGAAAGTGGGTTTCCCAGGGTTTTCACTCACTCATTATCATAATACACAGAAATGTTACATTTACTGCTTCAGATGTCATTGCTGACAGAAATGGGAGATATGTTATTGTGACTGGAACTCAAAACTCCTGTAGTGCTGGCAAATGTTTATGCACCTAATTATGATGATGAGGTTTTTTTTGTTAGATTTCTGGCATCCATCCCAAACCTTGACTCTCACCATCTGATGATTGGCGGTGACTTCAACACATGCTTAGACCCAATGTTGGATAGATCATCCAAGAGACAAATAACTGTATCCAGGTCGGCAAAGACAGTAAACAGCTTTCTCAAAGATTATGCAGTGGCAGACGTATGGCGTTCTCTTAACCCAACTACCAGGGCTTTTTTTCTAATGTTCACCAAACAAAATGTTCTCCCGTATTGATTATTTTCTTTTGGACAAGATGCTTCTCCCATCAGTCAGGGCTTGCACATATGAAGCAATTATCATTTCAGATCACTCACCACTCTCCCTTAAATTTAAATTTAACAATATACCTATAACTCATCCACACTGGAGATTTAATACAAGTATGCTTTCAGGTGAAGATATGGTTATGGTCATCGCCTCTAGCATTGATCTCTACATACAAACAAACTCTACTCCAGACGTGTCCCATAGCACAATCTGGGAAGCTCTTAAAGTATATATGAGGGGTAGGTTAATAGATATATCATCATTTGAAAAGAAAGCACACGCAGACAGTAAACCGTCTGACTGATCAAATCTCTCAGATTGATAACCAGATAGCCACTGGCCCATCAGCTGATCTTATTAAGGAGGTCATCTTCTTCAGGCAGAATCTGACACAGTTACATCAACGGATATTGAGAAAATGCTGCTTAAATCTAGACATTCAGGTGGTAGTTTCATTAGATGCTGAAAAGGCGTTCGACCGGGTGGAGTGGAGGTATTTGTTTTATACATTAGAAAAGTTTGGTTTTGGACATATTTTTAGAGAGGGCCAAGAACATAGGGTCTCCCTATATGCAGACAATCTCTTAATATACCTCTCTGACTCCTCCCATTCCCTACCATCTGCCTTAAATATATTAGAAACATTTGGTAAGCTCTCAGGATATAAAATGAATGTACCTAAGAGCAAGCTTTTCCCAGTAAATGAAGGAGCGTGTTCATTACCATTAACACTTTCCCTTTCAAAGTTACTTCTAAATTGATTTACCTTGGAATCAATGTGCCAGACAAATTTTCAAAACTTACCTTCCCTCATGACAACAATTTAACAGCTTTTAAAACGTTGGACTCAACTCTCTCTGTCGGTAGCAGGACGAATTAATTCAATTAAAATGTCTATACTCCCAAAATGTACATATCTGTTTCAAAACATTCCTGTTTTCATTCCAAAGTCTTTTTTTCGTAAACTGGACAACATTATTGCATCATTCATTTGGAATCATAAACCTCGTACACAGCTCACACAAAAAATTTGCTGGTCAAAACATCTCTGAAAATATGGACTCAGATAAGGAGACATTTTGGTTGGCAGTCCATTTCATTTAAA
>JAOPJL010000017.1:8342390-8353308 GCA_027123545.1 Trisopterus esmarkii
CACACACACACACACACACACACACACACACACACACACACACACACACACACACACACACACACACACACACTCCGTGACCATGCAGAGCAGCCCATCTGACTTCTCACATGTCTCTGAAATACATAACAGATGATACAACACGATTAGGCGTGATATTTTTACACCAGAAAGTTATGTTCCAGCGGCAGCGTCATTCAACATTTGAAGCGGTGCCATTATACTGTATGACTCAGAAACCATAGCTGCTGGTGTGAACTGCACGCCGTTTAAAAACATTTCCGTCTATATCCTCGATGCTGTTGTTTCAATGGGAAGGATCATTCCGTCATGAGTGAAAGCCGAGGTTGGCTGCGGTCAGAGTTGAACCGATGACCCCTTCCACTGAAGTAAATCACCCGAGGAAAAGCTCACATGATGGGCAACACGGGGGTCGTTTGCCGCTTCATGTGCGGCGGTGTGCAGGGGTCTGCATCAAGCTCACCTTCAAAACAGAACCGTACTTCTTTGATTTGGTGCATGCTTGGATAGACTATGTGGCGGATTATATGGTCTGGTGCATAAAATGATGGTGAATGAAAGATAATGAGACGCAGTTTGCAGGCGGGTGTAAATAACGGAGAAACAATGGGGGGGGGATTTCCACCCTCCTGTACCGATCCCTGCCCCCATTGTTTTATGGGAGCTGTTGATGAAATAAGTCCGGGCTGGATGTCATGACTTCAGACCTGTATTGTGGACGTGCCTGGTGTGTTACTGTATGACAATGGGTGTTCGGTCTTTAGGATTTGCTTGTTTACACTGATAACGTTCCCAATAAGCCAAGTCCCAAAATTAAACAGGGCTGCTTTTAACGAGGCTCAGTGGATGCATTTATGTGTATTATTATTGACTATGTGTGCCATAAAGACATGCAATTATGATAATGATCTGAAGTCATGGAGTAAAACGACCCAGTTTAGTTAAGACGCTAAAAGTGACAATATACCCAATATTATAGCCTATTACAGCAAGAGAGTAGGCCTATACTATATATATATATTTTCTAGCAAGAGAAATTAGACTAGACGTACCCTATGAGACCTCATGTTTAAATGTGATACCAAGTTAAGTCCTCCGTTAGTCCTTCTCCATTCAGGGGTATTCAATAGTTTTAACTGACACATTTTTATTTGTCATAAACAAAACAAAAACGAGCGTTCATATATCACAAACTTCAGAAACCTCCACTGAATGGACGCTTTCTGCAAAAACTTTCTCTGGATTGAATAGTTCAACAAACATACACGTTTCAACGCATCCAGACCAACCATGCAAATACCCATCAGCGAATAAAGTACATTAATAGGTTAACCAGTGGATCGGGAACCAGTGCTTCTGTCCCGGGACGACTGCTTACCTTGTCGTGTCCCGCCGCGTCCACCCTGGAAAGTGAAAAGTCCTCTCATGACAATCCTGGGAAGCGCCGCCGAAGTTCAGTTTGGGAGGGGGGCGAATCCAACGCGCTGCCCAACTCTTCTTGACGGACAGTCGAACGGTCCAATGAACGACCAGCAACGTAAACGTGAGCGCGTCAATGTGATCCAAGGCCAGATGGCGCCAAAATGCGAGTTTCCAGTTACTCGGGATGAGGTTCAAGGGCGGGAAATAATTTATTAGGACACCACCTGCTGGACATTCACTTTTTAAATATGAAATTAGGATTTGTGAAATAAACATGAATCATTGTCTTAATAATAATAGACTATTAACACATTAACTCTTAACATGTTTTGGACGTTTTGATGGGAAATTAATGGGAACATTTAGATTTTCTAGTGGACCACCCCACACTCTGTTACATCCAGCCTAGAAGTAGGCTGATACATGGTAAAGTGTTAGGTAAATAGTTCCAAGACAGATAGACTTAGATGAGCAGTAGGACAATAGCCAACCACACATTGGAAATCTAAAGGAAACAGTTCCATCTTTAGAAAAGCTGGGCACTAGGACCCTGTCGGCCCTGCCGCAGGGGGAAGGTCAGCTGGCTGCATGATAAACCTAATTATACATACCTGATAAAGGAACAGGTGTTGATAAAAACCCTCTAACACCCGAAGATATCTGACCTTTAAAATAAGCAGAAATAATATTTGGCCTTGTCTTGTAAGTGACTACAGTAGTATTATATACACAACCCCCTGTTGAGGGCTTGGAAAATACTCACCTTTATGTGTTTTCTCTATGTATATTGTTTTATCTTCCTTCAAGGATTTGTTTACGTCTTAAAGCCAATTCCATAATTATTAACCACACTCAAGTTCACTGCACAAATCCTGACTTGTTAAATAAAAGTCCCATCCCATTGTTGAATGGAAACATGGTCTTCCTGGATGAAGGTTTGGTTGCAGCGGTTTTCCTCTGAGAAGCAATTTAACGACAGCTCTCTTTGCTCTGCCGGTTAGCACGTCCACGCTAAGGTCAACACAGGAGGCACACTGGTAGTATCTAGAGTCCATCAGCCACAGCCCAGCCACGCAGGGCCGTGAGTCATCCAGACGGCCTCTATACCAAGACTTAAATAGGCCTACTGCAGATATAATCCTACAACCCAAGAGGGAATTAGAAGAGTTCAAAGGAAATGCATTGTTATTGACTGTGATTGAATGATGCACAATGCCTGCAGTATTCACCAACATGAACGATTATTAATAAGGGTCCAAAAATTTGGTCGATTCTGGGAGGTTTTAAGTCATTCAGTTGTACTTTTTATTCACCCTTTAATTATCACGGTAGATGAAACATTGATATATTAAAAATAATAATAATCAAGTGATCTGTCCTGGAGGGCACAGCATGTGGTAAAATAACAGCACAAAAAGCACAGAGCACAGAGCATACTACACTTTAAGTGCAAATGAAAAATTTAATAAAGTGAAAGTGAAAAATCGAATGCATAGACATCAGCCAATCATATTCTGGTTCAAGTTCAGTATTAAAGGGTGGATTTGAAATCAGAAGGGAGAATCGATCAGTCAGTCTTTTTGCAGCTGAATCCAGAACGATGGGGCTGTTTAAGAAAAGTATTCTTTCCCATCGTGTCATTCCTGACACTGGGAACAGCTTGAGTGTTTTGGTACAGGTGTCAAATCAAATGCATTTGTCAATCCACATACAGTATGGGTGGTTGGGGTGTAGATTTGTGGTTTAAGGTAAACATTGTTTTGCTGAGAGATCTGCAAGGTATACATACACTATCATTCTCTTTCTCTCTATCCCTCCCTTTACATGAATGTCTCCTAAATGTTCTGTCTCTCTGCCCTCCCTCCCTCTAAGCTTCACTCGCTGGCCCCTAAGTGTTTCATGGTGCAAGGCAATACATTTCAACATACTTAATATAAAAAGTGAAGTACTAACTAACTAACTAAGATGTGGAAAATGACCAAAGTGTAATAGTTGTATGTGAACATTTGAATAGCAATAATTATTCTAACTGGTTTTTTTTACTGTTTATGTGTGAATTGGCTATTTTTATCGTAGCCTATGAAAAGGCTAAAAAAAAACATGTTCAAACAATTTGAGAAACTGATGGAAAGGTTTGAAGAAAAAAATCAGATTAGTTAGATCAGTTAGTTATTAGTGCACACCTATGTGTGCACAAATATGCAGATATGGGCCTACAGCCTATTGCAGAAGAGTCTAATTTAAGTAGTTGACAGTCATTTTTATGTTACCTTGTTGTTGATGTGTTGTTTGTGTCAGCATGTGACCATGAGCACGGAGACTATTTCTCTCAACATAAATGGCGGTTTGTTTATATCGACCGAACTTCATGAATTGTAGTTGCAAAGGACACACACAATTACTTTGAAAACACTCCCACTTGTCTCTCCCTAAAAGTGTAAAGGGTGTGCCTGCCTGTTAAAGGGGAACCTCAGGATGTGTAAAAACGACTTTGAATGTTTTGCGGTCAGTTTTAGGAGGTTACAGTTCCGTCGAGCGGAGTGCTGACAAGCTTGTATTTTAATTGGCATCTGGTTACCGGGTAGCAATTAAGAGCGAGATCTCGCGAGCTCACACCATGTAGGCCTATAATAAGAACGCCCACACGGCAATACAACGCTGTCATTCACGACGCTCAGCAGTTATATAATAAAACAAAAGTAATAGACTCAGATTTCTGTCCACAAGTGGCACCTTGGGTTTTCATGAACACAGAAACGTAGGTTAATTTGTTTTTTCTTAATTTGGATGTTTTAAATCCACAATGTTATGAGAATTGTGAATGGAGACTCCAGTCTGAATTAATGGTTGACATGTACAGAGGCTAAAAGCGCCTTGGGTGGAAAAGCCCTCTTCAACTGCAATAATGAAGCCTAGCAGAAGAGGGCGCCCTTATATTTCAGATGAGATATTTGTACATTTGTATATTTAGTTGAGATAAAACTCTGTCGCAGCGCTACAGTATTTGATATGGGCCCTATTAGATACAAAGCAGTGATCAACAAAATATTCAGCTATTATCCCATCACAATATAGAATAATAAAAAAAAAAACTGAGAAAAGCAAACAAAGTCAAGATGTTTCCCATGAGAAAGAAATAATAAATAATCCTATATTTAGTGGTTGCTCTCTAAAAATCTCTTGCCTTGCATCAGCCTATAAAACAACATATTCAAACTTTATCGACAAACAGGATCAACAAGACACTGTCAATACACAGCAAACATCACTACTCAAACATGAAGGTGTTAGCAAGCCTGTGAGTAATTTAATAGTAACTCAAATTAGCCTACTAGATCATTGTTATCTTGTTGTCAACAGCATACCAAACACCACAGAGGTGGTAACAGTTATCTACCAGAGAGATAAGGAACTGTACATGTAGATTACTGAACGACCAAAACAACAACCGTCAAAGAATCTTTGAAGATTGAGAACCTTGCACAGTAGTGTGGAACTCCAGTCTGTATAATGTCATAAATAATTGTTTCACAAACACAGCAGCTTTGCAAAGTTCAACCCACTAAGGACAATACTTCCTGACACCAAGGGTTAATTATAAGGGAAACTGACAGCAAGCAAAAACCGGCATGGCTACAAAACCAATTCCATGCATGACCTAATTTAAAAGAAACACCGGACAAAAGCTGAGAAGCTCTCGGAATCAGAACATTTGGTTTTTTTTTATTGGTGGTATAGAGCAGTGGTTCTCAAATGGGGGTATGCATACCCCTAGGGGTACTTTGGAGTAGTGCAGGGGCTACTCAGACTATAATTGTTTTTCGATATCTGACCTTTAAAATAAGCAGAAATAATATTTGGCCTTGTCTTGTAAGTGACTACAGTAGTATAATATACACGACCCCCTGTTGAGGGCTTGGAAAATACTCACCTTTATGTGTTTTCTCTATGTTTATTGTTTTATCTTCCTTCAAGGATTTGTTTACGTCTTAAAGCCAATTCCATAATTATTAACCACACTCAAGTTCACTGCACAAATCCTGACTGGTTAAACAAAAGTCCCATCCCATTGTTGAATGGAAACATGGTCTTCCTGGATGAAGGTTTGGTTGCATAATTTATAATTTATAATAAATTTATATATTTTTTTCACCCTGAGCAAGTTTCAATCTGAATGCTAGACAATAAAAAAATCTAGAAATGGTGGTTGAAATGTAGACAAGGATAAAGGAGAATCCATGAAAAACACTCAGAAACACCAAAAAGTCGTCAGTTTCAGGAGGAATAGAATCTTGCTCACTAAATTGTGAGTAATTTTTCTCCCAAAAATGGTACACTAATAGAAAAGGTTTAAGAACCACTGCTATAGAGCTGATGCCACCTGGTAAAACAAGCCTTGGTTTGCCTCTGTCAGTCGCCATTACACTCTGTTTCCGGGCAGTCATGATACTATGGTCCTGTGGATCGGAGAGTGGACTCCCCCCCTAATCAGATGTCCTCAGCCCATCCCTCCAAAAAGGAAACAGAAACAGTTGGTGCCATAACAGCGACCCTTTCCTCTGGGTCAGGACGACCTTGGCTTCAGGGATGACTCCCGGGAAAAGAACCATGGTCCGCCCTAACTGTGTTGTGGATTCTCTATTTTAAGGTTTAAGATTAACCAAATTAGTTGCCATGGTGAAGAAGACTCTTGAGAACCTCTGGCTGCCATACTTAGTAAAACTGCAGTTTTACAATGTGTTAGTGCTTTATGGTGTACTTTAAGGTAGTTTAAGGTGAATATGATGTACTCAAGAGTATGTAAGGCTTAAAGCTAGGGTAGGCAATCTGGAGAAGCAAGCCAGAGTTAAATAGATTTCGAGTATCCAACCGAAAAAAGCCCACCCCTACCTTCAGGCCTCCCTTCAAACCAATAAGTTAGCTGTCTAGCTTTAGAAATAGCTGGGCCTAGCCTTGTGGAAGACTCTGGTCAATCACATTGAGTGCACGGGCAGAGTGTACACAAGTAGACAGGTGTGTAGGTAGACAGGTAGGCCATCCAATCACTTCATTCTGTGGAATGAAATGATTGGACGGCCTTATTACAGGCCTACGAAAGCAATTGATACCTTTTTAAGATCATTTTCTGAAATATGACATAAAAGCTTCGAAAATATATTGCTTACCGTAGCTTCAAAGGCTTTCAGAAAGTATAACTGACTCATCTGAGGTATGTGTATCCATTTACAGTATAACTAATTGAATGTAACTTTGCTTTCATCTGCAGCAATGTAGAAATATACTGTGTTGCACAATACACATCATCTCACATCTCATTTTGCACAAAGTAGTTGTGTGACTAATAAAAGGGGGCGTGTGTGTGTAAAAAAAGTACATTGTATTACAAGTGCGACCATATAGGTTCACGTCAGGTCTAAATGTTAAAATAAACTTATTATAAAGGTGAGGCTTCTTACTGAGGCTGTGAACCTTTGCAATAACTAACTTAAGGAAATACCAGGGAAATCAAACCTTCACCGGGCCAGCACTGAGCAAAACAAGGGCTCCATTTTACCCAAAATACAAAAACAGATCCATCCCTACTGTAACACAGAGTGCTGTATAAATGACCTGGCCCAGTTCACCATCCCAGTCAAAGTTTCCATGAGTGGGCTGTTAACTGTAAGCAATGGAAAAGCAGTAGTGCCAGCATTATAACCGATCCAGCAATCAGCCCTGAATCACTGTCCCAGCAGGTGGTTTGGTTAGTTTCACATTGAGTCATTTCTTTGCTCAACTGCAGCGCTGGAACCCCACCTAGGATGACGTTGATACAGAGGAACTTGCATGGAGATCTTTGGTGTTGTTTTTTTGGTTTGATTGGCTAGAATTCCCTTCAATGCATCCAATAGAAACACATTAAGAATAACCAAAATAAGAAGAGACCAACAAAATATTCTGTGGCTTTGACAAAAAGCACCTAAAAATTGGTACGATTTCATCAAACCAGTGAGTGAGTAAGTAAGTAAGTGTTGAGTTTTAAACGAGAGATGTAAATCTGTGTTTTGCTGTAGTCCAATGTCAGATCGCCAGCCATATCGTGAGCCTCACAGCATAATTGCCTAAGTCATATTTTGAGGTTCATCTGGCATTTAGTGTTAAAAAATTTGTAAAAAAGTCAAAAAGATGGCTCAGGATATAGCCAATGAGTCAGTGTATCAGCAGTGTTAGGAGAGTAGGAGTTAGTGGATCCCTGGGTTTAATGGGGGTTTAACAGGGGTCATAACAGGATGAGGGACAGGACGGTCCGCACACCCCCTGGACACGGGTACAAAGTTCATCCACCTCCTGAGACCTCCAGAGCAGAAACAACATGTTTTCCACTGGGCTGACCCATGGCTTCCTCTCCTCCTGGAGCCATAGGTCCCCGGGTCCAGGAAGCGCCCTGCGGTGGCCATTCAAGGCCGTGGGTGTAAAGGTATGTATTGGTTTGGGTTGGTGTATTTTTAGCGCTGTTTCAAAGTGTTGTGATGGGTTTAAATAAGGTAAAGGTGAGCATGGACGTCTGCCAGATGTTTGGGATGTTCTTTGAATTTGGTAAAAACTATCACTCAACAATATGGAGGGTCTCGATGGGCAATAAGGAGGAGGTTTTTCTTTACCTAAGTTGCATCAGCATATTTGCCCGAGTCATATTTGACATATATATATGTCAAATTGTGACATCTAACCAAACTCTACTCTCCTAATGCTTCTGATTCCCTGTGCCTCATTGGCTGCATCCTAAGCCAATCAGAGTGCTTTATACGTTCCATAATCACTATCTGCCAAAGTCATCTATTTTACTTGGGCATTTTTGACACTAATTACAAGTTGAACGTTAAAATATGACTTAGGCAATTATGCTATGAGGCTAACGATAAGGAATTATATAACATCAAGATAAGACTTTATTATTCACTTGGAGGGAAATACAGTAGGACAGAAGTTACAAAGATACAAATGAGCAACACTGTGGTTCAAACGACGATAACAAGAGGGGTCCAACTTACACCTCTCTCGTCAAAACAATAAAACAGCACTGGTTAGCTCTGAAACCACAAAGATAACTCTGTCGGGGGTTTGTGTACTGCAATCACGGCCCCCTGCCAGCAGCTGGGAGCGGGGGTGATAGAGTCATCCACGTGGATCCATCCCTATGCAAGAGGTCAGTACTCAGTACATGACCAGGTCAGGGGTAAGGTTGGACAGGCAGCACACATCCATCAACTCCACCCCTCCCTGCCCTATCTCCAACCAACTAGTGTGTGATTGGGAAGGGGATGTGTTTGGGAATGTATTTGAAGGTTGGGAGTGTTTATGTTTTAGTTTGTATGGAAAAGTGTTGCCGGCGTGGATTGCGGATAGAGCTATTTTGAATGCTACAACGCAACAAAACAGTGCAACCAACAAGGTATAAAATGTGATTCCCTGTGCATCAGACATTAACTGTGATACACACAACAGTATTCCGTGTGGTCCAAATTAAAATGCGTTCTTCCAGCTGAAAGCCAGACATGTAAATGTGTTTAATCCTCACTGAATTAGCCTAACCTCATGTGGGATCTATCCACCCACTCAGCGGGCCCCCGCCAGAGAAAGGCCCCTGGCTACTGGGTGAAAGTGCATCCAGATCCAGGAAGGCCCCCAAAAGTGCAGGGCCAGGATTACCAGAGTGAGGAATGTAGGCAAAGGGTCACACAGGACAGAACCTAATGGAATTTCAACCTTAGAGTGGTAAACAAGAGCAGCCGACCTGGGTTTGAGTGGAGTGAGCCCACAGCCCACGGCACACGGCACGCAGCACGCACACACACGTGACGCCGCGGCCCGGTGTGTGTGTGTGTGTGTGAAGTCCGAACTCGAAGGCTACGTTCAAACGCCTTCACAGAGTGAAAAGGAGGAAACGTATCGAGGGAGTGAAATGAGACCTGTGTCATGCAGCAACAACGGCCATTTGGGAGTGACGCTGAAACAGGCCCAGCAGACGTGTTGTCTGGTTGGTAGTAGGTGTCTTATTTACACACATTCCACCACAATGCTGTCAACCTTAACACAACATCCCTCTGACCTTTCCCTTTAAGTTATTGGCAATGTCATTTTTTTAATGTACCTTGAAGTACTTTCACCTTAATGGTCAGTGGCCATGAACACAAAAACTCAAAAAATAATCAACAAAATATTTCACCCCCAAACAAACAAACACAGCTGACCTCACAGTAAACAATGAGTTGCTAGATGAGCCCCCCTTAAGTGAGTACGTGTTAAGAGTTGTGTGTGTTGTGTGTGTGTGTGTGTGTGTGGGGGGGGTGGGGTGGGGTGGGGTGGGGGCTGACGCAAGGCAGCCTGAATATGTAATCACGTCGTTCACCTTTCACCCAGTCACCCAGTAACCCAGTGCCGCCTGTACCGCACAGTCTACACCGCTCCGCTCGTGCGGGCGACACGCTGTGTGAGCGAGCAAGCGTCGTGATGTCATACATCAATGGCAAACACGCTGTTTTCCGCGCTATTTGTTGCGACAGATAAGGCTAAAATAAACCGAATCTCCCTCCAAGCTTCATCACCTCAACACGAGACTTAATTGATTTATCTTTGGTCCAATTAATATGACCATCAAAAGCAGTTAGAAAAAAGCAGTTATCGATCCTGAATAAGCTGTCCGTAAAATAGATGTAGGCTATTATAAGAACCTCTGGACTGAACTACGGTTTTTAAAGACGTCCCGCCGGGCTACGTGTCCAGCATCACGTACCGCGAGCCTCTGAGTCTGCACCGGACGGGGGATAGAGGCCTGCGCGAGGACACGTGCTTCCTCCCCAGATCTCCCGCGGCGAACGGCGTCACCCTGAGCCAACAGTAGGCTACGCCCTTCCCTTACCTTACCTTACCTTACCTTACCTTACCTTACACGGACTTTATAGGCATGTTAATAATTAGGTTACACTCATCCACTCATCTACATGAACATGAGTGCATGAATCGTTTGTCTTGTTACACTATGGCAACATTAACAAGATAACGACCATTCAGTATTTTAGATATAGAAAGATAAAAACTGTATTAATCCACCAATTCCAAATTCCTTTGTAACAGCAGCCCAGCAGCAGTGGAAGACACAGGATAAAATATAATAGGCCTACAATAATAATTGTAGTAAAATCGTCTCGGTTTTTTGATAAAATATGCCTATGTGAGTGCATAATTAACACTCACTATCCTAATAATAAATGTTCAGCTAATTCTCAAACATTGCATAAGAATATGGTTGTAATTGTACCCGTTTTAAAATAACACGTTTGAACTTGTTTAAGATACGGGAACATCCATCCAAACATCTTCTTACAATAACATGCAGTCTGCCAGTAATCAGAGAACAACGCCTGTGTGTGTGTGTGTGTGTGTGTGTGTGTGTGTGTGTGTGTGTGTGTGTGTGTGTGTGTGTGTGTGTGTGTGT
>JAOPJL010000017.1:8400509-8411146 GCA_027123545.1 Trisopterus esmarkii
GGGGAGGGAGTGACGACACGGTTTTCCGAGGTGACTTCCAAACTGTGCGCCACCGTAGCAACGGCGCTGGAAAGATCTCTCCCCCCCTCCGGTACTCCCTGTTCCGGATGGTTGGTCCCGCTCTCGTCTGGCCGGCTGTCGTCGTCTGGAACTGACGCGAACACAAACGTCTGAGCAGCGCATTCAAATCAGGGTATTCAAAACATGGTCGGCATGGCGTCCTGTGAGCACTGTGACAACCAGTACTGAAATGCTTTGTTCTTCATGGTTAGGGATATAAATACCAAATCTCATGATTTCATTTAGAACACAAATCTGCCATTTTGAATCAGCCAGCAATTGTGTAAGTGATTATGCAACTCTGCCTGTTTCACTAGTTGTCTTAGGGTTAGGGTTAGGTTTTTAGATATTATTCAGTTTTTGTTGGTTGAAATGACCCTGGGTGCATTGGCACATCATCATCTCCAAATCTTTTTGCATCCTTCTTTTTAAAATTATTTGTATTATTATTATTATTAATTATTATTATTTGTTTTTAGGGTTAACCCCATTCTGACCCAATCAACCGAAACAACATGTTTAAAACAAACAAACGCATTTTTTATTATCTTTATGTTTGTCTACAACATAAACAAACCCCCAACACACGTGGCCCCCAAAAAAGTCTAAGAAACCTCGTAACTCACCTCTGTGCGTATCGGCTGAGGGCCCGGCCCCGGGTTCGAGGGACCGCTGCGACCCGGTCACGGAGTGGGGCGAGGAGTGAAGCTCCTCCACCGATGACTCGGGGCTGTCAGACACGGGCGCCAACGAGATCTGGGTGTCCAGGTCCAAGAAGGGGGAGAAGGAGAGCCGCGCCGGGTCGATGTCCTGCAGCTGGTTGATGATGTCACTGATGGACTCCTTGACGCTGTCGATCTCTGCCCCGTCCTGCGGGTGAGCGGCCGGACGCCCCGTGGAGCTCATGGTCGCACGGTCTGTAGGGCTGTCTGTTTTAGGTTGATCAAATATGTTAACAAGTTAAAAAAAAAATAATAACCTAGGGGCGACCTAGGACTCCAAAGTCGCTTTGGATTAGGCCTATCGCGTCTGATAAATGCCCTAAATGGAAATGTAACTGACTTCTATTTAGTAACGATTAATTCAAGAATAATATCACACATTGTATGATAGGTCCTACACGTTACGCCTGATCACGTTATGGTAAAAATGATATAGGTTAATAAAAGCGTTTGCTTTCAACACAGAGTACTTCCATTCTATCATATAATGATGTTTGTGTGCATAACACAGAAATAATAAAAAACTAGAGCAAAGTGAGGTTTATTTAAGAAGCGACCGGCCCGTCCCGCCATCACGGGGTCCCAACATCTGGGGGTTGACTTTGGGAGGGGGGGGGGGCGTGCATGAGGCGCGGGCACGCCATCCACTTAAGAGACATACACACGCACACAACGTGCATGTCTGAACCACGCACGTCTTAAAGTAAAGGCTGCACTAGACTTTACATTCTCTGCGCAATACGCAAAAAGGATAAAGAAAAGTGCGTTTGGACGTAATAAATCCGGAGTTAAGTTAAGAATTGGATGCACGATGGAGGTAAAAAAAAACAAAAAACGCAATGAAAGAAAAAACACGCAACAGGCAATGTGCGTTGACTCAAGTCAGCAGAGAAACCCAACTAAAGCCTGGACGTGTTCAGCTGCAGACTGAAACACCATGTATCGATCCCTATACCCATTACAGTATAACGACAAACTGACGCGTTGAGGATTAGATGTAAGATAGTCTTACAATATGCCCTGAGGCTACACAGACAAAGTAGAGGATGTGTCGATGTGAGGAGTCAGCCTACAAAAGAAACGCACAAACCATCGCATGTATTGATCACGTTGTGTAGTTTTCTACTTTGCAACCACACATACACACACACACGTATGGTTATTGCATTAACCAAAAGTATTGGTCCAGACAAAACCAATCTCGGATCGATTATAGATATGAAGCTTCATTAAAAACATCACTGCTTTTTAAATCAGCATCAGTAAGAGATCATCGCAAAGTCTTACCTCTCAGACTGCGATGGCTGGGTCCGTCTTCGCTTATTTTATTATTGCAGTAAAATAGCGCCTGGTCGACGTGTGTGTGTGCGTGTGTGTCTCCCTCCCCCCTCGCTCGCTTTGGGTCCTCCAGTCCTCTCAACTTCTGAATCAAATTTCAACCAGGACCAAATACTACGCCGTGGCCCCGCCCCCCCAGCCACTCCGGGTACCGCGCAGTCCCGGACCATATGGAGCACATCAAGCCGGAGCGGATACACACACCACCCCACGCCAGAGGAGGGGGTGGGGAGGGGGCCGGACTGGGTCTGTCTAGTACCAGGGAGCACACGGGATTTCACAAGGAGAAACCTCTCCAAACCTCTCCTTCCCCCGAGTCCCCTCGAAACAGCGCTGCAGATCGTACAGCGTGGCCCCGGGTCCCCCATTGTCGTCCGATAATAGAGTAGAGTAGGGGCCCTGACAATAGTTATTAATCTTCTAGAATGGTTCAGAATAGATTTCGTTTTTTGCGGGAGACGGACAGTTGCTGGAGCTTCGAGAGGCCTTGTTCATGTTTAGAGTAAGGGGGGGGGGGGTTCAGAGAGAGAGAAGGGGGGAGTAATTGGAGGTTCTTGATGCCCTGCCTCGTTGTTTTAGGAACGGGTG
Source organism: Trisopterus esmarkii (assembly GCA_027123545.1). Taxonomy (NCBI): domain Eukaryota; kingdom Metazoa; phylum Chordata; class Actinopteri; order Gadiformes; family Gadidae; genus Trisopterus; species Trisopterus esmarkii. Next base: position 8,403,218 of record JAOPJL010000017.1, read on the forward strand.
GCGACTGGAGAAGGCTGACCAGGAGCTGCCTTGCGTAGGTGGTTTCTGTATGGCGGTCTGGACCAGGTTTAGAAACAGGGGTAAGATAATCGGGGCGGCAGCGACAATAGCGCGCTTTGTCCTTCCAGGCACATGTGTCGTGTTGAAGTGAGGGGTTTGTGGATGAGCGGGTTGGGTTTCACTGCAGCCTTGGTGGGGAATCGGGAGGCAGACGGCTGGTTGGCTGGTATAAAGAAGGAAAAAAAAAAAGAAAGAAAAAAGGACTGCCTTCTGCTCCCTCCATTGGAGCTTTTTAATAATAATACCAAAGTGATTTGCATCATATTGACTCAAGGTTTTTAATATTTTGTATACAATAAAAACGTTTGCAACATTTTATACACAAGAGCATTCAGTTTGCCGGCAAAAATCAAAAATTAATTTAAACAGGGGATTTAAGAGTTGGTTTTATAATTATTTACACATTCTTGGTTCACTGTTAGCTTGTGGAAAGGGTGCACGTGAAATCAGTCAGTTGAAAGGTGACAAATGAACACACAATATGAAGGTATGGTCCAAGTTACCTTACAGAGAAGGGGGTGATTGTGTCATGGAATAATGTTGGTTTTACAGAAAAGATCAACTGCAACCAATGGTTCAGGAGTAAGGGATGTGTAACGGTCGAGCAGTGAACGACAGGCCTCAGACAGCATCGCCACATTAACAGTGAGAAACGCCATAAGTCTGAGGTCTTCTGAAAGCTGCTGCCACGGGAACAGAGCGGATCCGGGGCGTGTCAGTCTCGGCGGGCAAACAAGATCCGTTGCCGCGGTAACGCAAGCGGACGGGTCTCTGTGCGAGGGGACGGCGTTGTCGTGGTAACGCAGTGAAACTACGCTGGGGTCGTCACCCTCTCAGTCTTCGGAGAGCAGTCGATGGATGTGGTCCTTCCGTCTCTTTAGAACGTCCCGGAAGTCACCCTGTGGAGAGATCAGTTCATTTTTAATTCATTGATGTACAACGGTCGTAGGACCCATGCTGTGCAGGTCTGTGCGCGTTGAGGGGAGGACTCACCGCTGAAGACAGCTTCTCCATGTAGTGGACCAGCCTATGCAGCTCTCGGTCGTCCTGCTCCCCGCTCCAGCTCTTGATGGGAACCGTGTTCATCAGCTGGAAGAGAAGCCGACCCAGTCGATATTACCTACTGCTGTCCGTCGTCCTCATCCTCATCACAAGCCAATAGGCCCGGCATGTGGAGGGTCACATGCTCTGTGTCAGCACCATGCATCAAGGGCAGCACGCCAACCCAACCCAGAAAGCTCTCCATTGGGGGACTGAGCCCAGGGCCTTCTAGCGGTGAGGCGTTAGTTCTGACCCAGGCACAGCCCCGCCTCTCCATAGCATAACCCCCACATTCACTGCTGCCGTGTGAAGACTACAGTAAGAGTCTATACAGGACACAGACAGCTAAAACCAGTACAAAAAAAAATGCCAGCAATTTATTTAATACCCACGTCCGAAGATTAGGACTCCCGGACACCTGTCTTCCATCACTATTTATATCTCTGCATCGACGAGTACCCAAATGCAAGTAATTGTACTTAGAGTGGACTCGTGCATCCCTCCTTAAAGCAGTACTAGCTAAAGGAGGCGGTGTATACTCACGTGGTAGGGGTAGGTGTGGGGGGCGTTGTCCAGGATCACCGTCTTGCTGAGGTCCCGCTCCAGCACATTCAGGTCCTTGATGTAGTGGCCCATCACGCAGGTGCAGTGCTCCTGGTACAGCCGATGGCTTCAGGAACAGAAGGATAAGAGACGACGCCAGGGTAACCACACGTGCACACGAGATGTGGACAGTGTACACACTGGGTTGATTTGGAGTTTAGACAATTGGGATCTTTTCACTTGTGGAAAGTGCATCTCAAATGATCCATTATAATATTTCCGCAATAACAAAATTGTAACAAACATGTCTGTATTCCTGAAATATGTCCGTCATGGTTCAACTTTGACTTCGAGGAGGCAGAGGGAAAACATCCGTAGTAATACTGGGAAAGCACTCGAGACCAAAAAAAAACAAAAACAGCATTTGGACCAAATCGGTGTTTACGACAAATGTCCCGAGAGCCAACAGAGATGGTTGCATAAGCCCCTAAACCCTGAAGACATCCAGCAGTGTGGTGATGAAACGTTAGGGGGGGGGGGGGGTCTTGTGACGTACCGAAACAGTTTCCTCTGAGGGTCCAGGATGTCCAGCAGCTTCTCTGCGTACGCCTTCTTCGCAGACGTGTAAACGAACATCTGCAAATACAGAGTAAACAGATGGAGAGGTTGAGTTTTTGGGGTACAAAAAACAAAAAACACCCAGGCCCCCAGCTGGGTGTGCATGTGTGCAATGCTAACCCAATGCTATTCTGTGTCGTGATAACCCGGTGCTCTGCTAAACCGGTTATGACAGATCACCGTTTATACTACATAGCTCACGACAAAACCAAACTTCTTGAAACTTAACTGCAGAATCTTAAAGATGGTCCTTCCTACAGGCTTGGACAAGAAGTTGTGCGTCCTGGCACTTTAATATAGTACTTAGCATTGTGTAGCATCTTATCCTAGCTATCTTTGTTGGATACGGGGAATGGGTACCGTTAACCTAACAATACCTAAAAAAAAAAAGTGCATAGCTTCTATAAACATCCTTACTGTCCCGACAGCGATATAATGTTGTTACTCTTTCTTCTGACCAAGTATTTAATCATTGTAAGTCTGTGGACAAAAGCGCCTGCTCATAACCCTGAATGTAAATGTAACAGAAAACACAACAAAAAAGTGAAAGACTTGCAAGGCAAAACAATGGTTTAAAAGCAGCATGAGCCCGTACCTCATAGACTTTGGCCATAGCTTGGAGGAAGTCCTTGACATGCGGACGGAGCACCACGTAGACCTGGGGTGAGGGAGAGATGGCATTAGAAACAGAGGGAACCTCCCTTTATTCCTGCTAGCCCTCTCTTGGTGGACTAGACCACTAAGCATCGTGTAGTTACGGACCTGGCGGTTGTCTTTTCAAAACCAACCGTCCAGTATGTCAATGACAATGCCTATGCCTATGACAATAGGATCGCACACCCACCTTGTACTGGTGGTCCTGGAAGTGGGTGTTGAAGGTGCAGTCTGCGTTCTCGATCACATTCAAGGAGCTGAAGAGGAGCGTCTCATCCTGCAGACAAACGTTCATGTTAATATTTGTGTTGGCGGGCAGATGGGTGGACACACCCCCTGAGGTTCCATTTAAAAAGTGTTTCTCAGAGTTTCCATCTTCCATATTCTTGGTGATCTAGTAATTAAAACGGAGACAGGATGTTCGCAGAGGCTAGAGGATGGATAGAGGCTAGACTTGAGTGCATTGTTCTACACCCTACCTACACATGCATCTTCATTCACTGTACATTTAGGATTTACAGTAAACGTTCTGGATAAAAATCTCTGCTAAATGACTGAACTGTAAACATAGTGATACGATTTAGGGTCTGGCGTAAAGCCTGCTGCCACAGATTCACGGGTCCTAATGGGACTATATCGCCGCCAATAAGGATACCCAGACAACATCTGGCTGTCATCATTATTTAATGGACCTGGGTCCTCTGGTTGGCGGGGAAACCAGACACCTGTTGCTGTGAAGCCGTGCCAAGAATTTAATCTCAGCCACCCAGAAATCTCCTGAAGGGCATCAAAGGCCCATCGCCAAGGCTGCTGAAAACATCACTACAACGACTCTTAAGCCCTAAACCAGGTCCTCAAATTCCTCCTTGAGACCAAGGTGACAATTATTAACTAGAGCTTTCTCCTGAATCCACAAGTTAGGAGCTACTTGTGTGTGTGTGTGCGTGTGCGTTCCTCAGTATAGTATGCGCCTGTGTCTCTTTCTCAGTATAGTGTGCGTGTGTGTCTCTCTCAGTATAGTGTGTGCGTGTGTCTCTCTCAATAAAGTGTGTGCGTGTATCTCTCAATATAGTGCGTGTGTGTGCTGAGGAAGGGGAAAAGGTGGTGGTTGGGTGTTAGGGAGAGGAGGAAGAGACTGACCAGGTCCAGCACCAAGGTGCCATTGGGTGTGCTCCTCATCTTGGGGGGGATGTCGCGGGGGATGGGCTTGTACTGCTCAGAGCGGGCTGGGATGTTCTTGATGAAGGTAAAGCTGGGAGGAGGAAGAGGAGAGGTAAATGTGGCTGTCCATAAGATACGTAAGGCAACTCTCTGATGTAATGATACACCGTATGCATATTCAAATATAAGTGTGGCTGCCACATTGCAAGATTGCTGTTGCGTGACATCTCTACTTCAGATAATACATTTGTAATACATATTAATGACAAAACAATATTCTTAAGCATCAGGCCTGTAGTCATGAATCCCTTTTATTATCACTAATACACTTCTATGATCAAACCTTTGCAGGGACTACATCAGGGTAAATTTGCCAGCAGAGAGACACAGATGCCCGGCCATTTTCTCTGAACAGAGAAGACATTACTGGCCAACATAATGTCTTCACAGGAGATGGAGAACCAGACTTACGGACTGAAGACGTATTCCGCGTCCTCCTCCCCGGCTAGCAGACCCATGTCCCCGTAGCCGAACACGAACCGTTCTGGACTCATCAGGATGTCCCGGTCCTCGCTGGGACTGCTGCTGTCTGCACACACACCGCCACCAACACACAACGCCATTAAAACACCACCACAACACAACCCCATTAAAACACAACCCCATATTAATATATTAGAACACCAACATAATGCAATTAAACAACACCAACACAACCCCATTAAACGAGTAAGAACACCACCACCACCAACACAACAACAACACATTTAAAAACCTCTATCATTGCCACGCTTACTGCAAACAGTGTGTCCTAAAGCGTGCTAAAAAAATACGTGAGTTACAGGCTCATATTACTTAACCCCATCTCATGCCTGTGTAAATGCTTGTCTCGGTTGGTAAGCCTAGATGGAAGTGTATTTTTTCGCTGCTCTGTTCAACTGTATGGTCCTGCATTTGTCCTATTCGGTGATATGAATAAGTAACATGTATTTTTAAAATGTAATCAGTTGGAAGGCTTCCTCCTCCTCTTTATCGATGTCATGGGATATGAATACTGTGCCAGTGAGAAAATTGTTCCAGGCTGCACAAAGCCTTCATAGTATTATTCAATTTTATTATTCTATTAAATTTTCCTATATTATACTAAATAGGGCTGATAGAAGTTCTATAAATTTGAATGCCAATGCTGAACAAATAGGGATGTCTGAGTTGTCGCATCGTGAAAGGTTAATTTGTTTGTAGAAGCAGTATGTCATGAAGCGGAGGTGCTCAAGACTCTCATGTGGACGTCCTTAGGGGAAACCCTGGATGCTGGGGGCATCTTGAGCCACTCACTCTCTTTGCTGGGTGTGAGGAAGCGGGACAGGGGAGAGTAGAAGCTCCCGGCCGCCGAGCTCCGGGGCCGGCTCCGCTCCGGCTTCATCAGCGACAGGCACCGCTGGGTCAGCGGCCTGACGGGCGTGGTGAAGCCTGGGTCTGGATGGTCATCCCGGAAGGAAGAAGGAAAAAGCTTCCGTGAGCGTTGAGGTTCCCTATGACAGCTGGGAGGTGTCCCGCATTGAACCACCGAAGCCCCACCTTTGCCTGGGGCGCCGACGTCCTCGACGGCGATGGCTCGCTTCCTCCCCCGTGGACGTCTTGTTGCCATGGGGACCTCATCGTCTGACCCGGGAGTGTCTGCGTCAACGAACACGGGGGTGCCTGCGTCAACCAACACGGGGGTGCCTGCGTCAACCAACACGGGGCTGCCTGCCCCAACCAACACGGGGCTGCCTGCCCCAACCAACACGGGGCTGCCTGCCCCAACCAACTCAGGGGTGCCTGCCTCAATGATAACCTTGCATGCTACCTGTAGGGGGAAATACAAGAGACCGGATCGTTACAAAGTCGACACTCACCATCTCCGGTGGACCACGTGTGCTTAGCTCATTGTTTAAAAGTTACTTATAAGATGATGGCATATACAGACTACAAATGAATCATAAATGGACTAGCTGAAACTCACGCGTAAATACGGCTGATCTAGGGTTAATAACGCACGTGTATGGGTCAGTTTATGGACAACATTGAAGTACAAGCCTTCTACATTACAATAAACGCCCACAAAACGTATTATGATCGGCCCTGTAAACGTATCATCTGATTGTCAGACATGATAATGACTTGAAAACGAGGTTTTCTACGTGAACCCTATGGAGAGTCGACAGGCCCCATTATTGTGTGACCTACTTCTGCTCTGACCCCCGGAGACACATAATCCGCCCCCCTGCCGCGCCGTCCTAAACCGGGATGCAGACAACGTCCTGTAACCCGTAACACCCGTAACCTTCCACCCCGTACTAAACCCATCAGCTTCAAAGGAATAATGGGTCAGATCATATATTATAAGGTTACACCACTCAAAACCTCAACACAAATCAGTCATCTACTCGAACCATTGATTCGGGCGTGCGTTAATTCATCATAGCCACAAACGCAAAGCTTTACACGAGACTCCTTTAATATCAGTAAGACCAGTCCAGGGTAACCTTCATTTATTCATTGTTGGATATAAATAGGCACCGTAAAGGAAGGGTATGTGGCACTTTGCTTCTATAAACATCCTTACTGTACCGACAGCGATATATTGTTGTTTCTCTTTCTTCTGACAAATGTACTTATTGTAAGTCTCTGTGGATGAAAGCGTCTGCTAAATGCCCTAAATGCCCTAAATGTAAATATAAATGTGCTTCAATTAGCATTAGCCGCTGTGTAGCTTGAGCTAGCTCCTCGGCTACACGTCAGGCCGAACTAAACAGCAAGCCATGCCGACTACACGGCCCTAGTAGTGTCATATTATACATTATTACAGAGTAGTACACGGTGTCAACGTACGGTTCTGATCTTCTTCGGGGTGGGCTCGGCGGTCCGGTTCAGCAGCGACCTCCTGCGAGCTCTGTAGCAGCGCTCGGCGTTCTTCCTGCTCGACAGCGGGTCGTCCGCCGGGCTCCTTCGAGACCTCAGCCTCATTTTCTTCTCCACGAACCGAGCGATCCAAGAGCATTAAAAACTCTCAAGCGATGGACGTCCAGGAAGATCTGGATGAGGCTGAATCAACTGGTGCGATCTTTGTTGTGACCTACCTAGCGTACTCACGGCCTCGGCCCGAAACCGTGTTTGCTGTTTAAATCTGCCGGGAGCGGATAGGTCGGCGTCCCGTAGACGTCACTGCTGGGTGGGGCTTCGTAGCGGCCCACCAGGTCGACTGGTCACGTGTCAGTACCATAGCGTTCTTTTAGACTCTTTCCTCTTCTAGACATGTACATTCTATAATCTATACTCCAGAACTATGTCATGCTCTTCTAGACATGTGTTATACATTCCATAATCTACACTCCAGAATTATGTCGTACAGTCTGTGCTCTTGTAGACGTGTGTTATACATTATGTTATTTCTATAGATAGGTAGAAATAGATGGATTCGATTTCCATTATTGTAAGTCGATGATATTTGGTTTTCTTTTTACCCATGATTAGTGACGGTTTGCATTGAGCAAATAGTCAGTAAAAAAAGAAAACGAAAATGATGTGTCACATACAAATGCTGCGATTGCTGGCTCTTTTCATAACATTTTTTCATAACATAAACAACTAGTTTAATGAAGGCCTTTAATTAGTTTCAAACCATTATGCACTATTTTCTGTTCTGCTACTTTTTAATTCTTAAAGGCACCCAGTGCAACTTTCGAGGCAAAAATGAACATTAAATTTCTAGTTTTTTTTACACGTAGTACCGGTATATTTCAATAACTCCCTACCATTACATATCGACATTCAAGGAGCGAAGATGAGACGTCGTTGTGTGGTGAGAAT
>JAOPJL010000017.1:8497788-8514309 GCA_027123545.1 Trisopterus esmarkii
GTGTGTGTGTGTGTGTGTGTGTGTGTGTGTGTGTGTGTGTGTGTGTGTGTGTGTGTGTGTGTGTGTGTGCGCTTGTTTGTCAACGGGTCTTTCAAGTTCTAGTCCTGGGCCACACCTCTGAACCTGGAGTATATCCACCACATCCCAATGCTGAACAAACACTATTCAGTTATCAGTGTCCATCCATCAATGTCCGGTGTGGCCATTTAACCTGTGCCCTACTGTAAGTGTGATGAATATCTTCATTGACAAAAGCTATTGTTGCATTATTATACAACAATAGTTATTTTTATTGTATCTGGTTAGCTTGTAGTAACCTCCCACCTAAACATAAATACTGAATATTCATTGTTCAAGCCTGCGTGTTCATGTTCTCCTTGAAAATTAAAGCCATTGTTAGCTGTACACGGTTCGCTTGTCATAACCTCCCACCTATATATACAGTAAGTGTTCAAGCCGCATTGCTGTGTTTTACCTTTGCCCTTCTTTAAGTGTGATTTATTTCCTCTCTGTAAATGAGGGCTATTGTTAGAAGTACTAATTTGATAGCATGTCGCGGCTCCGGCTCATCAGTGAAGCTCCGGTTGGAGCATAGACAAACAACCTCCACATCAGTGTCGGCTAACGGATCTCTCATAGTAAACACTGCATGTCAAACCTGGCATTAAGGTCTCAGCAGACTAAAAGGGGGTCATGGGCAGGTGTGGAGTTGATTGGTTAGGCCTCTTCCTCTTCCTAAATTCTTCCAGGTAACAGATTACGGACTCAAACCACGTGAGTCCAGACAGGCTTTAAGTCGTGTACAAGCTGCCATGGCACGTCCAGCCAAATCAACTCCTGCTACGGCGTAGCGGTTTGTGTAATCATTCAAAAAACAACATTGGGTTTTGGATTTCCCTGCCAGTCATGTGACGCAGAGCTTCTGGTAACCTCCTACAAATGGAAATAGTCAGGGCTGACTATCCTTATGTTTGCCGGGGTACCCGTTTAGATCTAATGTGTTACCCTGGCACTGAGCTGTTCCAAAACAACAGTTGGACACTTGAAATCACTGGTGCGGGACTCCAGCTGTCCGAAACAACCCGAGTTGGGAAACAGAGTTGCTGTTGCAGGCCTCAATTTCTCCACAACACGCCTATGAAGCAGTACTCTCTTATATTAAATGGCAAATGGACTGCATTTATGTAGCTCTTTTCTAACCAGTGGCCACTCAAAGCGCTTTACAATATAGCCTCACATTCACCCATTCATGCACACATTCACACACCCACGGCGGTGTCAACCATGCAAGGTGACAGCCAGCTTGTCGGGAGCAGTTAGGGTGAGGCGTCTTGCTCAGGGACACCTCGAACTAGCAACCTTCCGGTTACCAGCCCACACGCTCTGCCTCCTGAGCCACATGCCGCCCATATTAAGGAAACAGCCCTGCTCAGTGTGCCCCCCCCCCCCCCCCTGTGTTTGAACCCTTGTTGTTACCCTATAGAACCCCCCCTATGGGTGCCATGCAGTCTGGGTGCGGCTCCTACTTGGCCAGGCTCCTGGTCGCTCCCCCAGCCTCTCCAGGCTCTGCTGGAGGCCGGTGAAGCCGGTGAAGCTGTTGTTCCCGCCATAGGTCAGCATGGTCTGGGCGTCGGCAAACACGCGGGACAGACTGGGGCGGGACAAGGAGAGATAAGAGGAGTCAGAGGACTCCTCTGAGACACAGAGGACATGCATGTGCTTTAATATAACCCAAGGTGTAACTCCCGTGAATCCACATGTACCCAAATAAACGAATACTCCTATGTTTACTGATATACCTAAATATCTATGACATTTATGCGTGTGTGTGTGTGTGGGTGCGTACGTGCGTGCGTGCTCCATGCTAATATAATTCAAATCCTGCAATTCGATCCAAATTCAAATAAACAGAAAAATTCAATCTCAGGCACATTCTCCTGTCAATCTCCTGTCATTCAAGTTCTAGTCGTCCTGGGAACATACCTCTGAAATCACTATTCAGTTATCAGCATACATCCATCAAGGTTCAGTGTGGCCATTTAACATTGCCTCATGTACACCATGATGTCCCTCATGTACCCCTATGTGTGTCCTCATGTACCCCTATGAGTGTCCTCATGTACCCCTATGACTGTGCCCATGTACTCACATTGAGTTGTCAAAGTTGCCCACTTGTCCCGGGGTCTCCCCCGGGGTGGGGCTGTGGAAGCAGGGGTTGTTGATGTTGCAGACAATGCCCTGGATCCAGGGCAGGGTGCCCGCCGAGGGGAGGGCCTTGTTGGGAAAGTGACCTGCAGCGGGGACACAGACAAGGGGTCAAAGGTCAAGGGTCGAGGGTCGAGAGAAACGTTGGTTTAATCGAGAGAGAGAGAGAGAACTGCAGCATCGGTGAAGTACAATGAGAGCAGTGTGAGGTTGAGCCTGAACGGGCTGGGATTAATCGATGAATAAAGGGCCTGCATTCACATGAACCTGAGGGGTAGCAGGTCGTGAACACCACCAATGACCGGCACTAAGACTGGGGCAGGGGAGGACGAGAGGGGCATAGGTTTCGTCAGCAGATTGACCCGGTTGGTTTCAAACTATTTGTGGATAGTGATTGTGATTGTGTGATCGTGTGATTGCGATTGTGGTCACCCATGGGGCAACCACAATCACATACCTCCATGCAGTGCATGTACACTGAAATACTACCACACAATAAAGGTTAATTTAGCTGAATGGCCTGATAAGAAGAGTCATGATAAGAAAAACAAAAATGATTGCGGATGCGATCAAGAAGAAATTAAAAGATTCATCAACGTTTGATTTGTGGTAGCAATTTTCTGTACTTATATGAATATATGACATATTGCTGTACATTTTTTATGTTCAATGCAGAGCCCCTCCCCTGCACACATCCTGTCAGGAAGTCAAACCACAGAGTGGCACAAACAATTCCCGTTTCACATTGTCTCCAAAACCAGAAGCGGTGTGTGAAAGTTCAAAAGCAGGTGTAAACCGAGCGCTGCTTTGCAGGATATTCACCATTGAGACATTTATCAGCTTCATACTCCATTCACACAGTGGTGGTAGGGTAAAGGGTAGGGACGTGTGTAGCTGTACTGGTAGAGAAAGGCCGCAACGGGCAGAATGTTCGATTCGCACTGGGCCCCCTCACCCCTCCCCCCATGCTGAGAACATAAGCATGTGCGTAAGAACGTACTGACAGCAGCGGTTACTGGTAAGCTGAGATCGAGGAACTTGGGAAAGCAACAACAAACGACCACACAAAACACTGGATATTGATCGAGCTGACCCAATCATAAATCGATATTTAGACTTCAGTGAGTGCCTTCAGAACCGGAGGTGACCGGTTCTGTCAGGACCGCTGTGTACACCTACATTGGCTCTGCTTGTAGGGCGGGTGGGAGTGGCGCACGGCGATGAGGATGAGGAAGAGGAAGAGCGGCCAGACCAGCTCAATGATCAGCTGGATCTGAAACGGAGAGGAAGAGCTCGCTATGAACGGGTGTTAAACGGTTTTGGCTCCTCGGGAACGGAACGGGGTGACTAGGTGTCCTTGAGCAAGACACCGAGGCGCCACACATCTGGATGGCCCAGTGTGTGTGTTTTTCATTTACATTTAATGAATTTAGCTTTTATCCAAAGCAACTTATAATAAGTACATTTGTCAGAAGAAAGAGACACAACAATATACCACTGTTGGTACAGTAAGGATGTTCATAGAACCAGGTGCCAAGCACTAACAATCCCTAGGTTAACCCATTGCCCGTACACAACAACGATATGTGTGTGCGTTTGGGTGAGGCATCGATTGATTGGTTAATAGATTCTAAGGTGGGCACCTTGTTTCTCCTGCGGTAGGTGACGTTCTTCCAGAGCAGGAGCAACACCTGTCTGGTGACACCCATCTTTAAAAAGACCTCACAAGCTACGCTGCCATGGTCCGCTGGAACACACACACACACACAAACACACCATCACACACACAAAAGGAGAGAAATATCAAATATTACATCACAAATGATTTGGAATATGCAAAAACATCATTAATGTACACTGTAAAAATATATCATATTTATTCTAGTTGGAAGTTTTCTTAATAGCATCGTTTGAAATATTCTGGGAGTAACTAATGAAGAGGAAGACAATGATGATTATGATGACAAAGCTGATGATCATCATCGTCATCATCATCATATAAACGTGTTATTACTATTATTAGTGACCATAACATTTCAGACCAAAACACACAACAGAGAAATAGAGTTGACTAATAGTGTTGAGAGAAGAGACTCAAAGAGACAATCGGTGTGCCAGCCTGGTCAGAGTTACCGTGTCTGACCCTGCCAGGGCACTCTGCCTCATCCCCTTCATCCGCCTTTAATCTAATTGGTTTAACTTCGCGACTTCAGGCATCATCGTTAACTTTTGCTGGGTTGTGTCTTGAGCACAACCTGTGTGGGGTTTTGTATTTTGCAAATGATTCCTGTGAGTTCATCGCCATGTTGATCTCACAGTGCCAGTAATATTCTGCAGAATGCAGTGGATCATTTAACCGGTAAATGATTGTACAACTCAAGGCATATTTGAACGATTACCACACTTAAAATATGAATGACTACAATCAGGATTTCTTTCTTTGTTCTTTTTCTTGTCTGTTTGCATATGGCCTACGTAGCAGGGAAAAAACAACAGAGGAAGTGGTGGAATGCACATAATAAACTGATAATGTGCCTAGGTAGAGATTGTTATTTATTACAACTGAACAAATATATTCCCATGAGCCCACAGTATTCTACTGTCGTTCATATCCCCCCCAGAATAAGAATGAGACTCAATGCCCTCTCAATTAAAACCATAATGCAGGACCATGTCCATACTGTACACACACACGCCTGCATTACAGGATGCAAACCTAACACATATGTGAATGCTACACCACGCAGGTAAATCCAGTGTGATGTGCATCCTGATCATGAATGAACCAGTCGGAGTAAAGTCGCGTATCTCTGAAAAACAGAGCGACGCAACGACTGGTGTCATTTCCTTCGCGGACATTAGATTGTAACCCTAAACCAAACCACCTGGATTGAACCACGTTGACCCGTTCAAAGGGGAACACACCCTACCTTGACAACCGATCCCAGATGTGTACCGTTTTAACTTGAGTTTGTTGTCCCGGCTATGATTCCGCAGTCTGTCATTGACGCTCACTCAATTATTTCAGTAGCGTCTGACCCGTACATGTAATCCACACAACTACCGCCGACGTGATTGGCTGGGAGTAAAAAGAAGGGCGGGGTTACAGAAGCCGGTATGGCATCTGATTGGCTCGTGTAGATGTACGCTTCGTCTGTGTTTTGGAACGTGACGCATCCGATTGGACAGTTGTTGACAGCGCAGTGTTAGAGAACCGGGAAATGGTCATTTGTTTACAGCTCAAGACAGACTATCTATATATATCTAACGTAATCCTTATGTTAGAAATAAAAAGTCGTGACAAGTAGACAAGCATAATGATCATTTTAATAACCATCCAAAATAGTAATTCTTAAAATATAACTTTCCCTCTATCAAATAAGGCATTGGATGCCCTCAATTCTGCACACAAGTTGTAAAAACAGGAAACAAAGACATGCACAGTGTTGAAATGTATAAATCTAGAAGTCAGTGACAAAAAAATGATGGAAAACAAAGCAATTCCAGTATTTAAGAAACCGGTCAGAACAGGCAACAGCTTTCACTGCAGACCAAAGCGAGGCTATGGGAAGATCATGATTATGAAACATGCGCCCCCTAGCGTTGCAAACACGCCCGTTCTCCCAGCTCAGGCACATTGGTAGCAAGCGCACACCGGAAGATCGTTCGACTCCAATAAAACCTTGTCTAATAAACCGCAGTTTAGTGCAGTGTAACAATAATACTGGATTATTCTGCATAGCATGTACATTCCGTTTTTCTTTATTAAATATCTTGATAAATATAGATTAAGTACTATCTTGAGGCCCGAAAATCTGTTATCACAATATTCCAACTTTCTGTACAACGCTAAAAAATATATAGCTAGACACGTCATTCCTGTTCAGCGGAAAGACAATAACCGTGATATGATACAACAAAGAAATGCATAATTAGGCTGAGGTTGGCGAAACATAAATGTAAATCCAATGTTGTACCAGGACTTCAACTCGTCCAACCAGGAAGAGCTTTGTGATTGGGTCACAGAGAAACCGAGGCTGTTTTGTGATTGGTTCTCAGAGGAACAGCGGTTGCTCCTGTCCAGTCAACAGACGGTACGTCGAGGCTGGCATGGTCTTCAGGTGAATCTGCCAAAAGATGTAGAAAGTAAAGAAAGACGTTAACGTTAAGCATTCAACAAAATGCTGTTGATACGCTCCAAAACTCGCAGGATATTGTAGCGGCGAGCACGTTTGACTCCCGGCAGAAAGGAATGAAGGATTTAATTACACTTAGTGGCATTTTCAGACGCTTTTATCCAAAGCGACTTACAATAGTAAGTTTTTGTAGATAATCGTAGGATATTGTGCTGCACAGAGAACAAACAGAAGATAGACATAGAACCGGTGAAAGAGTCGCCCATCTAGAGCCATGTTTATTAGGTTAGTTGACAGACAGGCCAGAACCAATCTGAGAGCACCCTCGCCCCCCCCTCACACACCTCTCCCACAGCGTTGGTCAGGATGCTGATGATCTTCTCATGGGGCGTGGCCACCACGCTCTGGCCGTTGATCTCGATGATGCGGTGGCCCACGCGGATCCCCCCCCGCTCCGCGATGCCCCCCCGCATCAGGCTGCAGATCTGTGGGAGAAGGGGGGAGAGGCATGTTGGGGCATGCATAGGGCCCAGGACATAGCATCCGTGTCTGCCTGTCTGAGGTAGCTTTGGAGCCGAGCCTCTGCTCAATTACAACAAAATATAATATACATAAAATATAACATTTATATAAGCTCATGAGTGGAACAAACAGTTTAACTGATAAATGCTGAGCTATGGTTCCACGTCGACGCAACGCAAGGGGGTTAACGGACCCGTTACGTCCTTGCAGACCCTCCTTGCGTCCACCGCAAGGGCCGGACGTGCACCTCCCAAAAAATTGTAACCTTGCGGCGAGGCGACGCAACAGCAAGGGCTGTGATTGGTTTGCTAACATAACCCCGACGTAAACCTGACGCAGAACTAAAACAGGTTCATGAATGCATCGATGCGTTGCGTTGGTCGTTGCAGGTCAACGTGGAACCATAACTAAGCCTTCAGATTTATGCCAACAGTGGATTCATGTATTGATAATTTTAGGATGGTTTTGAAACACATGTGTCCAGATGAAGTTGCTGAACATTAAGTAACACACACTTCCCATACATAAGCACACAACAAACCAGGACTTCAGGTCATCTAGGAGGGAAAGCGTTTTAGAATGCAGAGAAATAGTAGAACGACTTTTAAGCGTAGATGGATTGAAGTGAAGCTGTGTATATTTACTCACTATTCCGTCCTCTACGCTGAAGCCCAGCTGGTACTTGGGGTCCGGCCTCTTGATGATCGCCATGGTAACCGGGGGACAGTGGACGATGCTCAGCTTCACGATGGTTTGGTTTTTTAAGTCCTGCAATGGAGACAGAGAGACCAAGAATAATGGGAAAACTGGGATGAGATTTATTTTATTTTTTTATTTTCTGCTACTTTGTGTTCCTGTGGCCCGCTACAAGGTCAAACTAGCGCTTGTCCAACTTGAGCTATTACATAAAGACCATCAGCAATCGTTAATGCGTTTCCTTTATGATATCAACCTTTTTTTCCAAGTTGTATTGTATAAGTCTACCTTATATAAGTATATAGTACATAGTATAAGTATGCCTCTATGGTATGACAAACAGTGGCACACAGTACCCTCTAGTGGCCATTTACAGAATCACACCCATGTGAACGCTGGCCCAAACAGCGGCCCAGCATAACCCAGCAGGAACTTTTACAACTTCCACATTTCTGTTCTGCTTCTTTCTTAAAGTCATATCAACTCAACAATCAGCCTTCAAATGAAAAATGTACAAGCAGTCCACAATCCTGTGACTTGTATAACTATAACAAGGTGTGGAACGTCTTCCACAAGTAACGTATTTACATACTCAAATCCATCAAACAAATAAAGACAGAAACACCCACGTCTGTTTTTCCAAGACAGGCTTGGGAAGTTTCGCTTGGGAGTGAAACACCCCGTCTCAATTCTAAATCCTGTGTTTAATACATTTAGCCAAACGCTTCAGGCCTTAACTCGTGGTTCCTCTCCATCACCATGACGATGACGATGACGATGTCCCGGGACGGGTCGCACGACCCTGAGGTTTAAACCCACAACCTTCTGGCTGTTATTTTTTTTTTTTTATACGTTACGCAGAATGCTAGTCCAACAAAACAGGATTTGGATTAAAATCCAAGTCGGAAGGGAGACAAACTAAGATCTGGGTTCACTTTTTGAGCTTCGTGTTAGTTCAGATCAATCACGGCGCTGGAGGCGGGGATCTGTACACGCATCATCGGCGAACCAAAACACAACCAGCGTGAGAAAACGGAATAAATGGTCAAGGTTCATATCAACACCGTGTAGACTAACAACCGCTGAATGTTTCTTCAATAGAAACAAAACAGGAAACAAGGCGTCGTTTCCGGTAATCGACTTCCAGCATGGGCTCGGCCGACCCCCCCCCCCCATGGTGGGACGGCTTAGAGATCGCCGCCACCACCGCCCGTTTTGTCTAACCACCATAAATGTAAATGTACCCCATTAGCCCTAGTGGACCCAAGACTAGCATAATGCTAAAGGCCTAGTTATGGTTACACGTCGATGCAACGCAAGAGGGTTTACAGACCCGTTACTTCCTTGCAGACCCTCCCTGCGTCCACCGCAAGGACCTGATTTCCGCCTCCCAAAAATTGTAACCTTGCGTCGAGGCGACGCAGCATGATTGGTTGATTTGTCAGTTTGATTGGTTGATTGGTCCACTCAATAAAACCAGACGCAGAACCAAAACATGGCGGCGATGAAGCGCCTGCGTGGTCGTTGGGTTGCGTCGACCCAGAACTGAGCCTTAACAGATAACAGCAGTCTCAGTGTTCCCAGTCTCACCCGGATGATGTTCTGGCAGGAGGCGATGGGCAGGCCCACCAGGCTGGTGCCGTTGACCGACATGATGCGGTCCCCGATGCTGAGGGCCCCACTGCGCTCGGCAGGGCCCCCGTGCAGCAGGTTGGCCACCACCACCGTGGGCAGGATGGAGCCCCAGCCCGACTCCACCATGGCCAGGCCCAGGATCTCCCCCGGGCCCTTGGAGATCAGCACCTGGGGACAGACAGACGGACGTGTTGAGGTGGATTGTGAAGGGTTTTTCGTCGTTTTTTTATGCTAATGCCACATCTAAACATAATTCTCTTACTGATATTCAAAGTTTTTAATTGTTTTAAATGTTTTTTAACAAAATTCACACTGACACTATCAAGTTCAAATGTTGTTGAACTTAAGTTTGCTTCATTAAGTGAATTCACTAATTTTCCATTATTTTCTGTTGTCTTCACACACATTCCTTCCGGTTTTTATTCCTTCGACTTTTCTACAATCTCTATATCTTTGCAAAAAAGTAACACGTATATGTCATTTATTTGATCAAGTCTTAAACATTGCTGGAGTCCGACTTATAGAATACTATAAGTAGCAGAAGTACTTAAGTATTCCCTTTAAAAAATTAAGATCACCCCAATAGCCAGCAGACCAAGCATCCAGCTACAACTTAAAACCAAAGGAAACCCCATCTTACATCTCTGATGTTCTGGGAGTCGGAGAAGTGGGCGAGGTCTCCATTGTAGAGCTCCTGGGCTCCCAGGAAGTCGCTGTAGTCCCCGGGCCTCATCTGGCTGGCCTTGATGCCGTTGGCCTGGAGGAACTGCTGGTAGGCCACGCCGAAGGCCTGGCCGATGGCCTGGGCTATGGTCTTGGCCTGGGAGAGAGAGGCTCACCGTGAGGACCGTTGTGATTAAATGGATGTTGTGATTAAAATGTCCTAGCTTTCTTAAAAGTTTCCTAGTGGCATAATAATAAGAGTTTCTTCTTCTTAATATTGATTCATATTAAATAAATTACTTTGCGAAATGTCCCCTTACTTCGTTCACCAATGCTACATGTCTCTCTTCCATCTCCAGTGAGATGTGTTGTTTGTGAGCCCCCACTAAAGCCCATTTTGAGTATAAAGACCGGCCACATAGAGCTGTCCTGAAATGGGCACAGCAAGCATCAAGGGACTAGCCTCAACCCCCCCCCCCTCCCCCCGACAGCCAACAGTTTCTCTTGGCTAATTAGTTTCCAAAATAAGCGTTTTTAACGCTCGCACCACAGAGGTATCCGGCTCCAAAACATTCTCAAGAAAATGGATGAGCTCAGTGCTACGCTATTATTTATGGAAGGCTTTCTTATAGGAGCTGTATTTTTAAGCAAAATAAGTGTTGAAATGTTGTTAAAACTTTGAAATGTTGTTACCAGCCCATTATATTTAGAAACAATATATAATTTTTTGAATCATTCAAAAAGAAGTGAATGATTCAAAAATAACTGAAAACTGATAACTGAAATCCCAATCCCATCCAAGCAAGGCATGGGTTCGGTCCTACATCGGAAGCCAACAAAGGCCACTAGGTACACCGGGGGCTACTCACGTCTTCAGAGGAGAAGACGTGGCAGACCATGGAGCATTTCTTCATGGGCCCGGAGGAGGCGGAGGACGACGAAGAGGAGGAGGAGGAGGAAGGGGAGGGTGACGTTCCGTTGTCGGCGGAACCCTTAGGACTGGGGGGCTTCCTGCGAGCCATCAGCACCACGATGTTGTTGATGTCGGCGATGTAGGAGATCATCTGGAGCGAGTGGTCCATCATCGCCTCCTGGGGACACGGGAGCCAGGGAGGAGTTCAACCACAGAGGAGCCCTTTCTTTTCTTTTTCCATTACACCCAAATGGGATAGTAGTAGATAAATAGTACAATACATCAACATACATATACTACACTTATAAATAAGATGCATTATATATTTAACAAGGACCATGTGTGAGTATTGTCATGTACGATTTCAACTTACTAACTGCCCTGCCTCCCACTCACCAGTTTAATGTAAATTAAAAGATATTTAAAATAAAAATGAATTTGAGTGGGATGTACCTGTGTGTCAGCGTTGAGCACTTTGATCCTCTGGGTGGAGATGAAGAGATCCACCTCCACCATTGGCTGAGACTCTCCCTCGGGGGCCTATAGGAAGACACGACCACAGACGTCATTCTTTTTCACAGGAGCTCTGACTGTAGACCTTGTTCCATATGCTGCATATTATACTACAGCATATATTATATTATTATACTGTTGCTGGGTTACTGCATTTGTTTTAAATTATAATAAGGGAAGCAGCTGGGGCAGGTAGGGGTTAGACAGTGAATACTAAAAGGGGTCACTAAGGAGCAGGTAGGGGTTAGACAGTGAATACAGAGAGGGGTCATTAAGAAAGCAGGTAGGGGTTAGACAGTGAATACAGAGACTTTAGGAGTTAGGGTCAAGCTCAAGGATGTCTCCAGGCAGACTGGAAACATATGCATGCGTGCGTGCATGCGTGCGTGCATGTGCTGACCTTGATGCGGTCCACGGCCTCCTGGGCCTGGGTCATGCGTGCGTTGGTGGACAGGTTCTTGTCTGAGCGGATCTGGGTGGAGCCCAGGTACTTGGCCCCAAAGATGATCCCGTCAATCAGGTCCTCCGGGTCACATGGGCCTGGTACTTTAAGTAACAACAATAACAACAGGAGGACAAGGAAGACACACAAACACACTGTCAGTCAACCCGCCGATAACCGGTTTTAACAAAGTAAAACATTTTATTAAAACAGTATTTCAGTATTTCAGATGTTTTCTTACCATCTTTATAAGCAGGCCGGTAATCCTCACTCTTTAAATCAACGGAAAAGAAAACAGCAAAACAAATAAATAATAAGTGGGACAGAGGAACAGAGAAAGCCGCAACTGAAGACTAAATAATAACTGGGTAAAAACAAAAATACGATCCGCATTTCAGATTAATTTGGAATTAACACGCTTACAGCTGACCTAATGGCGATCAAAAGCAAGCCTTAAAAAAAGGCTTTCAACACAAATAATTTGTTTTAAAAAGTATTTAGGTATTAGGTAGTATTAACTAACTATGTAGTTACTTTGCGAATGTATTTAAAACAATAAAATCATAGTGTTTTAAGGGGAATTAATAGAAAAAGAGAATACGCAAGGAAGGGTTCACCAACATTAAAAAAATAAAACAATTAAAAATAATAAAACAACAAAACATTGAAGATGTTAACACAACAAAGACGGCTTGACTGCCTGGGAGTGGGGTCACTTTAACCCACAGAAAGCAGTAACACACAACATCCCGGACTCTACTCACCTCCTCATCGCCCCCAGAGGCCTCCTCCCCCTCCTCCTCCACCTCCGGCTCCCTCTTCATCCACACCGGCTCCGAGAGCTGGTCGTCGGGCAGCGAGGAGGCATAGGAGCTCTCCTTGCGTGGAAGGCGCCAGTCGTTTCTGTAGTGGCGCCAGAACTCCTGGGCCTCGTCCTGGCTGTAGGATACCGACACCACCGCGTCCACGTCTCCTCTGGGGGACGGATCGCTGCTGCTGCTGCTGCAGTGATGGTGGTGGTGGTGTTGGTGTTGGGGGGACGGGGTGGCTGCGATCTCAGTACACTCCAGCAGGCCCAGCAGGTCCCTCTGGTGGCTCTCCGAGAACAGGAGCCCCGTGGTCTCCGTGGCGGGGGGGGCTGCGTCGGCTCCCGAAGGCCCTGTGTCAGCGGGGTGGTGGTGGTGGTGTTGGTGGGCGTAGGGGTCCAGGTCAGAGGTGGAGACTTCAGGGTCGGGGGCGGGCTCCTCCCCCATTCGGTGGAGCCGGTTGAGGAGGGCGTGGATGTGGGTGTGGTCCTCGTCTCCAGGGGTCCTTTCCGGAACCGGGCGGGCCTCATTCAGAGCCAAAACCTCTTCCTCACAATGTACCTCCTCTTCCTTATCCACTATCTCCTCAAGGACTTCATCCTCAATGACATCCTCTTCTGTAGTGGGTCTCCCATTAACCTCTGCTTCCTCTTTACCTCGCCACACTCCCAGCTCCTCCACCTCCTGCTGCACACCACCCATCGGCGGTTTAGCCACGGATGGCTCGCTCAGATCTGACGGTGTAGCCAGTTCAACCAGCTGCCCCACCTCCACCACTGCTTTAACTGCCTTCTCCCCCCCCTCACCTACCCAGACACCCAGTGCCTCCACCCTCCCTTCCTGCCGTGCGCCCATGGGTGGTGTAGCCACAGACGTCTCCCTCAAATCTGATGCTGGAGCCAGTTTAACCAGCTGCCCCACGTTCACCTCCACCTCGGCTGCTTTGACACCCTGCTCCCCCAGAGATGAGGGGAAGGCGGTCTCGTCGAGGTCCTCCACGGAGCCGGCGTCACTGGAGCTGTCGGACCTCCAGTCCAGAGGAGGGGGCTCTATCAGGCTAAAAGAGTCCAGGAGGTCTGCCGACACAGTGGGGGTCTGGCTGACACACTCAGCCACTGCGGAGGCCCCGGGGGTGGTACACAGTGTGTTAGTGTGTCTGTCCTGGGCTAGGCACACTGGCGGATCAGCAGGGCTGGCGAGGTCTGATTCCATCTCGCCAACACTCCTATCGTAGGCATCAATTGCGTGGGAGGACGTGGGTTACTTTAGCGATACTGTAATGAAAAGACAAAATGTAGGGTTAATATGTATATTATGGTACAGGGACTGCAGAGATTTGGGCAAATGGCATGAATGCGTTAAAAGAGTGTGAACCTTCCCACAACACTTTGCTGTTAAGTCTTGTCAAAGTACAAATGACTCCGATAACGAATGGTTTGGAGAGCAGAGGTCAAAGTGCACAGGCATCATACAGAGCCTGTGAGATAGGGTTTGTGTATCACAGTTAGCTGTAATTTACACTTCTCAGAAGATACTAATCTAAATCAACTCCAATAACGAATTCAAAACGTTACACAATTATAATGTACACAATGCATTATAATGAGCGCCGGATTAAATTATGGAAGTCAATGATCTGGAAATATATTAGCCTTACTTAGCTCAAATTAGCTCGTCACTGTTTGAATTTGCTGAATGCAGTGTCTTCCCTGAATGCAAGGCAGTGTGTTTGTTTGAACACATCAGACTTGAATATCTAGAGAAGAGTATAGAATAAAAAACTGGGCATAACATACTTAGACCACTCACCGGTTAGCTGTGACGCTGTGTTGGTTGGCCTGACTTGGTATTTATATACACGCCTTAACTCCCATAGAGTCCACCTAGGCGACGTGGTTTGGTGTAAAACTAGCTCGTATGTTTCTCAACAGCCAAGGGTAGACCTTTGCTCAACTTTAGTCACCCCACATAACTCCAGGGCGGCTCGAGTGTCTGTAAAAACACGCTATGTCCTCTCCATCCAGACGGATCCAGCTGCTGCAGCCACAGACGCACAGCTCACCGCTACGACCACGTCGACACACTGCGCATGCGCGACAGGACCCAAACACGTCAAGTTCAATCGAGTGTCGAAAAAGTGAATCAAGTCAGTGTAGTTCATTTTTACTTTAATTAAATATCATCAGAAATACATCAATTAAATATGACCTCCATCCTTCCAGGTTTTATTTTATATTGCCGTATGTTACAAGCTATTTGTGAATCGCATCAACTTACCGTGTGTAAGTGCATCTTTACAAAATCATCCAAAATTAATCAATAGGAATATCAGCAAAACCACATTTAAGTTATATGGACTGCTATGACACTTAAATAAGATTCCTAAAGGATATATTAAAGAAAACTGATTCACTATTTACAACCCTGAATTACATAAAACTGTCAAATTTCATATTATTGAAATGTCAATATTCACGCAGTGGTCAATTCAGAAGGCAGATAATTATCGACTCATATTATGAACAATTCATCTTACCGCTAACAATATAAAGATCAGTTGCAAATCAGAAATTTAAATAGTTCATCAATACTGATCCGAATAAGTCCAGAGCCATCGCTTGTACAAAACAAGGAGAACTCTCTTATTGGTCACTGTTGCTGGCGTTCATCTGAATCAAGCCAATCAGAGATGCGATGGTGCCCATCAACCCCACCAACCAATCAGGAAATTTCCCCGCCCACAGAAACCCAGGAGGCATCCAATGAATGGCGTTGCTGAGATCAGCCATGCTGCTGAGAATAGTGAGCATCTCCCCTCTCATCTGCCTCCGGAGCTGTGATCGACTGGAGGTTTCACTGTGAACACAAAACTGTTTTAGTAGGAGATAGGGTGCCAAGTTAGGGTGGTCAACTCCCACACCAAAGGTTCTGGGTTCAAACCCAAATGTCCAGAGTCTACCTGTAGGCATCTCTGACCAGGATACCCGAGTCCTCCCCTTGACCCCTACCCTTGACCCCTACCCTACCATTCACTACCTGCATCCTTCTTTTTCGCTCTGGATAAAAAGGAGTCTGCTCAATTACATTCAACACATCACATGTGACTATGCTAAACTGTGTTAAAACAAACCTGTTTTGTTTGTGTTTGGTAGAAGAGACAACGACCAAACAAACGTGGGATGAATACTAGACACACCAAAGTCTATTTACTGTCCTTTTCTGTAGCCCTCATAATAACAACAACAAACTCTGCCACAGGCATTGGGCTGCTCTAACCAAATTGACCCTTTACTGTTTTAATCATGAAGGCTTCATCCAAAGTGGAGGTCATTAAGGAGAAGGTAGGGGTAAGGGCGTGTAGCTCAAGGATGCCCACGGGTAAACTGCGGACACTCCCAGTTTGGTGGGTAGCACCCACCCGACTGGGAGTTAATGCATGAACAGAGAACAACTACATGGACTGGGCAAAGCCTGGCTTGTAATGTACCTGCTGCCCTCTCCAGTTCTCTCACACCTCCTCAGCCTCCTCTTCAGCAGCACAATAAGTCGGATCGACCTGGGAGAGAAAATAAGAAGATGTTTCACTGGGAGGGACAGTGAAATAACTGGTTTTGGACGCCTTTGCGCTGTGATAAACAAGATGCAAATTAGCGATGCTAATAAGTAAACACTCAATGTAAACCGTCAATTGCGGCTTATGTTGAGTTATAGCCCTAATACACACACACACACACACACACACACACACACTTCTATACTACACATAGAAATGGTACATTCACTAACTATACCCTTACTAGCTACTATACTACTATATTAGCGATATATTGTTGTTTCTCCTTCTTCTAACAAATGTACTAATTATAAGTCGCTTTAAATGTAAATGTACAAATTCAATCTGATGAATATGATAGTACGCACGCACACACACACACACACACACACACACACACACACACACACACACACACACACACACACACACACACA
>JAOPJL010000017.1:8621354-8635554 GCA_027123545.1 Trisopterus esmarkii
CCAGAAGGGCAAGGCAGAGCTGCTGAGAAAATCACTGTATATGTCTGTTATTATTAGAGGTGTGTGTGTGTGTGTGTGTGTGTGTGTGTGTGTGTGTGTGTGTGTGTGTGTTATTGTGTTATTGTGTGTCATCAGGGCTCTTACAGGTGCGGCCCCTGCATCAGCGGTTACATCGGGGACCAGAAGCGAGGCTGCAGGCCGGAGCGGGCCTGTGGGAACGGCCAGCCCAACCCCTGCCACGCCAGCGCCGAGTGCATCGTGCTCCGTGACGGCAAGATAGAGTGTCAGGTAGAGGAAACGTTTGCTGATAATGAAAAAAAAAAAGATACTTACCAAAAATCGTTTTGGAACCATATACAGTCAAATAGTGCAGGGCGGTGGAGAGTGCGGTGTGTGTGAGTTCTTTAAACGGTTCGGGTTACGTCACCGTCTGTTCAGTGTGGAGTGGGCTGGGCCGGGAACGGATACCTCTGTGGACCGGACACCGACATCGACAGCTTCCCCGACGACCGGCTGGACTGTCCGGAGAAGAACTGTAACAAGGTGAGACACGGCCCTCATTAACCTGCCTGTCCCAAGAAACATGTCTGTCCTCCGTGACCATGTTCTGGAAGAAACCGGACAGGCAGGCAAACAAGAAAGATATCTAGCCCTGCCACAAAGAAAGCCATATGGACTTCCTTTTGAAGTCTTTGACAAGATAGATCTCTCCGTCTTGCCTTAGAAGCGATGTCTAATTCAAATGATCAGTACGGTCCAGAAGATGACGTATATCTTGTTTCCCAGGACAACTGCCTCACGGTGCCCAACTCAGGCCAAGAAGACGCCGACCGCGACGGTATGGGCGACGCCTGCGATGAGGACGCAGACGGAGACGGTATCCTCAACACACAGGTTCAGAAGTCACCTTCTCTACTCTCTGCATCAGTAGTCACACAATCAAGGTGTCACACAAGCTGGTTTGGAGACCCGATGGGGTGCTGGTTACATTTTCCGTAGTGTGTGTGGATGATGGCTAGTCAAAGCAGCCTCACCTGGCCCGGGTCACACTGATTTGGACTCTGGGGCTGGGTGAGGCTGCACACCTGTGGTGCAACAGGTTAAACCAGCCATCACCACACACACTCAGGGAGAGACGCGTGGCAACATGGAGCACCAGGTACAATAAACCAGTTGTTTGATTGCTCAATGCAAAACACGTGTGCAGCCTCAGCCAGCCCCAGAATCCGTCTGACTCGGGCCAGGTGAGGCTGGTTAAACCAGCCATAATCCATACACACTCCCTTGTTATTCATATTTTGATATTTTAATCTGTGATATGGAGTTGAAATGTTGCGTTTATCCCCAATATCCACTGCTTACCTGTATGTCTGTACCCTTCTTGTTACTTAAGAATTTACACTACAAGTTTTCTTTGGATAAAAGCCTCTTCTAAGCATGTAAATTAAATCCTACATTGGGACTTAAGCTTGCATTGCATCGAATGTCCCAAACTCCCCACAGGTCAAACACATTGGCTCGATTCTAAACTAAACCGAACCAGTCCAACTAATCAATGGTAGATCCATCCGGAGTGTGGAGTCGATCATCAGACCTCCATGGTGACTGACCTATGGCTCTCCTCTTCCTCGGGTTTCTCCCTGCCAGGACAACTGTGTTCTGGTGGCCAACGTGGACCAGCGCAACGTGGATGAAGACGACTTCGGCGATGCCTGCGACAACTGCCGCGCCATCAAGAACAACGACCAGAAAGACACGGACGTGGACAAGTTCGGAGACGAATGTGACGAGGACATTGATGGAGACGGTCAGCACAATGCTTCCTCCTGTTTGGAGTCATTCAACTCAAAACATATTTGTAATCTCATTACATACACAAACACATGTACATATCATATGTATATGTGTATTTACACAAAGCTGAGTTCATGAAGTGCAAAATGACGCCACTCAAAGTGTGAGAAAGGTACATCTAGGTGATTAACAACCTACTTAGGCTCATGACTATACACATTATAAAAGGCCAAATGAACATACTCACCACGGTCTCTAGAGTACTATGGAGACGCATAACCCTAATATAACAGTACAATACTCTACTCCCCCCCCAACCCCACCACCCCACTGCCGTTGACTGCAGGGATCCTGAACCACAGAGACAACTGCAAGCGCGTCCCCAATGCCGACCAGATCGACCGGGACGGGGATAAAGTGGGCGACGCGTGCGACAGCTGCCCCTACGTCCCCAACCCCGACCAGGTACTAACACCACCCCGCCAGAGGGAAACAAACACGCACCAAGCGCACTCTCCTATACACCAGGTCCTGTAGAAACCGTACATGTTTACATTAAGTCATGTAACAGCTTTATCTTTTCACTTTAGTGGAATCTTTTCCATTCAGTGGATGTGTGATTGTATTCGCCAGAGCCTGCATTGTGAGGGGTCTAAGATACATGCACATTAAGAAGAACGGCATTATGGGTATAATCCCAGTTATTAACAGTGCTTTAACATTCCTCCCCAGCTGGACGTGGACAACGACCTCATCGGGGATCCCTGTGACACCAATAAAGACAGGTCAGCCAACTACCTTACCCTGAGACACCTGGTTAAGCATTTATTAAGTATAGTCAGTCCCTTAGCAGAGACTAAAATACATTAGTCTCTGACGCATGCTGGTTAGTCTGGTGGTAAGGGGGTCAGCCTAGAGGGACTGAGTGTGTTCAACAGTGTTATATGTTGGATATACTTGACCCTGTCTGACCCCGCCCCAGCTTTCCTTTATCGTGTTTTTTCTTTCTGTCACGATATATTGCAAAATTTCCTAGAGACTTCTGATGTGTACCGGCTGAACCTGACGAATGAAAATGGGGGAACAAATAAGCAAACAAAAATATATATTTTTATGTACATTAGAATTTTCTTTTCAAATTTTTATTTCAAATTTACATATTTACAAATTTACACATTTTTTACATTTTACATTTTTTAATTTTAAATGGCGCAACAAAATGACACTATAACATCCTTGACCCTTGACCTCCCGGGGGGCGGTGGTTTCCCCAGCGATGGCGATGGTCACCAGGACTCGCGGGACAACTGTCCGGCGGTGATCAACAGCTCCCAGCTGGACACAGACAAGGATGGACAGGGGGACGAGTGTGACGACGATGACGACGCAGACGGGGTCCCGGACCTCCTGCCTCCCGGACCCGACAACTGCCGGCTCATCCCTAACCCCCTGCAGGAGGACTCAGATGGTACCACCCGTCTGTCCGAACAGTTTCTCTTTGTCTGTCTTTCTACACAGTTTCTGTCTGTTTGGATGTGTCTGTCTGTCTTTGCATGAAAATGTGTTTGTGTAATGCTGTCTGTCTGGTCTCTCTATCAGTCTGTCTGGTTTCTCTCTCTCTCTATCAGTCTGTCTGGTCACTCTACCTGTCTGTCTGATCGCTCTGTCTCTCTATCAGTCAGTCTGGACCCTCTGTCACTATCAGTCTCTCTAAGAGTGTTTGTCTGTATGTCCCTCCATCCTCCGATCTATCTAACCATCCGTCTGTCTATTTGTCTGTGTATCCGTCTGTGTATCTGTCTGCCTGTCCATCTATCGAGACATACCTCTGGATCTGTATGTCTTGGAGTGTGTGTGAGTGCCTGTCCTTCTGTCCACCAGTCTGTCTCTCTATCTATCTGTCTATCTCCATCTGTCTGTTGACCCGGCGATCAAACCAATCTCTGCGACCGTATGTCTGTCTCTCGGTCCGTCCCTCCCTGTGTGTCAGGTAACGGCGTGGGGGACGTGTGCGAGAAGGACTTTGACAACGACACCATCGTGGACACCATCGACGTGTGTCCGGAGAACGCCGAGGTGACGCAGACGGACTTCCGGGAGTACCAGACGGTGGTGCTGGACCCCGAGGGAGACGCCCAGATAGACCCCAACTGGGTGGTCCTCAACCAGGTGGGCCTGGAACAGGAGATACCAGAAGATGTGATTCCTTAATCCTAGAGCGGAAGTTCAGGTATCACGTCTAGCAAGATATGTGAACGGTTATCGGTAATGGTGGTCATCAGAAGACGGTACCCAGATTTGAAAGGACATTAAATAATGAATGAAAATACTGTATTCAAAGAACTGCATGTGAAGTAAGTGAAGTAAGTTTAGTTTTTTTCTACTCCGTAACCCCTTAAAAGTAAAATGCATCATGAAAATATATTTTAAAGAGTTATCTTCTGCCTATTGGTTATTATGGAAAGCACTTAAACCTAGGTTTAAGCACACCAGTTTCCTGAAAGTCAAATGGACAACACCTTTCACTAACATGAAACCCAACCCATTTCTCTCTCCCCAGGGAAGGGAGATCGTCCAGACCATGAACAGTGACCCTGGACTGGCAGTTGGTAAGTCCAGGCGCTAGAGATTAACTGCTGTATAAGCATCCTGAAATACCCAGGGTGCACTGCAGGAGGGCATGTGTTGCCCCTTGAGGAATGCCTCCTCTAATCCGCCCATTGATGGCACCCGGCTATTCCCAGCCCATGAGATAATCCCCAAAGTGATGAGCTCATTAATAATAGATCTAAATCTGGAGTGATATTAGTGTCCATTCTAAAACAGATGAGAGAGAGAGTCCACCATCATCTTCTGGAGGTGCCAGTGTCCCCCTTGCAACTCAAGATATCTGGGTTCAATTCCCGACCATGCATAGTGTATCTGTGTGTATTTCTCATATTATCACTATGTATTTGTCAGGTCAATATCACTTCTGCACGTTTAGGCCAATCAGAGCCCCCTTTAGAAGTGAGGTGTGTGATTGATTGGTGTCCCATTTGTCCAAAATGTCAGCTCCCCTTGCACCAATGATCAAAATACTTTGAAAGCAGATGGATAGATTTTTTTTTAACTACCCTACTCGTATGAAATACATAGAAAGATCTCACTCACACCTCCTGGAATCCTATCTATCGCTGCCAAGGTTACACGGCGTTCAGCGGTGTGGATTTCGAAGGGACGTTCCACGTGAATACTGTGACGGACGACGACTACGCCGGCTTCATCTTCGGCTACCAGGACTCGTCCAGCTTCTACGTGGTGATGTGGAAGCAGGTGGAGCAGATCTACTGGCAGGCCAACCCCTTCCGCGCCGTGGCGGAGCCAGGCATTCAGCTCAAGGTCGGTCTGCAGGCTGCACCTTTTTTTTATCGTTGTTTTGTCTTTTTCCAAGGACATTTTGAAATGTCTGTCTTGAAGAGGCCAATGAGTGCTTTTTTGGCAGTATTCCTGTAGTTCATGGCAAAAAAAGAATTGGATGTAGAATCACCTAAAGTGACACCAGAGAAATACCTTGGCAGTTATGAAAAGCCTTTAAGAAATTGTATATTTTTGGCAGTTAATACAGCATCATTTTTTTGAGTCTTTAGTTTCACAAAGTAAATCCATAATCATCAAAGGACCTAACAGGGGCTCGAGAACAGGGTATAGCCAGGCTGATGGCCAAGATGAATGATTATATGATATAACAAGAGTTTGTTTTGGTATTTACAGAATTATAAAATTATTATTATTATTATTATTATTATTATTATAAAACCCTGACTCTGAACAACTCTGACCTATTTCAAATATGGAAGACCCTACTTATCATCACTGGACCAATTAAAAAAAACAAAAAAACATTTATAATTGCTGATACTTAAGAGGTTGGACATGGGCCTCAATGACCCTCTGACCACTTGTTACCAGGCTGTCAAGTCGACCACGGGTCCAGGGGAGAACCTGAGGAACTCTTTGTGGCACACGGGAGACACCTCCGACCAGGTGAAGCTGCTGTGGAAAGACGCTCGCAACGTGGGCTGGAAGGACAAGACCTCGTACCGCTGGTTCCTCCAGCACCGTCCTGCCGACGGGTACATCAGGTAAGAGTAACCCGTTTGAGAAGGCTCCTCCCTCTGTTCTGAAAGATTCAATCTTGTATAATTAGGCTGGCTTTTTCAATATGTTTTCATGCTCTGGTTGGAAGTATTGAGATGTGGGGAAATCCATAAAAACCCGAAATCATTGGCGTTAGTTTACAACGTCAACAATATGCTTTTTTGGATCCATGTACCTTCTGATCAATGATCAGGTAGGGGAGTGACGTTAGGCAGCTCCTCAAGCATGCCTGCAGGTAAACGGCCATTGGGGTTCAAACCCAGAAGCTTTCGACTGAGAGTCAAAGAACCCTATCACTGCTAGACCATCCTGCCCTGTCCGTAGTCTGGATAAGATGGATAGCTAGATGGAGCACACATCTTCTGGATGATAACCGTTATCCATCAATCCTTAAACGTCTGTTTGTGGGTCCGTCAATACGATCGGTTCTGTTTCGAACAGGGTGCGTTTCTTCGAGGGAACGCAGATGGTCGCAGACACGGGCATCATCATCGACACGACCATGAGAGGGGGCCGGCTGGGGGTCTTCTGCTTCTCCCAGGAGAACATCATCTGGGCCAACCTCCGATACCGCTGCAACGGTACGTCATTACAGAGTAGTAGTAATAGTGGTAGAAGATAACATTAGTTAGTAATGACCAACCAGCATGCATCAGAGTTCATGTGGTGACTCCAATAGAGCAAACTTCATGGAATGCCTTGGTTTGAAGTCATGGTTGTTTCTCATTGGATTAGACGTAAATTGAACTTTGGCATTTATCTATCTCAAATAGGCCTTTAACAATAATGTTAAAGTGTTTGAGGCTGTATCACCCATTTTGAATTGGAACCAATTGGAGCCGATGGGAATCTGCAATGACACACTCAGTGGAAATGACTCGCCAATGAAACATTTTAATTTGTTTATTTAACTTGGTATTGAAGGATGACCTTGCTCTTGTTTGTCTTTGACTGCCTCCAGATACACTTCCTGAGGACTTTGAATCATACAGAGGCCAGCAGGTTCGGCTAGTTTCCTAGGCAACAGCGGAACGGAGACGGCAGCCAGGGAATTCTGGGAATCTTATATCACCAAAAATAAGAATTGGAGAATTCAAAAGATTAAAGGAATTCTTTAGAATTTGTAAATGCAGAATAAGTCCAATGAGGATGGCGAATAAATATAATAATTGTGAATCCTGTATTTTTTCTATTTTTGATGTTGACACTTAGTATTATTTTTTTTACATTGATGCTAATGTTGATCCTTTGACGTTCATGCTTTTTTTAGAGTCTTGATTGATGTTGCCAAAAATGAATAAATATTCAGCTTTTCATGATCGGGAGAATTTGGAAGACTGCAAGAGTTAGTTGCAGATGAATAATAAATAATGTATTTGCTATTCTTTGGTTGATCTTAACTCTATTATTCTGTGTTTGTGTGATTATTTTATAATAAAAAATACTACAAAGCATCTTATATTGTAGCTAAAGATCAAAATAAATGATAAATGATAGCTTGTTGACACTTTTGCTGCTTAACTTATCAGGTTTTGAATTGTATTTCAAAATCTAAATTGAGAAATAATTCTAATCTCATAACCATGCAGAAATAGTCTTAAAAACATCTTAAAGACAATGTCAAGACATTGTGCATTTCCGGCACAATGTGATAAATTTTTTTTTTAAATTACAATTAGTAAATGAGTATGTACAGAGAAAAAGTCTGTTGTCCACATTCAATTTTGTTGACATTTTCTTTTATATAATAAACAAACAGTTCACATGAGGAGATTCACACTGCAACAAATAAATACTACAGAACTTGTACTAGGACTAACTGGACAACAGTAATATGCTAGCCGCACTAGAAGCTTAAAGTTGACTTTAAAACAGAACTGGTTTGCCTGGGCCGTACACATGTTTCAATGGATTGCAGACATTAAGAAAAAACCTTTGTCATTAAAGGGACATATCCAGATTTCAAACCCTTGGAACGACGATCTGCACAACATAAAAACATACAAATTCCCGTTGACCAAACATTAGGAACACACCGTATCTTTTTTTTCTTCTTTTAAGTATGCCACTTAACCACATTGCAAGCCCCTCCTGGGATTAACAATGATATCCTTCGCAATTTCAACATGATCTGAGCATGACACGGTTACAAACCAGGATCTTGTATTGAGAAAATAAAAAAACGTCCGTAACTACAGAGGTACACTGGGGACAAAAAAGACCTTCACATGAACCATCCCTCTTAATGCATTTCAACAGCAGAGCCAAATCGAATAAGTGATTGTGAACAGCATACAATTTGTGACTACTTTCTGTACAATACTCAGGAGTGGCAGTTTCTAGTTTTAAATATTTTAAGTCTTAAATCTTTGCGAGACTAACAACGTTGTCGCAGAGCAACAATCACTTCCTGGGTGAATATCAACAGTCTGGTCAACCTGGGCTGGATTCCAATTCAAAGGCTTCATCTCTCGAGCCTGGAGCTGCGGCCGTAGCGCCATAAAGAAGCCCCAAGGAATCAGGACAGATGGACAGCCGAGCGGCCTCAACGTCATTAAAGGTGACATATTATACCACCAGGTGTGAGTGTGCCGTCACAAGCCATTTTGAAAATCTGCCTCTTCTGACATCACAAGTGGGCGTGTCCATCTAGATGGATAGTTGAGCAATGTTTGCTGAGAAATTGTGACGGAGCATCGGAATCTAGCCCAGGGTAGAATTCAAGGGGAGCAAGCTTAAGGGAACATGGCTGCCAGGCTAAAGTACATTCGGACTGCGTATTTGTTCCACCTGTGTTCACAGGAGAGCAAGCTGCACTGGAAAAAGCCCTTTCTAGTTTTGCATCTCCCGTACGGATTCGAAAACCAAAACGACAAACAAAGAAACAGAGACAAGCCAAGCCCAAAAAATAGACAAACAGTTTAAAGAAGAAAATATAGAATACATTTTCTTTTTCTTTTTTCCTTGAACAAGAAAGTTCCTGCCGGAGTGTACATCCGGTATCAGACAGCATTCACATAGGGCAAAACAGTCCCTGTTGCAAAAACAGGACAGTCACAAATAAAGTGCCAAGCAACGAGCGGACTTAACTTTGCACAACCGAAAAACAAAATTACAGCGTATAACCCAGTCTGAGTTTTGACTACAACAAACAAAAAGCAACAATGCCGAGAAGGGTTCCGACTAACAAGCCCTCGGCCAGAGGGGGGTTGGGGTCGCGTCGCACACTGATGAAGTCATGCGGTCAACTGTAAAACTTAGCGTAAACATACGTCTATTAATGCAAACAATCAGTGCAAGTGTCTGTCTTTTAAACAAAGGTGGAGCTAAGGATGTCTCCTGTGATCCAGGCCAGCTCAAGACATCCAAGGACTTGTGCTGCGGTTTACCGATGGGGTTGGGACGGAGTGTGAAGAGATGCTACGGGGGGAATAAACCGGGAGATAACAAGCCAGTCAGAATTGTCAGACCAACAAAAAAAAAAACAGAAACAAGCGATGTTTAAAAAAAAAAGAGAAACCATAGGTTCAAAACCTTGCGGTCGTTTAGCGTCAACACGCCAAAAAGCTAGGACTTTACCTCACAAAATACATTCTTTGATATTTTTTCATCCCCCCCCCCACAAATCAAACGTGTATTAGCATTACGTTGAGACAAAGTTAACAGAGTCACGCAACAGGAAACTGGAGTTCCTCGCTGTGCGAGAGAAACCAGCACATGCATCCGCGGCCGACAGGGTCACAGCTAGCTCACTTAAGTTTCTATTTTACACGGATCAACCGGGGCAGCGAGTAGGAAGGCCTTCGTACAGAGGTCCGGACTGTCAGTCGAGTGCATGCGTTTAGTTTTTTAGCATATGTACAACGGCGACCTGTGCTAACAGTTGTTCACTAATGCGACACAACAGAGGAATCCACAGCGAGAGTTGAGCTAAACATGACAAATAATAAAAAAATCTGTGTGTGTGTGTGTGTATATATATATATCTATATATATATTATATATACATGTTTATATATTCTATATGATCGTCCATATAATATGTTATATATTTGACTCAGCAACGTTATCGTCAGATTTATAAACAAACCAAAAAAATCTCATTTGCATAGGAATCCCAATTGGTTAAAGGCGACCGAACCCTTCGATGGACACAAACCAAACATGTAAACTTAAAGTCTTAGTAGCTGCAGAACCTTGAAAACGAATTGGCTGAGTTTGGATACGTGTTTGGCCGTCGGCTGGAAGGTCACTCCCAGAACTGCACATTGTTCAGAAACCATGCAGCCTAGCAAGACCTTAAAACAAAATCAGAATCCAAATGCAAAGCACATCGTTTCATGTACATGTAAAACACGATACGCAAGAGAACAGTAGATTTGTACATTTTGCCAATTAATTAAGTGTAAACATTGGTCACTGATTAAAAAATATATATATAATAAAAACAATTTAACAGTTTAGGACCTACTAAACCAAAAACAAGTTGTGTTTATTTTGCAGTTTAGAGACCATGATTGACCACGAGACACTGAAAGTGATAAAGCTGATAAGAGTATCTGGCGAATAGTGTTAATATTGGTAGAATATTATTAATAGTTAAAAATAAAAACACGTTTCCCTGATAGCCTTGTTGGTTGGACCTAAACACATTTCATGTGGCAGCCAAGAGTTTTTTGTTATATTCTTAAAATGACATCTGCTTGCAGTATCTTATTTAGATACATTCCCCATAAAGAACCCATAAATATAATCACTTAGTCTTATGGGTTCTACATATTATACAAAATTTCAATTCATATTTAAATGATTGATAAAAAAAATAAAGTTGAAGCGCACCTGAACACTAAAAATCAAACCTGCACGACAGTGCTACCCCTGGTCAAACAGGGACTATGAAAACTCTAGTTTCTGATTGGCTCAAATCGGTCAGTTCACCTTGCACCTAATCTTTTTATAAAGAAGGCGCTCAATGGCCGGTTACCTTCTCTAAGTAACTCATTTTCGGAATGGCAAGATGGCGTTTTCAGAAGACAATTTCAACAAATGTATTTAT
Source organism: Trisopterus esmarkii (assembly GCA_027123545.1). Classification (NCBI taxonomy): domain Eukaryota; kingdom Metazoa; phylum Chordata; class Actinopteri; order Gadiformes; family Gadidae; genus Trisopterus; species Trisopterus esmarkii. The sequence continues at coordinate 8,632,345 of JAOPJL010000017.1, forward strand.
ACAGTGTCTATTACACCGGTTTGATTTTGACCTTTACAGACACTTTGTCTAAGGATGTCGGTGTCCGGAAAGGACGTTTTAGCTTGACTTCCCAACAGCTATGGGAGAAGTTGAGTTGACCAGTGCCGGCCGAGATAGAGTTGGCTGTTGGCAGCGGATGCTATTGTTTTCAGGCATTGGATCCCAGATAGACGGTCAACTGAAACGTCAGAAGTTCATCTAATGTCTGATTTGTGAGACCACCTTGCTCCTTATTGTGCCAATCAGAAACCACAACTCCAATAATGTGTGACAAGTGCTGTCCCTGTGATTTGATTTTGAGGTTTGGCTAGTATTCAAAACAATAAAATAAGCCACTTAAAAAGAAACACAAGAGAAACACCCAAACGTTGTAGTGTAACAAAGGCTATTTTCAGATATCCGGTTAACCACTTCAACTTCTGTTTAGTGACAGCAATCTGGCCAAGGAGCGGAAAGCCTCCCCATATCTGCACCTTTAAACACACTTCCTTCCACTTAGAAAACCACCAATTTGGTTGTAAACTGTACCGGTAGAAAATACAGTACAATGATTTGTCAAACCTTGCACTACGTTACCACAAATATCACTGACCAAACGTCGAGAGTTCCTTTCAAATACAAGACAATTTTTTTTTTAAAGATAAGGTAGGAAAATACATCGTCACACAAGACACTAAAAGTACAACAGCATACCACTCCTGTAAGGCAAAATCAGGTGATTTCACAGTGACAACTTCAAATGATTACGCGTTCCATGTTCTTTTTTAAATAGTCATATTTTTCCATACCTTTGAAGGAATTGTTTGGAGCTATTCACTGGCACCAAATAAAAGTTAATCTGATTCATCCATTTCAATAGATTAATATATTCCATCTCTTGCTTTAAGAAGTGAGCCAGCTTAATAGAGTACCTAATGAAGCTGTTGATGGGGTGTATTTTAGTTGCAAACACAGCCTAACCTAAACCGGTGTGTAGAACCTACTTTTTGTGGACTGGTGCTAAAAGCTGTTGGAAAAAGCTGTTGTATTCTGATTTTGTTCCATTTTCGCTGGGCTCTAACCGTACCAACATCAACAAAGTCCTACATCAAATGAATGGCACAACCAATGCCTATCAGCAAGTATGGGGAGGTTTTGCAGTCCTTAATTAATTAGCTTATTAAACACAAATAATAAATAGACACGACGTGTACGGGTGCATTTCAACACAACGTCGACAGAAGTACGAATTTTGGCATCACACGTAAAACAAAAAATAAATATATCAAGTCTTCAACACAAATAAATAAGGTCATAAATAAAAAGACAAATACACAATCCTCAACATATAGTGCATGAGAAAAATATAAACATTTGGTTGTCAAAAATAAAGCTTTTGTTTGCGGGATGGGTAGAGGCATTGGCGACAGGGAGGGGGGGGGGGGGGCTGCAGCGCGGTGACCAATCCTGTGGCTTCTTCTGCGTTTTAAACTTCGGGTTCGGACTTCTTTTGACGTCAGCATTTTGGACATTTTGGCCTGGGTTTCGGCCACATGCTGCTCTTCAGCAAACGATAGCAAGAAATAAAAGTGAGAACACATTTAAACATAAAAAAATAAAAAAACGAATGTGGGCTGTTGGAATATATCGGGCGTGAAATGATGAAAAAAAAGAAACTGACAGCGAGCAAAAGCACCGGGCAACCAATCGCCTTCGGAGCCACGCAGGGGCGGCGGCGACGGTTGCCGGGGGGGAGAGGCGTCCGTTTGCTACGCGTCGTTCCAGGGAAATCAGGTGGGGGGGGGGGAGAGGGGCATTGTTTGGAGTTCAGCTGAACCATGCAACCAGGGAGGGCGTCTCAGCCCCGCCTCCCATCCTCGCACTCCAATCACAAGTCGGTATGTTTATGCCCCGTCCCCATCCTCACTCCACTCCTGGTGGGTGCAGGTGTAGCCCCACCCCCGGCAGCATCATCACAGGCGGTCCATCCTGAAGGCGTCCTCCGTGGCGGGGTCAGTCAGCACCATGTCGGGGTCGTTGAGCATGTGCAGGCCGTCCAGGGTCAGAGGGTCGATCTTCAGCTCGTCCAACGGGAACTGGGAGTCGGCATCGAAGCTGACGTCGCCCACGCCGGCAAGCGAGTTGGACAGCTCCTTGGAGAGGCTGGGCGGAGACTCCCCCGTGACTGGTCGAGCAAGAGGAGGGGGCGGGGCATCAGCTGTTACTACACTACAACATTTCACTTTTCTTGCATTGTGCTGTTTTCATGTTGGGTTTTTTTCTCCATCTTTGAGCAGTACCATCTCAATCTCAGCACCTTTTGAATGTACATTTATGTCCCACTGCTTTTATGCATTACCATTAAAAAGTTCCTTACCATTGGTAATATTCCATGCTTAATTTACTAAATGCTTCAATCACTAAACGTAAAGAAGAAGAATATGATGATCATGATGATAATCCATTCATCAATCCTTATCCTCATCATAGGGATGATGGGGTCAGGGGTCAATCCTACCTGTGAGGATGATGTTGGGGATGTTGCCGTGGTTACTGTATCCCAACTGCTGGGAGTCCTGCAGGCTGCTGCCAGTGAGGCCCATCATGGCCGCCTGGGTGTAGTTGAGGGTGGAGCACTGGCTGAACAGGCTGGCCGAGCTGATGGGGTTCTCGATCATGTTGAACTGCTCCAGCTGGAGGAGAACCACCAGGTGGTTAATGCAAGCGTTCAAGTGTCAATATAAATGTTCTTTTCATTGACATTCATATAACTGATGGGTGCTCGAGTCGTTCACCTGATGGGAGAGAGCGTTAGTCTGCCTGGACGCTAACTGTTGGTCGTAGAATGAGTCACCGAATATGCTGCCAACAACGGGAATGTGCTGGAAGGGAAGAATTACAAAAATAACGCAAGCGTTTAACCTTGAGGGACGGCGGGAGGGCGACGGATCTGTCAAAAAGCTGTGATGACATGAAACAGCAAAAAAAAAAAAAAGACCCAATCAGAAGCCGGGGATGAGGTTAGTCAGCCGGGGCCTGTGGCGTCCCACGGAGGCATGTTTCAGCGAGGCGATGACAGGAGGAATGAGCAGAGAATTGCTGAGAACACCAGCTGAGCATGGACCAGACCAAAGCAGGATGGATTCACAATGCCGCCCCTCCCCCCTATACAGAAGACACTGCCCCTCCCCCATACAGAAGACACTGCCC
>JAOPJL010000017.1:8685542-8697258 GCA_027123545.1 Trisopterus esmarkii
ACACACACACACACACACACACACACACACACACAGACACACACACACACACACACACACACACACACACACACACGTTAAAAAACATACTTTTTAAGAGCTTGCCTGTGTTCTGTCCGTAAAGACATGACGCCCACACACCTGCAGCCTGGGCAGGATGATGTCACACATCCTCTCTGCGTGAAGAAGTTCGTCGATGAACTCGTCCACGTGCATCACCTCAAACTCTGTAACAAAACGAGGGGCGAGCTAGTCCATTATATTGTGGCGTGTCAGGCCAGTGGACCAATGAAATGTCTTCATTCACAAGTTCAACAAACAAACGTGTATTGGTTGTACATTAATCATTAAGGTGAGAGTTGTGTTTTACTCAATGCAAGTACCGCATAATCAAACCACAACCAAAGGTACTCAAAACTCAAACAAAACGGTCATCCTTAAATGGTCTGTGTACAAACAATGTTCACTAACCTCCATTTCGGTTCTGGCTCTTGATTTTCCTGTAGTCGTTGTATAGAGGCTCCAGGTACTTGTAACAATCCACCGAGGTGCCAGTTAGCCTCATGTACATGGCTCCGAGCAGGCGGACATATCTAGGAGGGAAACCACGTAAAGAAATGAGTTCAACCACTTTGTAAAGCGGTTCAAGTGTCCAGTGTGGTTTCATCCTCAACAGTGTGTGTGATTCCATGGCTGCTTGTGTTCATGCAGGATCACACGGAGAGCAGGTGCCACATATGGGGTGTCACCGTATGCTATACGTCAGGGCACATTGCTATATGTACTCAAAACAACAATAGCACTTCTACATAATGGGACCGGCATTGCGTCCAACATACTTGAAATCCTCGTTCTTGATGAACTCCACGATGATGTCCTTCTCGGGTTGGATCTGCAGCATCTTCAGCGTGAGGCAGAGGAAGGGGGTGGGTTTGATGTTCCCTCCGTAAACCCCCCCGACGAACTTCAGCTCCATGGCCTTGTCCACCACCAGCTCGGCTGAGGAGAAGAGGAGGAGGAGGAGAAGGGGATTTACTCTCCTATAGCTCACTCCAGACTCTCATAGGATACCATCACATAACCTCAGATCAATCATCTCCTTAGGTCTTAAGTTCTCTTTAGGTCCTTAGGTCTTAAGAGGACATTCTCTAGGTCCACCATTTAGCTCCACCTGTAATCAGGGAAGCTGACTGTCAAAATATTCAAAGCAACGCTAACACAAACCTCTACAACCTTTCGTTTGAAACATAGGGGTGCGAAAAACGATACTGATGCGATGTGAAGACCTCTGCGTGTTTGTTTTTGCAGTTTCTAAATTAGTAGCGGTATACATTTCCACGATGCACTTCATCCCTTCTAATTCACTATTCGGTCTGTTCTAGGGTGTTACGGTGACTGCAACTGGATGCCTCGACTCTCCTCATGGCCAGCACCCCATCATCAATTTAATGTTTTGTCTGCATGCATGCATGTATGTAAATAATGGCACCCACTGCACTCCTGCCCATCCCTGGAAGGAGGGACGCCCCACTCTGCGTTCCTACTCAAGATTTCTTCCTTGCTAATTAAGGGAGTTTTTTCTTGCCCTTGTTGGTCCGGAGTAGCCTGGAAATTCAGACCCACATCTAGAAAGCTGTAGACTCGCAAAGCAAATTCAAATTGTGTTCTCGCGAGAACTCTGAATTTCCAGGGTAGGTCCGGAGGGGTGTCATAAATATTTGGCCTATTAAGCCCTTTGAGACTGTAATGATGATCAAGGGCCATACAAAAATGGAATTGAATTGAACCAGTTAGCTCATCAGGCTAACCAGTGAACCGTTCACCACGACCCCCCCCCCCAAGTACACCACTCACCGGTCAGGCCGAAGCACTCCTCCTTCCAGTACTTGGACTCGTAGATCCGGGTCCTGATGATCTTCTCCACCAGGTACTGCGGGTTGGTGCCATGGATGCTGTTGGCGTCTTTCACTGTCCTGTTCGCCATGGCAGCCGAAAGTGTGCGGGTTCCTCTAAAAGAAACAACCCCCCCGCCTGTGCTACGATGCGTTTCCGGGGTCGACCACGTTTACTTCCGGTTTCAACGGAGGCGGCGCTGATTGGTCCGCCGCTTTATATGACGGCAATGACGCAGTTTTCGCGGGAACTGTGGTGTTAGTCCACGTCGAGTCGAGGTTCGTTTGAAAGAACGCAGGCACGTCTCAGAGCCTCGTTATCATCTTAAACAAGTGTAGTTATTCGCTTCATCAGTCTCCTGTTTTTTTTTTTTAGTCAGTTAAGATGGTCAGGTACTTTACCAGGAACAGGGTGCGACGGATCTACAAGTGGGGCGGCTTGCCTGTGAGCCACGATAGGAAGTTAAAGACCGACGAATATGAGTGAGTAGCGACGACAAGCGGGTTTCCGATTGTAGTTGTATCGTAGTGGTTGTTTTAAACGATTCTGCTGAACTTAATTGACGTTGTGTTTTCGTCTTTTTGTCTCTGAAGCTCATTGCTCATTAGCCTGGAGGATCTCCCCAGGACCACTGTGATCACCAGCGGGCAGTACATCCTGATAGAAGGCGTAGATGACGACCACCCCTACGTGGCAAAGGTCACGAAGCTCATCGGTAGGAGACGACACCATGCACACGCGTGGTTCCTTCTGACAGTAGCAAGGCCCATAAGATAAGATAAAGATAATAAGATAATCCTTTTTTGGTCCCACAGTGGGTACATTTGCAGGGTCATAGCAGCAAAGATGATGGTGCAAATAACAAAATACAATAAGAAAATAGCAGCCTACCAACCCTAAAGATGTGGTTATTCTCAGTGCAAATCATTTTTTAAATGCAAAAGCATCAAAACACCCAACAGCAAAGGAGTACTCTTTACTTTAAACATTGTGTTGTTGTACCTCAGAGAGTGACAAGAAGAAGAAGGCTCTGGTTCAGTGGTTTGTCTGTGTGAGCGAAGTCCCCCCAAACAAGATGAAACTGCTGGGCAGGGAGCCCCACCCCCAGGAGATCTTCTACTACGAGGGCCCCACCTGTGACGACGAGATCGACGTGGAGTCCATCCTCAACACGGTGCAGGTAAGGAAGCGGTTGCTGGTTCATTTAAACAGGGCTAGCGCTGGGGCCCCGTGCGCTAACGTGTTCCCCCTCCTCCTCCTCCTCCTCCGCAGGTAAAGTTCATTCCAGCGGAGGAGCCCTTCCCTGACGTCGACCGGCAGGAAGTGCTGTACGTGAAGCTCTCCTGGAACGCCAAGGTCTTCAAGGCGGTGACGCCAGAGCAGATGGAGACCGCCGCCGCGCCCTGCCTCGCCTCCCCGCCCGGCCGACTCCGCATCGCTCTCCCTCCCTCGCCGCCCTGCTCCCCTCCCACGCCGGCGGCGACCCCCCGGTCCAGGGCCCCCCCCCGTCGGGCCCTGCCCACGCCGGACCCCATGGTCATGAACCGGGCGGCCGCCGTGGGCGGGCACGGCACCCGGGGCACGGCCAGCGCTGGCAAGATGCTGGCGGCAGAGGCCGAGTCCATGCACTCGGCCTCCAAGCTGTCGGCCTCCAAGTGCCTGAGTGGAAAGAGGAGGACCAGCGTGGCACGGACCCCCGGCGTGCGCAAGAAGCTGGAGCTCAGCAGTGAGTGCTTCTTTAGGGCGCCGCACCCAGGGGACAGCTACTGTCGTTAACATTTTCATCACATTTTTTAGGGATGTCTAGCAGAGCGGTATACTCCCATGCACATTCACACACAGACAGTGGAGTCCACCATGCCAGGCGACAGCGCCTGCGCCAGCGCCAGCTCGTTTGGGAGTCAGTTAGGGTTTGGGCGTCTTGGTCAGGGACGACTCGGCTAGGAGGAGCTGGGGATCGAACCTTCCGGTTACCCAGCTACTGTCGCAGTAGCCAAGGGGTGGGCACACAGGGTTATATTTTTCGAAATGAGTTGTGTTGTCTGATGCCTGAGGAACGCTGCTACCGTTTCGATAGCGAGGACGGAGATGCGAGCAAGCCCATATTTATGAGTTCTTTTGAGTTTTTGTGAGTTCTTTTCTGGACCCCTCACAGCAATTTAAATGACATGGAAGTGCAAAGGGAAAAACCGCGGTGAAACTCTGTGTAATGAATTGTGTCCGTTATTTAGACCTCATCACTTGTTATATTTCTCCCCCCCGTCCCAGGTCCTAGGAAGAGCTTGATGGACGGGGACGACGGGCTCTGCCAGCTCCTGGACCAGGAACTGGAGGAGGAAATGCTGCTGGTCCAGGGCTCGGCCACAACCCTGGTGAGCCACATGTCCCAGCCCTGCGGCCTGACCCCCGTCAGGAAGACCCTGAGGGCCAACGGGTCCTTCGAGTCCCTGAGCTTGAAGCCGGTCCTGAGCCGCCTGAGCCTGGGCGGGGACAGTCCACCGGAGTCCACTCAGCACGTCTCTGACAGGTGAGCATGGAGGGCACCCATCAGGGGCCAGGGTCTTGGGTTTAGGAGTGGGGAGGCCTCCCATCAGGGGCCAGGGTCCTGGGTTTAGGAGTGGGGGGGCCTCCCATCAGGGGCCAGGGTCTTGAGTTGAGTTTTTTTAAATTTATAAATAACAGCAATAACTTGATTATTCCGAAATAGACGCTCTTGAGACAAACTTTCTGGCTGAAGAGTAGTTTCTATCATTGTGTAGCATCTTATCCTAGCTGTCTTTGTTGTACACAGGGAAGGGGTTAACCTTGGTTCTGAACATCCTTACAGTACCCACAGAGATTTGCTGTTGCTTCACCTTCTTCTGACAAATGTACTTATTGTAAGTCGCTTTGGACAAAAGCGTCTGCTAAATGTAAATCTGAATATTAAAAGGAGGTAGATAACACGCAGGCGGCCCGGTCCTCCTCTCAGCCGCCGCCGTGTTGAGACTGACTGCGGCCTCTTCCAGGGAGCTGTGTGGCGTGGCGTCCCTGGAGGACGAGGTGTTTGACATGGGGCTGTCCCTGACTCCCAGGAGGAGACAGGCCACCCCCAGGGGAAACTATGCCCCCAGGGGGCGGAAGTGAGTCGGCCAGTCCCTAGCCTGGTGGTTGGTGAAGGGTCACGGTGAAAAACATGAGCAGTGGACGGTTTGGGACGAAATGGTGGCTCCCATATGGCTTTATTATTTATAGTAATAACAACCCTGCATTTGATTCACGTCACATTTTAAAGAAACCTTTCATCACTTGATGCGAATTATGCCTTCACTTTTTACCAGTCGATCGCTCCTGTTTTGCCCTTTATCCTGGTTCATGTCACAATTTCCACAACGCACTAGAGTTTTTTGGTGTGCATGTGGGGGGGGCGGCGGTGTTGGTCATTATGGGGGTGTCTTGCTGGGAGGCTCTCAAAACTCTCAGTGGATGCAGACAGAATGTTCACCTATGGAGGCGACGGCTTCTGTGTTTGCTCGGTACCTGGTGGCACACACAGAACCAAAGCGTTTGGTGGCACATGTATTTATACACAATATGTCTATGTATCTCTGTAATGTCACCTGACCCTGCCTCTGGATATTCTGTCATCAGAGCGTCCACACCATCCAGGAGGGCACAACGGGCCACCAAAGAACCCTCTCTTGGGGTGCTGTAAGTGCCTCCATCACAACTACTACTTTATACAAATACAAAGCTGACACAGAAACAGTTTAACATTCCTATTAATGCTAGTTAATTACAAATTATATTTTTTCAAAGTGAAAGACCATTTAAAAAAGGACAGGCTGCTCTTTTTCAAATGGTCTTTTACTTTGAAAAAATGATCTGTTTCCATCAATTGCTCCCATAGAAGCTCTGGCTGGTTATCCTTGTATTTTAAAATGGATCATTGTGAGTGAGGTCTGAGTGCTCGACCGTCCGTTCCTGGTCTCACTAACCCTGCTCCCTGTTGTGACGTTCATCCACAGAGCGGAGGAGAACGAGAACTCGCCCATGGTGCCTGCAATGCCCACGCCACGGACCTCCAGGAGGAAGTCCGCCCAGCTGGTTTCCTCTCGGATCAGGAAGCAACTGTGAGTGTCTCCATGTGGCTCAGGAGGCAGAGCGGGTTGACTGGTAACCGGAAGGTTGCGAGTTTGATCCCCGGCTCCTCCTAGAGTGTCGAGGTGTCCCTGAGCGAGACACCTCAACTGGACTGCTCCTGTGGAGCTGGCTGTCGCACTGCGTGGCTGACACCGCTGTCAGTGTGTGAATGGGTGAATGTTAGGCAATATTGTAAAGTGCTTTGAGTGGCCACTGGTTAGGAAATCACTATCTCCATGTAGTCTATTCAAGGGGATTCCTAACTCATGAGCTAAATGTGGAATTTAGAATTCAGTTCCCTGCATTTAGAACCAAGATGGGACCGGGCGAATTAGACCCATTGTGTGGGTTTTTGGATCTCTTGGCTAACGTTACTGTATTCCTGAATTAGTTTTTTTTTTTTTTTTAGGTGTGTAGCGGCGAAATCCCATCATTTTGTATTTTAGTTTCAAAGACTTTGTTCAGTTGAGCCCTTAATATTGGTGTACTCCCAATTGTTCTGTTCATTCATGAACAATCTTCTTTGCGGTTGTGTATGTTGGCGTCTTTCCTTTTGGGAACGCGCGGTGCTGATCCGTGGAGGTGTTTTCCTTCAGGAATCTACTGAACGACCTTCACTCTGACGGAGACGACAGCGACGAGTTCCTCCCGTCCGCCAAGGAGCTCCGGAGCAGCAGCGACGAGGAGCCGGAGCAGGAAGAGGAGGACTTCTGCGGGGGGTTGGACAGCGACGACGAAATCGTCGCCAAGAAGAGCAAACGCGGCGCGGCGGCCCCTCGTACGCCCCGCTCCGCACAGAAGACCCGGGCGTCCACACGCACGCCGCGCAAAACGCCTGTGAAGAAGGTATGTTGGGGGCTACTTCCTGTCAGGGGGGGCTACCTCTGGACAGGAGGGGTTCAGATGGGAGAGCTGTGCAGAAGTGGTACTTGAGGGATGAGGGGTTCAAACGTAACGCAATGCTTTTGTGCACCTTAGGCCACGCCCATGACGCCACGGACCCCTCGCCATGCCACGCCCAGCATCCCGAGCCGCTCCCTGCCGGCCAGACAGCCCGGGAGTGCTTTGGAGGAGGCCCGGGCCCGGTAAGGAGGCTGAGAGGAGGAGACCGTGGTCCTGTGTCCTGTGTGTCTGCTCTGAGTCTTTGTTTTTGTCTTGTATGTCGGGCTCTGTCCCATTTATAAAGTCACACAACCTCTCGACCTAGGTGTTATTCTGGAAGAGGAAAGGATCAATGTGGAGCTGGAGTCTATTTGCTTCCATCTAGTGGGCAGAAATGTATTTTTAATATATATATTTGCATTTCTTGATTAATGTTGGCTGTATTTTTGATATGGCTTCCTTTGTTTGGAATGAGGAAAACCCATAAGGAGCACAACATATTGATCTAATGTGAGGCAATATACATCTGCTCTCCCTCGGTTCTGTTTATTGAACGGCATAGCATCCATCGACCACATCGACCAGCCCCTAACCCTTGGCTATAAAGTGTGTGTCTGTGTGTCCGTCCCTCCAGGCTCCACGTGTCCTCTGTGCCAGAGTCCCTCCCCTGCCGGGAGCAGGAGTTCCAGGACATCTACAACTTTGTGGAGAGCAAGGTCATGGACGGGACCGGAGGGTAAGGGGAATATCTTCATTCAAACCCTTTTGTTAACGTCCTACCAGAGAGACCCCACACGATGTATAGGAACGCACAGCCATTGGTTGGTGAGCTGGCCGACCCACTCAGATGTGTGTGTGTCTGTGTGTCCAATCAGGTGCATGTACATCTCGGGGGTCCCGGGCACGGGTAAGACGGCCACGGTGCACGAGGTGATCCGGTCGCTGCAGCGGGCCTCCGACGCGGACGAAATCCCCGCCTTCAACTTCATCGAGATCAACGGCATGAAGATGACGGACCCCCACCAGGCCTACGTGCAGATCCTGCAGGTGAGGGAGGACATTTGTGGGCCGTTGTACAAACCTCGGTTTGAGGAACCCGTCTGGGGTTGAACCATGGGTCACAGTTTTGTCGGTTAAGGGCAGCGTGGTTAAACGTGAGTAGTAATCTGACTGGATGAGTACATCACCAGAACTGCTGGTGTTGCTACCGTTATGAAGTCATCACTGTCTCTAGAGAAGACCGGTTTAGTGTTGATTGTGCGTCCATAGTTTTGTGAGGAAAATGTATGTTTTTAGTATTAAATTAATACTACTACTAAAATAGCTTTGGGCTGCTGTCTTGAGAAGGACTCTCTGGAAGAAGAGAACTTGTATCACGATGGGATCTTCCTGGCTAAATGAAGGATACAATTTTTTATTTAGTTTACTCACGTTCCCAACATGAGTCTGAAATGTGCCGACGCCATGTGCATCCTTTAGGCAGCATTGAGCCTTCATTTAGACGGTCCCTGACCCCCCTCCCTCCCCCCTTGTGTCTTCTGTGCAGAAGCTATCTGGGCAGAAGGCCACCCCGGACCACGCCGCAGCCCTGCTGGAGAAAAGGTTTAGCCACGCTGGGCCCAAGAAGGAGAGCACCGTGCTGCTGGTGGATGAGGTGAGTCTGTCCGTCTGTCGTAAATGCCCTCTGTAATTTGCATGGAGTACAATGGCGATCCGTGTGGGAGTGATTCTCTCATAATTTCATGCATGGGGGTCTCATTTATGACAAAACAAATGTAGATTGATGCATCCATCCATCAATCCATACACACACACATGCATCATATACAGTGAATGGTGGTCTCGTATACATGCAATGGTGGTCTCATTGTCGTCTGTCTGTTTGGACATCAGCTGGACCTGCTGTGGACCAGGAAGCAGAACGTCATGTACAACCTGTTTGACTGGCCCACACGGCGCCACGGCCGCCTGGTGGTCCTCACCATCGCCAACACCATGGATCTGCCCGAGAGGATCATGATCAACAGGGTGGCCAGCCGACTGGTGAGGGTTCACACGCACAGGGACGCACACACGGAGACCCAAACGTGTGTCCTGTTGAAACTTTTTTAAGAGTCTTTTCTCCAAAGCAGGGTTCATACACACATTCACATACCGACCAACCATGCAGGCAGCTCATCGGGAGCCGTTAGGATTAAGTACCTTGCTCAGGGACACTCGGCTAGGGGGAGCCGAAGATTGAACTAGCAACCTTCCGGTAACGACTTCTACCGCTCTACCTCCTGCTCTAAGCCGACCCTCCCCTCTCCTCTCCCAGGGCCTGACGCGCATGTCGTTCCAGCCGTACAGCTTCAAGCAGCTGCAGCAGATCATCATGTCTCGGCTGAACAAGGTGAAGGCCTTCGAGGAGGACGCGCTCCAGCTGGTCTCCAGAAAGGTACAGACATGTAGCACTCACCGTTACTTACGACTCTCCCGGCCATCCCCGACCACACCTGCAGCCTCCTGCCACACGGCCGCAGTTACATGGCGGCTGAATCCACAAGAAAGCCCAGCTGGGGAGGTGCTTTGTGCCCCCTGCCGTCCCTGCCCTTGTCCAACATACTCATGTTTGAATGTGTTTGTCTTTATCGAACAGTAGAAATGAGGGGCTCAGTTTCCTGGATGTTGGCTATTGGGTTACACACAAGCCTTTTGAGGGTGTAGATTTGTCTTCTACAGAGAATCACTTTTCCTTGACATTTTTTGTTACCAGCAGCAGAAACAAAACAAATTTGGCTAAATAAGTGCACGACTTTAGGTAATTAATCTTGCCTCTAAATCTTGAGTAGCACTTGCCAGATATTGACATTTAAGGCGACTGGAATCTAGCCTGGAATCGTCAGACGAATTGCAAACTGTAATTAGTCTGGAACCTCTTCGTTAATTTTTGATTACCCAAGGGGCGGCCCACTCGGGCACAGACAAACGCCTCTGGATGCAAATGGATACTCAACCAATAACCAATCATAGCAACGTAGCGCAGTCATTTGTCGTTCTTCTAGTAACACATACAGACCAGTTTGTTTAATACTTTAAAAATAAATGGTTGTGTGATTGGTGGATCTATCTCGTACCAAGCAGTAATCCTTTAGACAGCCAGACCTTATCTGCAGAGAAAATTAAACCAGAGCCAGGGAGATTTGTCCGGTTCCCAGGCTACCTGGGATCCAGGCTGTTGTTGTGACAACTTATAGTGGAGTCCATCTGTAATGGTGGCCCTCCTCTCCCATCACAGGTGGCTGCCCTGTCTGGTGACGCCCGCCGCTGTTTGGACATCTGTCGCCGGGCAACAGAGATCTGTGAGCACACCTCCTCCGACCCAGCCGCGGCCGGATTGGTTGGAATGAGTCACGTGATGCAGGCGCTGGATGAGATGTTCTCCTCGGCCTATGTGACGGCCATCAGGTGAGGCCTCAGTCCGTCAGTTCAGACCTCCTACGTTGCTTTAGTCTGGTGGGTGTGTTATTAAACCTTGTTCCCATGGTGACATCTGGCCACGATGTGATAATTGAGAAGGTGAACTTGATAGGGTCATCTGACTTCCTGTTTCCCTTCAAGTATCTAATTTGTATTGTTGTTTAATAAATTACCCCCAACCCCTCCCAAAAAATGAGAAATCGGATTATGAGGAGGAGTTGGCACTGTACCAGAAATACTCCCCTAGGCTGGACAGATGTTTTTTATGGCCTATATTCAGTGATGTTACTAGGACGTGTTAACGGTGCAACTGTGTGTGTGTCCAGGTGTGCGTCCATCCAGGAGCAGCTCTTCCTCCGGGCCGTGCTGGCTGAGTTCCGCCGGCTAGGTCTGGAAGAGGCCACCTTCCAGCAGGTGAGGCTCTCCTCTTCTCCCTCCTGGGGAGAACATGACCACACTAGAAACATGACTGATGTTCTGCTTATAAAATTATGAAAAGCCTGTCACAGTTGACCAGAATACAAAGTGTGCAGCCACAAAAAGCTGAATTAGGTATTGAGTAATGGTGAAGTTCTTTACTGTAGCGATGTATTGTTTCCTTCTTCTGACAAATGTACTTATTGTAAGTCGCTTTGGATAAAAGCATCTGCTAAACGCCCTAAATGTTAAAGGTCCCATGACATGCCACCAGGTGTGAGGGTGATTAGCCTTTTTGAAAATCTGGCTCTTATGACATCTAGGTGGGCGTGTTCACCTAGATGTGTGATGGATAGATGAGCAACGTTGGCTACAGTCCATTGGGTAGGCTGGTAGACTGATCTACCAAGCACACGTCTAGGTGGACACGCCCACTTGTGATATCATAACAGCCCGATTTTCAAAACGGCTAATCACACTCACACCTGGAGGCATGTCATGGGACCTTTTTAAATGACGTCTTTGCATTTTTGGTTTGTACTTACTAAAAATTAAAAATAGATAAATGATGAACCCCCCCCCCCACCCCCCACCCCCTCTTCATCGTTTCCTCTGCCCCACTGGAACCTGTCTATTGTGTCTAACCTGGTGGTTCCCGCGTCTCCCCGGATAGGTGTTTGTGCAGCACCAGGCCATGTGCCGCGTGGAGGGCCTGCAGCCCCCCAGCGTGTCAGAGGCCCTGGCCGTGTGCCAGCGCCTGGGGGCCTGCCGCCTGCTGCTGCTGGAGCCCAGCCGCCTGGGGGTCCTGCAGAGGGTCCGGCTCAACGTGAGCCAGGACGACGTGCTGTACGCCCTCAAGGCCGACTGAGGGTGTGTGTGTGTGTGTGTGTGTGTGTGTGTGTGTGTGTGTGTGTGTGTGTGTGTGTGTGTGTGTGTGTGTGTG
>JAOPJL010000017.1:8908404-8922474 GCA_027123545.1 Trisopterus esmarkii
ACACACACACACACACACACACACACACACACACACACACACACACACACACACACACACACACACACAAACACATACACATACACATATATTGAAGTGCCCGCCAGCGCCCTCGGGTGGCACAAAGATGTCACGTCGCGCCGTAACCATGGCAGCACAGTCACAGGCAAGCCACGAGGCATGCGCAGTCTCGCCTTTTCCAATTTCCACAGGAAAACAACCCTTTCCGAAACACAATGTATGGAGGGAAACACTAATAACTCACACAGCTCATTCGCACCTACAAACACACACAACATCACAGCCGAGAGGTTTAAAGGTGTTTCTCCTGTAGCTAAACACACCCTTACCCCTGCTGTCCAAGTATGGTCGTGTCGGTGGAAGAAGTCGCCTCGTCCCTGGTGCGAGAATTTCTAAGTCGCAAGGTAATTGGTTGACCTGGTTAATATAGTTAATGTCGATAGTTTGAATTTCATTTGAATTAGATCCCACGCTGTGAGGGGTTAGCTGTAAGCTAGCGGTAGCCTCCTGTGTGACAGCATCAAAACTGTGGGGGTTGTGTCTTCTTCCAGGGGCTGAGGAGGACCATCGCCTGCATGGACGAGGAGTCCCCCCGCACGACAGCCAGCATCAGCAACAGGTCCGACCTGAGACGGGTCCTCCAGGTGGAGGGTCTCTACACACACAACAAGGTGGGTCCCTCGGCCAGAGAGGGGCTTGTCTAGGGGCTTGTCTACATAACTTATCTATCTATCTATTTATCTAACTGTCTGTCTATCTATCTATTTATCTATCTATCTACACTGTCCTCCCAGTGGGGAGGATGGGATGGTGGGGTGACTAACCACACGAGAGAGTCTCTCTCTCTCTCTCTCTCTCTCGCTCGCTCTCTATCACCTATATCACCAATACATCAAGCTACTCTATCTAGCTAGCTATCTCTCTCTCTAGATGATATAGATATAGATATATAACTTTTCAATTCAATCCCAACAGGCTCTGAATAGTCCCCTGAAAACCCTGCTGGAGATGATAGTGAAGTCTCACATCGAGGGACACACGGACGACCACGTCTCCTCCCACGAAAACCTGCTCCACACGTCCCCGAGAACCAACCTGAACACGCTCACTCATGCGGACAGAAGCATCCTGCAGAATGACACAGGTGTTCCTCACAGCACCAGAGAGGTTCCCAAGACACACCCAAACCAACGGTTTTCATCTCTGCTATTTACTCATCCTTCAACTGGCTGTTACCGTATATTATAGTTGAATATGCTAATTCTGGTTCATTCAATTAATTTAGAATGTTGTATCGATTGCACAGATCAATAAGACGGGACAACGGTTCTCTGAGAGACATATCGGTGGCTGAGAGGCCCTCTGCACAACAGAGTTCCCCCCCAGACGGGGACCCAGAGCCCCCTAAAAAGCAGCATTCCGTGGCCTTTCTCCAGGAAAACCTCTCTTTTCCCAGGAGGGAGACAGCAGCCAATGAGAGTGTGTTAAAGAACCGAGCCAATCGCAACCGACGCAGCGTGCTGGGAGGACCAATAGCGAACACAGCACAGGTAAACAGGCCCTCAAAACCCATGTCCTTAAGACTGCTTTCACCACAAAACCTCCTTCCCTTCCTTCCTTTATCTTTTCACTAATATACGTTCTTATTAAATTTATTTATTTTGTGTTCACTCTGTAAACCTTCTTTATATAGTTTGAATGTATTATATTATTTTTGTCAATAAATAGGAAGTTGTGAAAATGTTTTTTCCCATGATGTAATTCAAGGACCCTCAGAAGAAGAGACAATCCATGAGGGCGGGGCTGGCTGCGCGTGGGCGGGGACATGAGTCAGGACCATCAGAGCATCCAGCGCTCTCTAAGGGGTCGGGTTCACGGACCACAGTGGACCAGGAGGCCCGACCCGAGTGTGGGTCTCCACCGGACCCTGGGGAGTCCAGTGCTGCAGGGCTCCTTAGAGACCGACAGCAGACATGGAGCCCCGCCAAGGGCAGGAGGAGCCCTGGTAGACAGGACGTCACGAAGAGCAGAAGGTAAAGTCAGGGTGGTGTAAAGTCAGCCATTTAGCGGACAGTTTAATCAAAAGCCTTACAGGTGCATGCAATTCATGGTTAAGACCCATTGCAGAGCTTTCCTACATAACCGATTTGTTGTATCTTTTTTATTTTTTTATTTTGTCGTCTCTTTCAGACCGAAGTCGTCCACCGATCTGACTATGGATAGTTCACCATCATCTGAGATGGTCTTGGGTAATTTTCCTAAACTCTTTCTCGTGAGCCTTTACGTGAAGTGTGTTGAAAGTCAAGCCTCTTTCTCGAACAAACAGATTGTATTCACGTCGGCTCCTCCGGTTCACCCCCCTGTCTCCTAGATGATTTTGACTACGATGAAGACTTCCAGGACCTGTCCCAGATGTCTTTGCAGCAGGTGTCCCTGCAGCCCAGCCTCCCTCAGCACAGCCACAGCAGCAGCCTAATGGACATCCACACCGCTACGGTACCACGACTACGACCTGAGCCCCTCACACACGGCTCATCTCCAAGCATTTCGACGCTTGTATCCAAAGCAAAGTACATTTGTCTGAAAAAAAATTATAATTTATTGCTGTCGGTACAGTAAAGATGTTCATAGAACCAAGTGCCAAGCACTAACAATCACTACGTTAACCCATTTCTTGTGTACAACAAAGATAGCTAGGATAAGATGCTGCACAATGCTAAGCACTATTTTTACGTGCCAGTATGTACAACATACAATAAGTGCTTACATTAAGTGTCAGGGCATACAACATACAATAAGTGCGTATGTTAAGTGCCAGAAACACATACAACATCAAGTACATACAGCATGGGAAGATAGTAGTAATAATAATAATAATAATAATAAACTTTATTTGTATAGCACCTTTCATACACAGAATGCAGCTCAAAATACTTCACATTTGGAACATTTAACACAATAAGGAACATTTAACACAATAATAAAGGATTGAATAATAATAATATACTGAGGTTTAAGGAACACAACAACCAGAAGACTGGCAGCCTTAACCCTTAACCCTTGACCCCCTACAAGCACGCCATATGGCAATATCATCAAAAAGATGATATCAAACGATTAAAATCAAATGTATTTATAGAGCAGACTATCGAGCCACTGTTCCCTTCTCTGCTGCTGACCCGTGACTGCTTCTCTCTGGGTGAACGCAGCGCTATCTCCTTAACGGTTGTTGTTGTCTTTGTGTTGCTTCCAGGCGCTGAAAGAGGTTCTACTTGGCTCGGGCTCGCGGTGCTTCAGCGCCGAGTGGAGGAACCAGGGCTTCGGCTTCTCTGAAACCCATGACCTCAGATACGGGATAGTTCAGAAAAAGGTGAGCCGAGGACATCCACGACTGGCGAGGTGTTGGTGGATGGATGCCGACGTTAAATCATCCCACATGCTGGCTGATAATGAACACACGCACGCCTCAGTGGCCCAGTGCGATTCCTCGAATTCCCCGTTCCTGCAGGTGCCGGCCGGTGGGTGACCGTGTTGTGTTGGGTGTTTTTAGGGCGGGCCGTGTGGGGTGCTGGCCTCCGTCCAGGCCTGTGTCCTGCAGAAGCTGCTGTTTGATGAACCGAACCCCGCTGGTGAAGACCTGGGGTACGTAGTTTGATGCAGACCCCCCCTCCCCTCTGAAAATACTTTCACTCTCTAGATTTGAACCCCTCTGCTACGTAGTATCGTAGTACCGTATGTATACAGGGAATGGTTAACCTAGCGATTGTTAGTGCTTGGCACTTGGTTCTATGAACATCCTTACTGTACCAACAGTGATATATTGTTGTTTCTCTTTGTACTTATTGTACATCTTTGGATTAGCCTCTGCTAAATGCCCTAAATGTAAATTTGATGCCTATGTGTAGGACAAACTGTATTCAAAGTTACCAGCATTTATCCTTTCGAACCTTTGAGCCAATGGAAAGGACCTGTTTTGCGTTACGGACAATGTTGTGTTGTGTGTGTTTCCCAGCCGGCTGAGTCCCTCCGACACTGTGCGACGGCGCTGCCTGGTGTTAGCCGCTGCCGAGCTGCTGTGGAGGGCAGGGGAGCATAAGACCGCCACCCTGGCCATGTGAGTTATCTCCAGTGCTCAGAAGCCCTCTCTGTGACCTTTGACCGGACTAAACACTTTCAGTGAGCGGTGAGCAACTCAAAGTTACGAAAGCCCAGCTGGTAATGGTTTGAGTTCTGATCGAGGTGACCTCAACTATGCAATGGCCTCATAAGCCCTTTTTATTAGAGCCTTTTTTATTTAAGAACAAATATTAATACAAAAACCGTTGCTAAGCATATAATGACCGCTGTCAAGGAAAGTGGACTGATTCACGTCTTTCATATTACTCTGCAAGTAGTCCGGTAACTTATTGACCCCAGCGAATACAGTTGCTAAGCGACGTCAACGTCTTGGGTGGACTATTTCTCTGCTGATCAACACTAACAATGGACATTGTAGAAAGACACAGCGTGTGAATTAATTTTCTCGTTTTGGCAAGTAACCGTGTAATAAGCGGGCTAATGTATAGAACGTCGCCGGTCATTATCTTAAATAAGCCCCTTCAGGGCGATGCAAGACACCTCCACTTCGCGTCGGTGTCCGGTTCGCCCTGTCGGACCGGCGTTCTATACATTATCCCTTACTTATTCAACAGTATTCAACATTAATCATGCGTCAGCAATATTCAAATGTTGATGTGGCTCTTCTCTCCCTAACAGAACCTCAGGAAGAAGTCACTTTGTTCCATCGGGCCACTACAAATCCGAAGGATTACTTGAAAAGGTAACAGCAGACTCATGTAATACACACATGTGTTTATATAAATGTAAATGTTTACAGTGAGATCACATATCTATATACTGGTGTCCGTCGTCATAGTAGAACGTGAGAATAAATTATGTCTGAGCCTGTAATGCTCTTGTTCATATGTCCTTATCCAAGCTATCCTTGTTGTGTACGGTGAACGGGTTAACCTAACAACAGTTAGTGCTTGGCACTTGGTTCTATGAACATAAAACTTACTGTACCGACAGCGATATATTGTTGTTTCGGCGGCATGTGGCTCAGGAGGTGGAACAGGTTGGCTGGTAACCGGAAGGTTGCTATTTCGATCCCCGGCTCCTCCTAGCTTAGGGGTCTAGGTGTCCCTGAGCGAGACACCTCACCCTGACTGCTCCTGATGAGCTGGCTGTCGCCTTTTGTAGTCGACACCGCCGGCGGTGTGTGAATGGGTGCATGAAGGGTAAATGAGTGCTTTGAGTTGCCACTGATTAGAGAAGAATGGTCTATTTACCATTTAGTTTCTCTTTCTTAATTTAATAATAATTTAATAATTTACTTGTAAGTAGCTTTGGATAAAAGCGTCTGCTAGATGCCCTAAATGTGTAAATGTGAATGTAATGTACGTCACCTCTCTTCTCCAGGTCACCTGCTTCACTGCTGATAAGCTCAGCTCCCTGCAGTTGCTGCTGGAGCAGCACATCCAGCAGGTCTCCCACCTCTTCGTATCTGCACTCTAACCCATCGCCGCCATCTCCTCTTTCAGCCTTGACCAATAACAGATGCTCCCTTATCTCTCAGTTTGAGTCCGGTTCCTTCGGGTGCCTGCTGCTCTGCATCTCTGCAGTGCTCTCCCGATCGATCGCAAAGTACGTTTCCTAGTTTGTCGTCACATTGGCTGCACAACATCGTGGGAAAGTCCGCAACCCACAAAGGGTTTATTTATGCGTATTTGTGTTTGTTCTCAGGGTACGAGAGGATATGGACGTGTCCAGCAACACGCTGATAGGAGCCCATGGTTACTGCACACAGGTGGGATAATGTTAACCACATGTTACACGTGTTATGACCTGCACCTAATAAAGATAAACAGCAAACAGCTGAATTCAATTAAATTAGCCTTTAATCACAGGTACAGTCTCAAAGGGCTTAACAGGCCATGTGTGTATGACAGCCCCCTGACCCTAGCCCCCCAGAAAAAAAGTGCCTTCATTAGCAAGGAAGAAATCTTGAGAAGGAACGCCGAGGGGGGGCTCCATCCTTCCAGGGATGATCTGGAGTGCAATGGGGGCCATAATAACTGACACACACACACACACACACACACACACGCACACGCACACGCACACACACACCAGGCCCCCCCCTCTGTCTCCCCATGCTGCTGATTCTGTGTCTCTGACCCCTGCGGGCAGGAGCTGGTGAACCTGTTGCTCTGCGGCCAGGCCGTGTCCAACGTGTTCGACGGCCAGGTGCAGCTGGACTCCACCCTGCTGAAGGGGATCAGCCAGCGCTGCCACATCGGCCTGCTGTCCCTGTTTGAGCACCACAACATCTGTCAGGTGAGCAGAGCAGAGCTGCGTCGGCTCAGCGTTTTCCTCTGGCTTCGCTTTAGACGAAACCTCCCTCGTATTGGGTCATTCTTCTTCGTCACTTGTTCTCACATTGTTTCTTCATCACTTGTTTCATAAACCCAGTGTGTCTTCATCACCTTCTTCTTCATCACCTTCTTCATCATCGCAGTGTTTCATCGTGACCTGTTTCTTAACCACAGTTTGTCTTTTCTGACATCAACATTAAATGAATCCATCTCACAATGCGTCAATGAAGTATTCTACAGACGACTCAATGCCTCTAACGCGTGTCTCTCCCTCTCCCCCGCAGGTGGGCAGCCACCTGAAGACCCCCCTGTTCCCCATCTGGGTGGTATGCAGTGAGAGCCACTTCAGCACCCTGTTCGGCCTGCAGAGGGAGCTAGCCACCAATCAGGACACACGCCGCCACCGGGAGTTTGACCTCTACTATTACGACGGGCTGGCCAATCAGCAGCAGGAGATCCGCCTCTCCGTGTGTGAGTGTCAGCGGCGATCACCATTGCACCCGCAGCCAGCTCTTTCTTGGTGTTGACTTTGGTATTTGGGGGTGATTCTTACCCAACACTTCACAAGGGCTCGCTCTCTGCCGGGGCCCCGGAGGACGGCCCGTCTGCGTTCTGTCAGCCGGGGCAGGGTGGGGCTTTATGGCGCTGGTATCTTGGCGTCCCTCCTTCTGATTAAGTGCCTTCACTTTCTAGCGGTGGGCTTGGCAGCGGCATTCCAGGAGGATAATGACCCTGAGCTCACTCCTCCTCTGGAGCAGTGCATCCGAACCAAGTGAGTTGTTTTCTCTGGCCAACAACGCAAGTTCACACGCACACACACGCATGCACACACACACGCACGCATGCACAGACACGCAAGTACACACACGTGCACATGCACACACACGGACACAATCAGACACGCGCACGCACACAAGCACGCACACGTGCCAAGAGAACACAAACACAGCACTGACAGTCGCACGCCCCGGGCCTCGTTGCTCTCTCTCTCTCGCTCGCCCGTCTGGGTTCAGGTTCCCTTCTTGTTTTTGCGTCTGGTGGAACCTCATGAATGATGCAAGGATTCTTTGTCATGTTGATGCTGCATGCGGGGCTGGTGTAATGGTGGGTAGATCATTGCTTTATCTCGGACCACTCACAGGGGATTTGTGTGGTTGCTCATCGCGTAGCGTCCATGAGAACCAGCGATAAACAAACGCAGTGACAGCCGGAGGATGGATGGGCTCCGATAGATCACGGCCTTGGCTCGAGCTGCTTGACACTTCATAAAATAATTTGTGAGTGTACGGAGAGTTTTGTCAGGAGAGCGAGGATAACGGAACGTACTTCTCAGACACAAATATGTGTTTTACATCCAATGAGCACAAACGCCATCTGGATCCACCGGCCCGAGCCAAGGATCACTCTGAGATAAGAGGAGAAAACATTCAGGTTTTTTGACATGTTGAACTTGTGGTTGTGGGTAGGAATCGAGGAATCAAAGCCGGGGTGACATGACATCTCCAACTGCAGAACTGTGTTTTGTGTGTTTGTGTTTTCCAGGTGGAAGGATGCCATTGTGCGTTGGAATGACACAGAGCCCATTCTCTAGGAGGACGCAGGCGAAGAGTGGGAAAAGATTTGCCAAACATTGTTTTTTTTTTTTTTTTTTTCCAGAGACAAGCCCCATTTGTTAACATTATATTCTGCCAATTAAAGTTCAATTTTACGATACAATAAAATTGTATTGATAGATGTTTCGCTAAAGCAACAGCTAAAAGGACTTTGCTACATTCTCTGCTACAGCTGTTACTCTTGACGCACAAATATATTTTATGACCATTATGGAGATGGTGAGAACATAATTACTGTCTATAAAATATGATGTATAATTATAGTATAAGTATAATTAAAAGTATGATATATCAAATATAAGACTATGATAGGACTATGATGAGGTAATTTTGACCGTGTTGGTTGAAAAGGATCATAAATATTTTAACCAATTATGTTAATGGTTATGGAGTTACAGATTCATATTTAATGAGCCCTACTGTTTGACGGGTATATTCCCATACTACAAACTGCTGCCCTTTATGTTTTGTGATTCTTACTGCAGTGTAAACAGGTGCTGTGCTGTATAGACATGACTTATGGATAAGGGACTAAAAGAGACCACGTGTTTATTTAGACTGCATTTGTTTCCACTGCTTTGGAGCCTTTTATTTCTAACCAATTATTTGATCTCGATATGATTAATCATAAAGATTAAGAACATCCAACTCCAATAAAGATGAAAACATGTATTCTCTTGTCTGCTTCAACAGTGAATAATTATATTTTGTGATTTCTTTGATAGTTGAGCAGGATGACGTTCGTCCATTAAGATGTGATAAAGTTAGGGTAGGCCATGTGGAGAAACCAGCCCCCATACATCCTCCAGGCGACTGGAAACACGTGTCTATCAGGCTAGTTTTAGCATCAGGTGCTAGCCTTGTGGAAGGCTCAACGCATGCGCAGTCAGTGCATGTGGCGGAGTTCCTGAAAGTAGCCGCTAAGTAGACACACACAAACACACGCACACACAGGTAAACTGTCCGATAATTGCATTCGTGCCGGAAAAAATGCTTATAGATAAGATAATTTCTATAAATATGACCTAAACTGCCTCGAAAATAAATTGCCATCCGAAGATTTGAATATCCAGTTTCATCCCATATATCTTCATTATGATTTCCTTTGTCAATAAACCTTAAACAAATCCGAATTCATCCCATCCGAACTCGAATGATCTTACTTTGAGTCATAAAAAATAAAGCAATCCAACATAGTTTTTTTTATTGGTTTCTGAAACGGCACATTTTTATCTCAGTCTTATTGGATTACCTCTGCGTAAACGTACATACGCATTTAGCACCATTAAAACCAACAAGTCACGGCTCCTAATAGGTTAAACGTGTACGGCTCCACCTCCAACACGGGTTGAAAGCTAAACGTAAGACTGCCTTGCGGTGATCGCCATAGTGACGTTTCTGTGACGTCAGAGTAGACCGCGGGGGGTGGGACACGCAGACCGGGTGGGCGACAAGGAGCCATGCCAAGCCCCCCAGAACCGCGGGGATCAAAGAAAGCTGCTGGCACCATGAGAAACTTCTTCCTCCTCCCAGTGCCTTCTGACACCCTCTCACATTGTGTGTGCTGGAGGATGGGGGAGCCAGCGACTGGAGCTGTTTAACTCGTTGGCTACCATAGCATAGTGTTCTGATGTCCTCAGTCTTAACCTACTTGTAGACCTCCATGAACATTGGTTCTTACATCTAACCTGGTTCTTAATGGATTGTGTCTGACTCTGAAGCCAGTGCGAGCAGCTTTTGGGTGGGAGCATCTGCTCAAGATGCAGATAGTAAATATGAGACCTATGAAGGAAGCAGTCTCATATTTACTAGTCTACTACTACTACTACTACTACTACTTCAGTCTACTACTTTGCTTCCTTCATGGGTCATAGTGTAAGTCTAAGTCTAAGCCTAAGTATTGAGTCACAGCTGGAAGCTACCTGGCATCCAGGTGGGACTCTATGCTTCCTTCGTGGGTCATAGTTGAAGTATTGCTTCATAGCTGGAGGCTAGCTGTGACAGAAGCACACAGTATTAGACTCTACAGGTATAGACGCTACAGTTAGATGACGGCAGCTGTCACGGTCGCTTACGTGAATGTCTTCCTCATATTGCTCAACTTTGCTTTGGATTCGCTTTCGAAACCAAGAGCAAGAAGGATAGATTCCACCACATCTGTCGAAAGTCTCAGAGGAAATCATACTGATGTGTCTGTCAACGGTGACTCACGGCCGGTGATTTATGCGCTCTGTTATAAATCGGAATTAATCACACGAGGAATGATATGCGTTAATTCTGTAGCCATCAAAGTGCCACCGCTGCCGTTGCCTATAAATAAAGATGGACGCGCTGACAGGAGGCTGAAGGCAACAGTGTCAAATCCGATTGGCTTAGCAGGTGAAGGCTACGTCACGATGCCCATCATTAGCTTCCGGGCCTCACTGTGTGCGGAATTCAAGGAAAATTGTGTGACATTTATTTGTCGTATTATTATTTTGTATTTTGAGACGTTTTCTCGCGGGCCGATCTGATACCATCCAGAACATCAACCAGAACGCCGGAGCCTGCAAGGCCTCAGGTCTGATTTCCCCCCGTCACAAGCCGGGGAGACGCGTCTGAAGCTGAAGCTGTCCTAATATTAGAAGAACCATATTTCATTATAACCTCTGGGGCCATTTTCCAAATCCTCTACTATCTGGGCAAACTACCATATTGGGCTGGCTGTGGCTGAGATGCCTCCGTGTCTCTGTGGCCTCTGCCTCTCTCTGGGCTCTGCCTCTCAGTGGCCTCAGCCTCTGTGGCCTCACCTTTTCTGTGTCCTCTGCCTCTGTGGCATCACCTTCTCTTTGGCCTCTCTCTGTGGCCTCAACCTCTCTGTGGTCTTTGCCTCTCTCTGGTCTCAGCCTCTCTCAGTGGCTGCCTCTGCCTCTCTCTGTGGCCCCAGCCTCTCATCAGCCTCTGCCTCGCTCAGAGAAATGGCCGGGCTTTGTCTTAATTCCTCTCCCTGGCCTCTCCCCCGCGGTGCCTCTCCCCGCGGGGCCCAAGGCGCGTGGCCCGAGGCCGGGCATCCGGCGGTGTTGTGTAATTGCGTTAGACCCCGCCCACACACTTGGTCCCGGGTGTGGCTGCTGTCTCTTCCCCTGATCTGTGTGGTTTGTCTTCAGAGGAGTGATATCCTCCTCAGATTAGGGGGGTGGTTTCCCCGGTCTCGGCCAGCCGGTGAGGGGCAGAGGACCCCCCCATGTCCCCTGTGTGACGCGCTTCATATTTTTAGCCCTCTAATCCCTTTACAGCGCCGCCCCGAAACGTGCCAGCCTCGTTGATTCCATTAATGATGCGCGGCTGCTATCAGACAATCACGGCAGGCACCATCGCTCCCAGTCCCCCTGTTTATAATTTTTTGGTTGTTATAAAGATATACACCAGTGCATCTTTATCTATTTATAAATATATATAAATATATTTTTCTTTGCACTTCTTGTTTCGCAGTAACCAAGGGATTCCTGGTAGCAGGAAGTTGAACTCGCAGTAATCTGAACCATATATTCCCATGCAGGCCGAGACTTTTTGATTTTGTTTTTTCCGGGCTTTTCTGCTCCTAGGTCTAATTTATGGAGGGGGAGCGCCCGGAATGAGTCCTGGAGGAGTCTCGGCTCTGGCGCGTGCACAAACATAAATTGTACACACGGGCACGTGCGTGTACACACGCGCACGTGCGTGTACACACGCGCACGCACATGTACACACGTGCATGCACATGTACACACGCACGCACATGTACACACGCACGCACATGCACTCAGACAGATGATATATACACATGATACAACCTGGAAGACTGCAGTACATTTAGAAAGGTTTACAAGTTGTTGAAAAGTGACTGCCAATTCTTGACTTATACTAGATATCTAAATATGCACTTAACAGAGCTGTTAAAAGTATTCTCCAAAGCCTATTTAGTGTGTGTGTGTGTCTTTGTCAATATGTGTGTGTGTGTGTGATGTACATCTATTCAAACCTCATCCAACTCATAATTTTTTGTTCTGAAACCTTAAAGTCTAGGTCTGGCGTTGTTCTTTAAACGCCATCGGTCCGGAGTAATGTTATTTCTGCAGTGGCTACATGTGCTAGGATGGGGATCTCACTTATGTGTTCCTTGGCTTGCTTCCTACCACAGCTCTGCTTGTATCAGCCTCGATATTTGTTTAGCCTTCCGCAACATAGACATAGTCAATTAAAGTAACTAATGTCTCGGCTGCATGTGTTAGTGTAAGCCAATATGAGATAATACACAACATAATCACAATGTGGATTAAGGCTTGGCTTTCTCTTAGAAGTACTCTCGTTGTCTCTCAGCAAATATAATCTGGCACAATAAATAGACACTGACCAAGCACATTCCAAGTTGATAAGAAAAGCGGAGATATAGTCTACTTGTATCTGATATTAGCGTATGAATCCAAGAAAACAAAAACTGGATTGATTTAGGAAACTCGCAGAGGGCTTCGTCGGACGGGAAGTGAGCTGTTTGTGTACATTGTCCTGTCATTCAGATTTCAGTTAATTGCGTCGTATGGTGTGTATGAAGTCACTGGAAATGACTTGCATTACAACAATCCTTCAAAAGCAGCCTCATAACAATCTATTTCAAAATCATTCTGTTCAGCCATTCCACAGGCCAGAGCTGGAAGAGGAAAAAAAAGAACTGCCATGCATTTAAATAGTAATAATCATTAGTTGGATGAGTAAATAAATGGAGCAGTGGGTCTAATCAACATCAGAATATTTATTGTCCGGGGCTTTGAACAACTCAGAACAACGGAGCCATCCAAAGTCCAGCTCTTTGAGGCCTGTGTTGCCTGAGAAGCTGTTGCCCAAGACCCTGCGAGCGCTCTGAACTCTGTGCATGGCTGTCCTCCAGAGACCTGTATCAGAACACAAGTCTTGGACGGCGCTGCTGGACCAAAGGCTGGACTAATGTCCAGACCGGATCTGCTGCCTGCTTTCCAGTGGACAGGGAGCCCCCCTCACTAGGGAGGGAGTCAGAGCACCAGGCGTGGTGGTAGATCATCATTCAGAACAATCTGGAGATGTGAATCATTCTAAAGCCCCTGCAGACATTTAGACTTTGATGTTTGAAATGGCACTGTCTGTTTTCTTTGGTTTTGATTTAACTTTAAATTCAAGGGCAATCATTCTCATTATGTACAGTTTTTTTTTGTTACTCGATTCCCCGTGCTGTGGTTATGAATTGTATTTGCAGCCATCGTGACCCATCCATCTTCCAGAATCTTCTATATTGCCAGGCATCAAACCCAGCGGCCTCACGTCACGTTACAATAATTGCAAAAAAGTTCTGTGCTTCAATATTCTTTATTTTTCGGCGGCAGTGCATTACCGCCATTTTAACTCTTTCAATATGTAGTCATTGTCAGGAATCATTCAAGTGCCAAATCAAACGGGCGATGGCGACCTCACAGAGCAGGGTGGCAGGGTGGCGGGGGGGTGGCTTAACACCGCAGGAGGATTTACACGTACGAAAAGAAAACAGAATAATACATATGAACAAATTCATTATGTTCGGAATGATTGTAAATAATTATATACAGTACATACCGTATAAATAAATAGGTATATTTAATAATATATTGTCTCTTGAGAATTACATGGTTCATATACAAGATACATAAAAAAAAAAGAAATCTATCCAAAAATTAACAACAAGGTCATCATTCATTCATTATCCACAAGAACAAAAATAGAAATACTATCAAATAAAACATAGTTCATATGACCCTGCTATGAAATAAATCATAGTTCATATGACGCTGTATGAAATAAAACATATTTCATATGACTGGTGGATTCAAAGGCACTTCCTCGGCAACCCAGTATCCCTCTTTCATAAACGATGAACCTGTATCAGAAACAAAAGAATACCGCACTTTAGTGAGGATTTGTTCAAATGAGGTGTGTGTGTGTGTGTGTGTGTGTGTGTGTGTGTGTGTGTGTGTGTGTGTGTGTGTGTGTGTGTGTGT
>JAOPJL010000017.1:8923779-8937864 GCA_027123545.1 Trisopterus esmarkii
TGTGTGTGTGTGTGTGTGTGTGTGTGTGTGTGTGTGTGTGTGTGTGTGTGTGTGTGTGTGTGTGTGTGTGTGGAGCAGCCCTTGAATCACTAGCTGCGTCACATGACCATCCCTCGCTTTACCACGGGGGATTTCAATGTAGAAATGTAGAGGGCTGTCTTCCATGACGGACACGTTCAACTAACCCATTCATTTCAGAGAACTGTATAATCCTTGGGCCGGTTGGTTGATTCATTTGGTTAGTTTGTACACAAAGATGTATTCAGTACACCAGTTAAAACGTTTACTTAAGGCTGATACGTGAACACATGTTTCGTATTATGAGTACAATTATTATGGGATGGGTTTTTCCTTTTGTCGGCATCGCACTTAAAAGCAACATAGTACAGCTTTGATGCCAAACCCCGATCCCAATACAATATGTTGCAACAAAGGTTAAATGCATGATATGTAAGTGTTGTGAAGCTGTGAACAAGTTGAGTTGTGCAGGGGCCAGCAGGGGTATGAGTGCCATGTCTGTCTGTCGAACGCCGTACTCACATGCTATGTCTATGATTGCGTGCACAGTGGGCTCATTGCTAATCGCGTTAGCAATCTTGCACATCTTTTGTAGTCTGAAAGATAAGACAAAAACACTATTATTGGCACTTGGTTATGGTATGTTATTGCATCACAATATAAAGCAAAACTATTTTTTCCAAAACAGCTGGATGTTTAGAATATATGCATGAGGCCTCATGGTCTTTGTCGGGGGGGAGGGGGGGTGGCGGGGGTATATCTGTGTGAACTAGAACGTAAACAATCTAAAAGTGATCGCGTGCACAACCGTGAAACCCAAAGGGGCTGGGGTCTTGACCCAAGGAGAAATGATTGTTCCTCAAAATTACCCCTCCACCCTCGTTCCGTTCCAACAAAAGGCCGAGCACGAATCGGATGTTAATTTGGACTCATCATCTCGCCCTGGCAGGCAGTGTGACAGTCAGGCCCTGGAGACCGCTGGAGGAGATAAAGGACTAGGGGTCGGCACACGTTCCCCTCTGATCTCTCTGCTGGCGCCGGACCCAGGAGAAGGGCCTCCCAGGGATGTACAGAAATGAGGTGTGACTTAACATAGCCTCTCGGCTGCAGACATATTTTGTCTTTGCCTGATTTCACAGCAGAGAGAAGCCTGATATGATTCACCGTGTGCACAACAGCTTTCCATGATCTCTTCAATGTGCACAATATTGGCAAAATAACTTTGTTTGAAATCGTATTTTAATGGGCCGCATTCACACTACTTCTCTCCGTCGACAGATGGGGGCTTTTTGACATTTCCATGTGTTTTCCCGGATTGTATTAAAAAGGTGATTTCATTGGACAGTGTGTTTGCATATATTTGCATAACGCGATCTGATTGGCTGACGGATTCATCGCTGCCTGAAAAGTTTTAACATTTCTCAACTTTTTGATGCAGTGCCTTGTTAAAAAAGGCACTATTTATGTGTAGGAATAAAAAGCTATACGGTTAAGTTGTTCACGGTCGGTATGATTTGGTGCATTTTATTTTTACCCTACACAGTCTGTGTCGTAAGCTCTTTTAATCGGACAATAGAAGAAAGTCGGTAAAACATGTGTGCGTGTTAACAGGTTGTTGTGTGAACCTCGGTTTGGGAAACCCTGTCGGAGACACTAAGAGGTGAGGGTCAGCCAGATCTTTGACGTTTCTTTATCATTCAGGGTAAGGCACCCTAAACTGTGGGGCACCCTAATCTGTGAGGGGCAAACTACGGTCTAACCCTGATCTGACACGGTCCCTAGGAAGGAACTCAAACTCCCTGTCTTTTGCTCTGCATGAAGCGAGTGTCCATTTATCATTGCCTCTAATCCTGTTCATTGAAGCGTTTTGTAGTGCACTGCTCTTTTGTGACATCCCCTACCCGGGAGGTCGTAAATATGCGGCTTGTTAAAATCCCATTGAGACTTAAGGGCTGTAAAATCTAATTAGCTAGGCTTTTGAGTTTACATTTATTGATCATTGAGTATCGTTATTCGATCAATAAAAACATTGGAAAAGCAAACAAATTTGGTATTGACCGTTTTGACTGTTTTTAAATGCACACGTGCAAAATACGTTACGGTTTGGAATTTCGAACACCAAAATCATATCGAAACCCAAATCACATGGATTGAAGAATGTAAGGCGAAGGCATCTTGAACTACAACTACAACAGTGTCAAAGGTCATTTCACAGGATATACACTTGAGGGCCAAGAGGGCCGATATGACACACTCGTATCAAAACCCCTCTCATCCACAAGGGCTGATTATGGTCTCCACAGATGAACACACACACTCTCCAGAGAGGAACACAAAAACACTCTCCACAGACAAACACACAACACTCTCCACAGACGAACACACACACCACAGACAAACACACATTTTCCACAGACAAACACACAACACTCTCCACAGACAAACGCACAACAGAGCTCAGTGCGTAAGGACAGGACAGTAGGAAGGTGTACATACATGCTGGTCTTGAACAGTCCCGCGTATTGTGATAAAGTCTATGAAAATTTGTTCTGCATTCCGATGAGAACTTGACCGGTCCTGCTTAAAAGAAAAGTTCTCATCAGGTAACACAACAGATTAATGATATTTATTTTATGAACAGGTTGCAATTGTTTTCCTATGAACCCCCCACCCCTGGTTGACCCCTGGGCGTACTGGCCCTAGTGGGGTCAAGTGGCCAGGGTCAGCCGGCCAGCATAAGCCCCGCTGGCCTCACTGCTGGAGAACATGCAAAGAGGGATTGGGCGCTATGGCGATCGCCTCTTAAACAGTGCGGCCCTAAAGTGCCAGCTTCTAGATTTTCACACCCACTATTTTCATAGTGTAGTCTGCTCGCGCTAGGTCCTGAGACGAATAATCAGCTTAGCCTGCGGGGCCAGCTTCTCTGCCAGGCCAGACCATGTGCCCCACTCCCCTGCTAGCTAAAGCCCATGTGTCAGGACATGGGAACTCAGGGGCGCTGCAGCCATCATGGGCGTCTGCTTCTCTCTTTATATTTTAAGCCCTGCCTTGACATCTGAACCTTACAATAGAGAACTTTCCAAAAATGGGCGAATACTTTGTGGGGCGGCGGGGGGTGGGTTAGGGGAAATTAAGGGATTATTACAGCAAGCTCTCCTTGCTACACTACATTAACATGTTTGATGAACTAAGCTAGGGTTTTGGGTTAGTATTGCAATAAGATGAAATGACAGTGGCACTCATGATGGTTGTTTCTTTGTGGTTTTCTTACCTGTGAAATGCTGAATGAATTTGTCCTTCAGATTTAACTCTCTAGGTGCTATTTCTGCAAGACAAAACAAAAGCATGGCGGCTTTTTCAATCGATTTGCACTTTGAGCTCAATATAAAACCACATTACAAACTATTACACAAGGAAGGCATCACAGCAGCGTGCACCACTTGACAACGGCAGAAGTTACGTTCTACATCATTCCTTGTGATTGGGCTTACACGTAGCCAGTTGAAATGACACCAATCACACGTTTATCGTCTGAATGGAGGGAACGTGAAGTTATGTGAACTCTCTGGGGGAGGCTAACAGGCTAAAGAGATTATTGTTTGGCAGTTGTAATGCCCATCAATGTCATCAAAATAAGTCCATGGCATCAGTTAACAAGCTAGCATGACACAGGCCCTGAGATATGGGTGGAGGAATCTCCGCCGACACACACACACATGCATTTTCTCACCGCCATGGTAAGAATGTTCCAGTCCAGACGTACGGTTATTGCATGATTTTAAGACGATTACCACAGAGATTTACAGGAATATTACGTCTGCAAAACCTTGTGCTAGTCATGACCATTGTTGGGGAGGTCTGAGAACGATGTGAGTGATGGGGTAATTTAATCCCGCCACATGTTTCGCTGCCGGACATGAACCTCTCGATGCGATTGGTCGAGATCAGTGAGCGTAATCATTCCAACGTGAAACACAACAAAATAAAAACACAACACAACACATCTCAAAGAGTTCCATTTGCTAATGATCAGGCGAGGCCAACATTACACAACAAAGAATGTGACGGAGAGGAAACATTTTGTGGAGTGGCCGGCTTGCAGGGCACATCAGAGGGCCCCATAGAGACCCTGGGAAACAGGGTGTGTGTCTTGTGTTGCATGCGGACCATCTCCCCATCGCTACATGAAGCGTGCCATCGGGGAGAGGAGCGCGCACCGCATGCCAAGACCGCTGCATTTCATGCCCTCAAAAGGGGAATTCCCTTTAGCCAGTGGTGTGAGATGGAGGCTGATTCCAGCTGCCTGACCGACACCCTGAGGCCAAAGGTGGTGATCACTTGAAGTAGGAGGTCAGATGAGGATGTGTACAATAATGGGATGTGTTACTGATATAGCAACTGTCCAACGAGATGCCATTTCCACCATTTTCCTGGTTCCACCCTCGATTACAGTGAAGGTGGTGGTGACTTGACGTAGGATTTCAGATGAGAATGTGTACAATAATTTGATATGTTACTAATAGAGCATCGTCCAAAAAGGTGCCATTTCCACGTTTGGGGGTTCCACCCTACATTACAGGGCCATGTTACAGTGAACTTAGACAAGTACATACTGTGTGACATAGCCACCTGTTTGTAATATATAATAATGCATGTAACTGGTTAGGGCCAGGGTCAAGGTAATGAACACGCAGCCCTGACCACATGGTGGTACAGGTGATTCGTTAACCTTACCACACGAAAAAACGATGTTACACGTAGGCCTGGACGATCACGATATAACTTAATCATATTAATCAATATCGATAACTATTGATAATTGATAAAAGACGAGGAATTACCATGCTGGATTAGAACACTTCTGTTTAACATTTTTTTCAGGCCTAGTTACACGTATTTCTAACAGGCCGGGTGGTTTTATTGAGTAGCCTACTGTATTGCGGGTAATTAGGCTTATACTATAATGTTATTGTTCAAAATGGACCCACACAAGGCCTTCAGAAAAAAGAAAACATCATTATTTGTTCCTTAACCCCATGCCAATTGGACATGCCGACAACGAATATGAAGGATGAGGGATGATTAGGCTCCAGGAGGGTGCTGTGTTTCATGTGAGGCATTTAAGACACAGCTACATGAAGCCCGCTCTCCGACGGCGGGGACTTCATAACCCACACCAAGGCAACAGTAACCTTCACGGGAAACCAGCAGATCTCCACGTCTGGACTGGAGAGATTCTGCCCTAATCTAGTCCAAATTGGAATCACCTCTTATTCATTAAATGAATACTAGGGTTTAGGGCATGACCTCACCCCCTCTGGTTCATAAGCACCTAAACACACTGTTTATAGTGTTGCAGTTGAAAGGGCAGCAACAGAAGAGAATATCATTTTTCAAACGTGACGACCACTTTCCCGATGTCCCGATCTCCACGGTGTCTCTGTGAATAGCCCCGGTGCACCAACCCATGACAGATGTCTCCTCGCTGTAAAAATTAGGATTACGCTTTCATCATGTGTTCCTGATAATAAGTCTCATCAGCTTACCTACGGGTCTGCTGTGATCCAGTCTAGAGACATACAAAGGCTTTTCGCGAGAGGAGGGCAACTTTAAGTCCTGCGTTGCTGCGGTGAACAGTCCGCTGTTGTGCCGCCGGGAGACCTGCTTGTCCCGCTGCTGGCTGTCCCCCATGACCTGCAGGATAAGGTCCAACAGTGTGCCCCGGTCGCCGGAGCGGGCCTCCCGGCTGTCCGTGCACTGGTCCGAGGTGATGAGGAGAACGACGATGGCCAGCAGGATGTGGCATTTCTTCTCCACCTGCATGGCTCCACTCTCTCTGTGGACAACCGAGAGGCGAGAAGTTCAATCACACGGTTTCCCACTCAACGAGCGTCTATAAAAAAAACCCTTTTCTTATTAAAGTAGTCCGATGTGTTTGTTGAGTGTGAGGTCAATTGAAAGAATAATTGCTGTTGGTGGAGAAAAACTCAGTTGGTTAATTAAGATTTTTTTTGTTGAATGTTATAGTTCCATGTCCGAACAGGTGTGTGTGTGCGTGTAAGTGTGTGAGAAGTGTAGCCTCAGTAGAATTTGCATGGCAGCAAATGCTTGAAAATGAAATTAAAACTTTCCAACTATCCACGTTCTAAACTTACAAATTAAGGAGCGAACGACACTTTCTTCTTTTATAGGATTTTGTCTTGTTTTTCCTGTTGCTAAAATATCCGCAAGGCTTTCCTCTTCCCTCCGGTTCCAGATTATAAAAAGAACAGACAGCAGTTCTCGATCACGACCGTCCTAAAGTCATGCGTCCCGCTTTATACGATGAGAGATCTTCTTCAATGGAATATAATCGATTTTGAGTGGGTGGTATGGCAATGTTGACATCTTGGGTTCAATCCCTCCGTGTGGCGGTCGCTCACGGTGCCATGCGCCCCTCCTCGACGCGACCCCGACCTGGTCCGACGCACTCCAACTCCCAGGGTGAATTAGGCTGAAATATGAAAACTACGAAACCGAAATAAGACATAGGCTAATGGGTGTAAAAAAAACACAAAAAAATACGAAAAGAAAAGTATGTAGTTTCCAAAGTTGCGGCTGGTTGAGGTGACTGGATGGAGGTGCACGCACGCCTGGGAGAGGTGTTCCTCTCTGACCCTACACCGGCTTATGGTGGACCTGTCAGCCGGGCCTATTTACAACGTCTATGCTTGGCTGGAGCACAGAGAGAGACCGCCTTGCTTCATCGCACTTCCACCAGAATCGGACTGTGAATTTTATAAGCGGAATACTCATGCAGATTAACACCGCCGGCGCAACACGGCGTCAAAGTTAGTCTGCTCGGATTGTTTCCTGCCAAAAAGTTACAGCCCCTGGCCTACCGGTCTTTTCATCGAGTACATGGTTATGATAATCATTTTGTTAAAGTTGATAACCGTCTAGGTTTTATATAGGCTACACGCTGTGAGTTTGAACAACTCTCGCAGTGGATTAACGGCTGCGCACTGGAGGTTCGGCGTCACCTAGTGGCGGACCAGGACACTGCATTTGAAAACAATTTAGTTTTAGATTTCCTGTTTTTTATGTGTATCACGAAATCCTTAAAATACCCTTGTATTATTACTATTTCGTATTTACTATTTTATCAGCTTAATAGCAACAACTCAGCCGAACGCATAGGATATGCATATAAATAGCGACGTCAGCTATATCCGGTTCATGGTTTCCATAGTGACAGACCAAGCGATGGCGTCCCACTTGGACCGTGGACCGAACTGAGGTCTGATGTGAAACCGTGGTGAAAACACACTGAAACGCTGTTACCGCAGAGACATGTCACACAGGTAACGTTACTTACGGCACACTTTGTCATAATACCAAACTAATAGCGGAATTCTAGCGGCTAACTGCATGAAACCAACACAACTTTGACTGACAGGCCGACTTTCACTGAGTCCCATTCAGCCTCATCCATGCATTGCACAATTGAGTTTAATCCACTGTGTCGCTATGAAAAGTAAAAAGTGGGGCGAAAACATGTGCTTTTACACATGTTTTGACTAAATGACTGTATTTTAATGGAAGTGATGCAGACTACTATGTTTAAGATCACAGAAGACATAAAGGCGTTTAAAATACAGGTTCACTGGCCTTAAAAAGACAGAAAAGAGGGAGATAACATTCAGTTAATTCGTGATTCTGTTAACCATAACAATTAAATCATCTCTCCCTCCCCCCCACATGTCATAATCGTATCAACGCCCGACCATCTGTCCTACTGTATGTTGCACTAAGGAGATTTGAACCCGAGACACTAACCACAGCCTCCCCCCGCCCCCCCCTGTCCTGCCCCGCCCCCAGTACCGACAACAAGCGGTGGGCTGACGCCCAGAGGGAGCTCAGCAGCCTGCTGGCAGAGGAACTCCCACCGCAGCCCCCCCGCCCGGAGAAGGACCGGGTGGTGTTCTTCCAGCGGCTAATCACCCTGTACGTGCGCTACGTGCGCGTGCTCCGGCACCTCGAGGAGGCCTACGACCAGGTGCTGCAGCCCCAGAAAAGGAGGCTGATCCGGGGGGTGCTGGACGGGGTGATGGGCCGTGTGGTGGAGCTGAAGAACGAGATGGTGGAGAAGGAGTTCTCCGAGTATCACTACATGGACGACGTGCTGCAGGACCTCAAGCTCACGCCGGTGAGCGGAGACGTTTGATTGGCCGGCACATCGGGAGATGGTTTATTTTACTAGAATGTGTTTGATTTTATGACTCAGTCCTATTAGCCAGCTGTATGTCCACATGTTCATAATAAGAGGTTTACGTGTAAAGATAGTTAGCTTATCTCGAGTTAATTTGTCCTGAACCTTGGCTTGCATTGTTAAATTTCTGGCAATTTCCATGCGGTAACCATTTGGCTCCTGGGGTTAATTAAGTGTTATCCTATCCTTCATAGGATAACATGGGATGTGGTTCTCCTCAGTGCTGATAGTGGGCTATGAGTGGGAGAACAGGCATCTCGTTCCTTGTGTGTGTGTGTGTGTGTGTGTGTGTGTGTGTGTGTGTCGGTGGAGCCCAGCAGGCCAACAGAGGAGATCTGTCCTTTTATGATGCTCATAATGACTCCTTTGCAGGCCGACATTGAGATCCCCATCCCGAGATTCTTCATCAGCGAGCGTGCCAAGGAACTGCAGGAGCGACGCAAGATGCTGTCAGACATCACAAGCACCATGGAGGTCCCGGAGAAAAACAAAGTGAGGGAGTAGGTCAGCAAGGGGGCCCGCTCAGGAATGCATGCGCTTTATCTTTCATTCAATTTGTCATTAATTTGTTTAGATCATAGATCATCCAATTCAGTTTTATTAGACTGAACTTTCCCTGAGAAGTTTATGGAGAATGTTACTTTTTGAAAGTGTTGTTGTAAATTATCTTTGTATATTAATATCTAATATCTATAGATATATATCTATATCTATATAGATATCGATATCTATATAGATATCACCACCATCACCACCACCACCACCACCATCAACACCACCTCCACCACCACCAATACTATCACCACCATCACCACCACAGATACTATCACCACCAATAACACCACCACTCTCACCCTCCCCCCAGCCACCCCTCTCCCAGGCGATGAGCGTGGAGGAGGCCATCAGGACCCTTCAGGTGGCGGAGCGGGCGCGGCAGGGCCGCCTCCGGGCCCGCTTCATGAGGGACATCCAGAGGGACAAGAGGAGGCAGAGCGTGGCCCCGGACCAACAGGCCGATGACCCCCACGCAGCGGCCCTCTGCATCCAGAAGGTGCTTACACTGTACGATACAGCCATCCATTCATCCAACTATTCATCCATTCATTAGAGTTTAAGCCTCCTGGCCGGATGGTCCACATGTGGCGGCATGTGGCTCAGGAGGTAGGGCGAGTTGGCTGGTAACCGGAGGGTTGCTAGTTCAATCCCTGTCTCCTCCGAGCTGAGTGTCGAGGTGTCCCTGAGCAAGACACCTCACCCTCACTGCTCCCGATGAGCTGGCTGTCGCCTTGCGTGGTTGACACAGCCGTCGGTGTGTGAATGTGTGCATGAATGGGTGAATGCAATATTATAAAGCGCTTTGAGTGGCCATTGGTTAGAAAAGCGCTGTATAAATGCATGTCTATTTATAATTTACTGGGTCCCTCTTGGTTCTAACCTCGACCTGCTCCATGTGGATCTGAAAACCTTTGGATAAGAGCGCGTGAATGATTAGTAATGCAGATTCCACTTCTCTCACTCTGGATGGTGTAACTCTACGTTGAATTAAATATTCCTGAGATTCCTGCTGACAGTTATAGTGTAATGATGATGATGCCTGTGTGATGTTTAAACTTGTTACAGATGTGGAGGGGGCACATACAGAGAGAGAGGACAAAGATAATGCGGGAACAGGAGCTAATCTTTCTGGGCATGGTAAGTCAACAAGTCAGGGAGTGTTTAGGATCAGCAATACTTAACGCTGAAGCAGAGCTCCAAGTCAAACAATCAGGGAATACAACACCCGTCTGTGAATCCCTTGTCTGGTCTCTGCAGTCCAACGACAATCTCCTCAACCTAGCATGTACACACAGCTTCTATCCAACCCTATCCAAAGCCTTCCTGAGGAGTGCTGTTTGACCCATAATCTGACATCCAGTGAAGGCTCAGCCAGAATACAATGTCACTTAATATAGGCACTTAATGTATGGTGTACCTTTTTGCACCTAAAAATAGTACTTTGCATCATGTAGCATTTTACTCTAGCTATCTTTGTTGTATATGGGGTAATGGGTTAACCTTGTGATTGTTAGTGCTTGGGCACTTCTATGAACATCCTAACTGTACGGAAATACATGGTTGTTTCTCTTTTTTCTGAAAAATGTACTTATTGTAAGACGCTTTGGATAAAAGCATCTGCTAAATGCCCTGAATTTAATGTAAATCTACCGTGATTCTCATTCCCTGTGCCCCTGAAGGTTATGGAGCCAGGGCGGTGGAGGCCAGGCGCCGCAGTAGCCGCCGCCCAGAAGAACGAGGCCAGCAGGCGGGGAAAGCAGGAGGAGCACGAGAGGGACTACCAGGACTCCATCGTCACGGTCACCAACGAACTGCGAGAGGCAGAGGGGCCCGACATGAAGGAGAAGAACAAGACGCAGATCCGCCAGTGGTTCTTCGAGTGCCGGTACGATCAGTCAGACTGCAGGCTCATTCGAGACACTGCTGAGGAGATCAGTGTCAATTTTTTGTTTTGACCTCGTCCAACTGCAGCGACGCCACCGGGTCTTTCCCTGACTACCCCGACGAGGAGGACGGAGGCTCTACTCTGATCTTCGCTGAGAAGACGCCTCAACAGGTGAGATCTACCATCCACTTGGTCTATAGAGAGATAACGCATAGGATAATGTCTTTATTCAGGGGAGTTGATTCACCTTTTGTTTCAGCTACTGGAGGAGATTGCTGCCAAGGAAGAGGAGGAAGTCAACAAGAAGCCAAAGGAAAAGGATGAGAGCAAGGAGAAGACGAAGAAGGACAAGGGCAAGGCGGAAGAGCAGGTACAGTAATGCTGTTACATTAATTACCTTAATTTGTAATGCATGTTTTTCTTTGTTCCAAGATGCTTACAGATGGTACATGACTTCATCTTGTGCCTCTATTGGAACCCTCTGTCACACAGTTGGGTTTGCCCTTCAGCATATATTATAAGTTGTTTTCCTAGACATGACATCCATTCCTGGCATTTTTTCTGCAGCTAATTTCTTGAACACACATTTTAGGCATGTCCTCATTGGGGTTGGAAATCACGTACATTAAATGATGTGAATTCTGTGCAAAATCAACTCACGTTTTGTTAAATTGGTGCATACTAAATGTAAATAAAACATATATTTGCCTTTACATATAATATGAGATGATGTGAAAGTGGCACTGAGATTAGTTTGTGATAAACTGAGACATTATTGAGGCAGTGCATCCCATGGTTGGTGTCGTATTGAGGCTCATATGAGAGCTTGCACTACTCTTCATTCTCCTTATAGCTGAGACTCTAGAAACAGACACCTTTAAGCACATGCAGACAACTCACAGAGTGATCACTGTGAGACTGAACCTTGAGATCTCATCTTCCCCCAGGAGGAAGAGGCCGGTCTAAAGATGTTACCCTCTGCGTTCCTCACCGACCTAGCAGTGAGCACCAAGATATACGGAGGTACGGCCTTCTTCTGCCTTCAACCAAACCTAATGATGTTACACTGCGCTGACGTCAAGCTAGACGCCACAACCCAACAAACTGGATTGATGAATCACAAGCATAACAAAAAAAATGGCATCATGATAGAATCACATTACATTCTGGGCATTTGGCAGACTCTTTTAACGGAAGCAAATTACAAATAAGTACATTAGTCAGAAGAAAGAGAAACAGTTTATCACTGTCCGTACAGTAAGGATGTACATAGAACCAAGTGCCAAGCACTTACAATCGCAAGGTTAACCCATTCCCCGTATACAACGTATACACTATTTTTAAGTGCCAGGACGTACAACGTACAATAAGTGCGTACATTAAGGGCCAGGGGCCTCATTTATGAACCGTGCGTAGAAAAGGATCTAAATTCTCCTTTACGAGTGAAATTTAGGATGTGCTTATCAAACGTGCACAAGGCTATTGTACGCACATCAGTAAGTAATCCATCTTGATAAATCCCACCTGTACTTAAGTACCATGCTAGTGCACGAGCAGATCATTTGCATTCAGAAACGCCTCCAAATAACGATAATGTTCATTATCATCATCATAAGTAAAGGGGCCTCCTGCTGGGGCTGCTTCCCCCACATCCGATCGGATAGACGGCTTGATGATGAGGATGAGGTCACAACGCATCCCTTTATCAATCATGTAAATGCGTTTTCCCCCTAACCGCTAGAAACCGAAGAAAATAAACTTCTCTAACACTAAAATGGAAACGCTCATTAACGAGGTTGAATTAAACCAAAAGTTACTTTTTGGCTAACTTAGTGCAGGAGGCATTACAAATAAAAGAAAGCTTGCTGCATGGGAAAAAGTGACTGAGGCAGTTAATTCAGTTGGGTCGGGAGTCACCGCCCACAGGCGTGAGTCGTCTCACCAAGCAGATCAGCGCGATCGTTGAGAACGCACTCCCTGTGGAGAGCAGTTTGCCAAGTCTACCAATAACGCAAGATAAGCCGTTAAATTTAAAACCTTTTTCATAGCTGTCTTTTATAGGGTTTGACACCAATTTGTCTGTTTAAAATTAGACAAAGGAGTAATGGTCAGAGCTGTTCTTAGATTTACACACATTCCTAAGTATAAGTACATCTTGGTAAATTCTATACTTTCCGTGGCAATGTTCATACGCACTATTTACGCACAAATATGTGCGTGAGTACGGTTGATAAACGGACATAAAACGTAACATAAGTGCGCACATAAAGTGCCAGGACGTACAATGTACAATAAGTGCGTAAGAGGGTGTTCTTGGAAGAGATAGGTAGGAGATGGGGCAGTGGGGGGTAAGGGGGATAGACATCTTGCTTGTCATGTTTCTAGCTGTAAATAAACCCAGCTATCAGTAAAAGTGTCGCTACATGGTACAGCTATTCACAACACGTTACATGTAATCAGAAGGCGGCCTGACGGCAATATCTGTTGTATGGCAGACATCTGGCGGAACCGCAGGGAGTCCGAGAACTTCACACAGAGACACGAGGTGGAGCTGATCAAAGAGGACAAGAGGACCCTGATCGAGTCGGAGATCCGCTTGCAGGTCACAGTACACACCGGGCGGACCGGTGGTAACACTGTTGAGGGTATGGAATCGCACATGGACGTAACCTCCCTCTCTGGTGCTCTCAGGTGGACGAGCTGATGAGGCAGGAGCTCGCTAGCTGGAAGCTAACGGTCGACAAAGACAAGGGGGGCAAGACCAAGGCCAGCATCAAAGTAAGGAGAGTAATGGTTAGGGTTACTGGCGAATGACACACTGATGTGCACCAGTCAGCATTGTATTCTATCCTGCTTCAGGGGGTTTGTTGATGATGTGCGACGGGATGTGATGCTGTTGTGATTAGACACTACATAAAATATAATTTGGTCCCCAGAAAAAGAAAGCATCAAAGAGCGGGAAGAAGAAAAAGAAGGAAAAAGATCTGACGTCCGACAGGTGAGGTGTGGGGACCCCCCTGGGGGCTGGACTCTTCTTTGTTTGTGGTCAACCATTTGCAGGTACAAGCAGTCCAAAGACGCTCTGAAACCTCTTCCTCGCGTATTTTAGGACGTTTGAGTCTCTACATCGGGAGCTGGTGGAACAAGGTTTGCTGAAGCAGGCGGATGACGTGAAGCTGCTGGATTTCCAAGGTAACACCCATTGTTGTTGACTTGTGACTGGAAGGTTTCTAGCATGAAATCCGGCTATTACTGCCGCCTCTAGGGTTATTTTAGATAAATAAATTTCACTTTGATTGAAACGC
Source organism: Trisopterus esmarkii (assembly GCA_027123545.1). Taxonomy (NCBI): domain Eukaryota; kingdom Metazoa; phylum Chordata; class Actinopteri; order Gadiformes; family Gadidae; genus Trisopterus; species Trisopterus esmarkii. The sequence goes on from JAOPJL010000017.1 coordinate 8,937,794, forward strand.
TCTCTGATTTATGGACGGGAGCTTGTGTTGTTGCTTGTGTTGCTGGGGGGGGGGGGGGGGGGGGGGGGGGG
>JAOPJL010000017.1:9238495-9251643 GCA_027123545.1 Trisopterus esmarkii
ATGTGGAAAGATCTGTCGGGCTGTGTGTGTGTGTGGTGTGTTGCTCGTGTGTGTGTGTGTGTGTGTCTGTGTGTGTGTGTGTGTGTGTGTGTGTGTGTGTGTGTGTCCATCTGTATTTCAGTGGAAAGTGTATGGCATTATTACGTATACACATATTAATAAATCAAGCGAAAACACTTAAATTACATGGAGTCCTGGAATATGCACATATTGGATGACATTTCATATTGGAAGTGTGTAAAACACATCTGTGTAAAACTGGATGGATCTCAACTCAAACATAATTTTACAACATCTGTTTACATGACGGCAATTCCTCTTTAAACATTAAGAGGTCATTGTCACTTGTTGCGAGGGCAAGTTTCTATGAATATTTAGAATGGATTCAACGTATTCCAGATCCATATCACTGAACGGGGAGCAGACATTTGTACCAAACACGTGTCGTGTATTTTAAGGTCAGGGCTTTTCTTTGGTTTGAGGTCTCTGTGAGGAAGAGTGTTTGTGAAACCAGGAGTAATATCCCTGCATTGTAAATAGGAACTGATTACTAGGAGGGTCGATATATATCTGTATGAATACATATCTGTTCCTATTATGGTTATAATAGAGGGCTAGAATCTAGAGCTTTCTCCTTCTCAGATAAAAACACTGTCCACTATCTCTTTATAACTACTGTTCTGCATTCAGATGCAGGCCTACATATACATCACATCACATCACATTATATAGTAGCCTATCTTTAAAAACATAAAGCTATAATTAAAAATTAAAACAATTATTTCCTGTTGGATGACCAGAGGTCTTGCTTGCATAGATGCATGCACAAAAATAAATATTATATAAGATACATTAAATATATAAACCATACAACTTTATTGATCCCAGGAGGGAAATTCAGAGTGGAAATTAACACTTTTGTCAACTAGTCATTAACAATATCCACTACTAATACTAAAAATACTAAGTACCCAATGAGATTGTACAGTTAGATTTAAGGGAAGTGAAAATGAACAGTTCTGTTTGTCGAGGAAATATGATGAATACGAACACAATCAGCCCTAAACGTCCCATCACGTAATACAGCCACTATGTGGCTGTAAGAAACGTATGTTATAAAGTTTGTAATAAGTAATTCCACACTTCCAACTGATTCATGGTAGACACATTATTAACTTTGCAGCAAGTTACTATGTAACATAGTAACAAAGTATTACTCAAATTCAGACTGCAGAGATCACTGTCATTACATGGAATAGTCAGAAATAAAACCCAACCCAACGCAATAGGGGAGGATGAGACACAATAAGTCTACACACTGCAGGCCAGCAGGTTAAATCAACTAAACGGAAATCAGTATTCCAGATTGACCCATAAAAGAAAAAAAACATGAATGATCTTCTCTTACAATATGTCCTTGACGAGGCCCGGGTGAAATAGTCCAAATGTCTATCTGCAGTCTATTCTACAACATTCACACATCAGTAGAAAAATAAAAGCTATTGAATAAGTGAGAGTGCTCCGATGTGGAGGAGATTCCGGCTATGAGCATGTGGTGAGGTGTAACGATGTTATGGTGTCTGCCTCGGTGTGTTTGGACGGGGAGGAGGAGAGCCCTGACGGACCCCTTGTTTATGTCACGGAATATGAATCGGTTCTGAGAATCCAGAAGGGATGGGCTTTAAAAGGACGGGTGGTTGTTCGATCCCAGGCTCCGAACGTACCGACCAACCACGGCTCCATATTCGCACGGTGGGCGGTGCTTATCTCAGTCACCAACCAACCGCCGATTGGCTGTCCCGGTGCAAGGCTACGCCCACCGTACGCCCGGACCCTGGGCCCCAAACGACGCCCACTTTGAGGGACTTGTGTAAGCAGCAAGCCTGCGCCGTCTCCTGGACTCTACCAAACGTAGGGGTGCGCTGTAACTATTTGGCCGATAACAGTGCCAAAACTAAACTGTCACAACTCAAACTCGGTCGTGTCATCCACACCATCGCCGTCACCAAACCACACGCGGCTGGTATATAACCAAACACCGACGCGACGCAGCGGTCGTGTCATTCGCGGCGGTGGAAAAACCGTCTCTCCCCCCCTGCCGTGGACAAAGTGGTACGGTCCCGGGCTCAAATTCCGAGAATTGAGCTGCTCTGATTCTTAGAACTGGGCTTCTTAGAAGTGGTGATGCAAGAAGTTTCTAGGAAAGCGCTACCAGGTGACTTTACATTTCTTTTTTTTTCTCCAGGTGATATTTAAAATTTTCCCATTTTCCAGTCTTAACCCGCTTTCTACTCGCTCTCGGATATAAATGTTGTGTTTTTATTTTAGACATTTACAGACGCGGTTGTCCTGCAATAACGTGGCGTGTGTGTATGTGTACGTGTGTGCGTCTGTGCGTGTTTGTGTGCCACCACACACACATCCACTCACCAGGGGGAGAGAGAGGCAAGGGGGCGACGGGAGAGAGTGAGCGGCGGTGTGTTTGTGTGTTGACAGCGGGGGAGAGTACCACTACAGACCCGTGCTGAATGACATGCATTTTAAAACGTACAGCGCTACAGTGTGTGTGAACGGGGCTCAGCCTCAGCGCGATAATATGCTTTAACACACTGGGGGGAGAGAGTGGTTATCGGGGTGCGATGGGGTGAGACTTCTGGGGTCTCACTCGGAGCTGTCCACGGGACCCCCACATGTGGCCCCGTCCGACCGCCGGATCTGTAGATCAAACGCAATTGGCGCGTTTGATCTACAGATCCCGTGTTCGGACGTGATACAGTGTTGCGTTATTGTTGCGCAAATCATTATTGTGCGTTGTAATGGTTTTGTTGTGGTGTGGTGGGGTCGTGCAGGGAGGGAAGTATTGTCGATCCGTGATGATGTTGTTGTGTCCACTTATCCGTGGTGGGTGTGAAGGGCTGACGGTGTGTTACTCAACACGGTGCTGGTAGTTGATATCGTGATGTAGGGGTGCAGGAATGTTCCCCTCGCGCTCTGAGGAGGAGGACAGCGTGTGTGTGAGGTGTAAAGTTGTGTGTTGAGCGTGTGCGGGCATAGTGTTAAGAGTTGTGGGCGACATGTGTGTGTGTGTGTGTGTGTGTGTGTGTGTGTGTGTGTGTGTGTGTGTGTGTGTGTGTGTGTGTGTGTGTGTGTGTTCGCTACTTGTTTCCCTGCTCGTTGCAGACTTCTCGGTGTAATAATTGAAAACATGCGTTTGGATGTGGTGGTGTGGAGCACGTTGCACGGGCTGTTTGCAGGCTGTTTGCCGGCTGGGTGGGGGTAAGGGTGGAGGTTAGGGTGGAGGTTAGGGTGCCGCTGCAGCTGGAACTTTATTTTCGGGCGTGTCGAGTCCCCGAGGTTTTGGCAGCGAGTTGTTAATATTTCCCAGGCCGATATAAATCATCTTCAGTGTGGAATCAACAAAATGTTAATGGAGCCTTTTGGGCTCATGCTGTCGTTTTTGGAATGTCGTTATATAATAGTAGATGTTTTGATGGGATTTTATTGTATTGGGTGTAATTGGGAGGCCTAATAATAATAATAATAATAATAATAACAATAATAATAGTCATAATAAAAGTGATCTTCAGTTGCAGTTTTTTTTAGATTATTTGTCAAGTTCTTGTTTTGTTAAAATAACCTTAAAGGAATTTGTGTTGCAGTCTGTTTAAATGTGAGAAGCTGGGGTATGTTGTGGTTTTGAAAGTGAAATGCAAGTCGTGTGACTTTCTCGTGCCGTGGACTTTCGCTGTATAATGACATTTCATTTACATAATGGATTTCAATTACTTTCCGAGGACGCGAAGAGTTGAGCTGAGTTTTTACAGTCACTCACAGGCCTGTTCGAACCCAGAAAATGCACTTTGTGGTTATTATAGTAAGGGATAAAAATATAAAATACTCATAAACCCGTCAATTAATAGACGATACATTTATTACACGGAAGGCTATTATCTGCTCATAACCTATGCGTCACCGTGAGAGCGGTGTGTTCTTGTTATTACCTCAAAGTGTCTAGACGCTGTTTATGTAATATATGGCGCCGCCTTCTGGGCTAAACACGGCAAGCCACCTACAGAAAAATAATAATACGAAAAAGAAAACGAAAATATATCCAACGCATTCTTGACTCCCAGATCAAGATGTAGTATTCAATACAGCCCTCTGAATACTGTCCAACAACATCAACAGCAGCGTGTGGTGTGGTTCTGTCCGCAGAGTTTGACAGGATGGCGTGCGGCGCGGCTGACAGCTGTATCCAGTTCACCCGTCACGCCAGCGACGTGCTGCTGAACCTCAACCGCCTGCGCAGCCGCGACATCCTCACCGACGTCACCATCCTGGTCAGCCGGCAGCAGTTCCGGGCCCACAAGACCGTCCTCATGGCCTGCAGGTGGGTGACCCCTCTCTCCCCGGGCCCCCAGACCCTCTCTAGACGTCTGGGGGCCTCCTTGCCGTTGGCCCCTGAAAGCTCTGCCCTCTCAGAGTTCTCCTGAGGCCTCTGACCGGAGGGACACTTTAGAGAAGTGTTGGATCTGAAGTCAGTCGGTGCGGACGCAAGCATCTGATAAACGACCGGATAGTAGTTATCGTTCTCTTGTGTGCTTTGGTGTGTGTCCTACTTTTTGCAGTGGCTTACTGATACCATAAAATAAAAAAATATATATAGTCCTCCCGTCTCTTTAGTTGTGCCTGTCCTGTACAGGGCTTTTACTTTGACGGTGTTGTGTTGGTGTCTCTTCCTGTTTCCCTGTATTGTGTGGGTTGGATCCAGTCTGTCGACGTTATATAAACCCAGACCAGGGCGCAGAACATAACCCTCTCTGCTCCTCTCCTCCCCTCCCCTCAGCGGGCTGTTCTACACCATCTTCACGGACGCCCACAAGGGTAACCTGAACGCCATCAGCCTGGACCCCAAGGTGGACCCCGAGGGCTTCTCCATCCTTCTGGACTTCATGTACACGTCCCGCCTCACGCTCCGGGACAACCTGCTGCTGGCCACCATGAACACCGCCATCTACCTGCAGATGGAACACGTGGTGGACACCTGCCACCGCTTCATCAAGTCCAGGTGAGGCTCAGACCCAGGGTACCGCCGAGGCCCCGGGTATGACCCGGTAAGACCCATTAAGAACCCGGGTACGACCCGCTGTGAACCCTGGGTACGACCGGGTACGACCGGGTACAACCCACTGAGAACCTGGGTATGACCCACTGAGGACCCCGGTCTTCTCGGTTACGACCCACTGTCTCCCGAAGTCCTTGGAACGCCGGAACCGTAGACACCAAAAGGCTCCGGTCGGCTTAGGTAGTTAGATCCGGGCAATCCTGGGGTTGGCGGTTCAAGTTCCTGGTCTGATTCGTCACAGCGTGGCGTCAGAGAGCCGGGGTTTCAGTCGCGGGAGACGGCAGCCACAGCTTTAGAGCTGACAGTTGTTTCAGGACCGGGACGGATGCGTACGCAACCGCCGGTTAGCTAGTCCTTGAGCGAAGGCATCGGTGTGGGTTGATTGATTCATGATTCTGTCAAGGCAGGAGTAGGAAAGACAGCATCCCTGCTTTGGCCACAAGCGTTGAGATCTGTGTGAGAGCCGGGGAACTCAGAAGATGTCGCGGGACGCTGTGAATATCAGCCCCGTGGTTGCGTGGGTTCCTCTGTCCCGACTTGTTGAGTGACACTCGGTGTCTCTGGGTTTCCTTGTCAGGGAGTTTAGTGCTCGAGGAAATGAGTTGACAAGGAGAAGATCTTCTTGTGTTTTTTTTTTTTAAACGGGACCGTGAAATAGTTTTCTTACTGTAGAAGAAACGTCACAACAGAATGCCGGAACCCGATTACTTACTTGCTTTTGATTGTTATCGTTTAATTGACCTATCATGACCTATTTATTATTGCTTTCTCATCGTGTTAAATAGTTTTTAGCAACAGTGAAACAAGTAAAACAAAATAACAAATCTATGAATCATCGGCCTGAGTTCTAACCGTCCGTTCCTCCATCCCTGGTTGCCGTAGCGACGCGGCGGTAAAGCTGCCCCGGGATGAGTTCCTGGTGAGCCCGCTGGTCCTGCCACCGGACGTCCACGCCTTCCGGCCCCACGACGTGGTCGCGGACGGCCTGCACGCCCGCGGTGTGGGCGCATACCGCGACGCCCGGCCCTACGCCTCCACCGTGTTCGGAGGGGTGGGGGTCCCGGGCGGGCCCTACCACCACCACCACCACCCGCACCACCCCCACCACCCCCACCACCACCTCTACAGCCAGTTCCCCGCACCCGGCTTCCCCTTCCCGCTCTGCAAGCTCAGCGACGCCAAGAACGCATTCGCCGCTGCCGCAGACCTCTCCAAGAGCGCCCTGCACCACAAGCTCCTCCCCCCGCCGGCGCCCGGGTCACATGACCCCACGGCCGGGGCGGGGGCACGAGGGGGCGGCGGGGCTGAGTACGGCCGCCAGCTGGGTGGGACCAGCGGCGGTGGCGGCGGGTTCTCCGGCGTCCTCCATGGCGCCGTCTACGGCCGGGAGGCGCCGCGAGATGAGGAGCCCAGGAAAGAGGGCCGGGACGGGCCAAGCCCCGCAGTGGGCCTGGGGGCCCGCAAGAGGGGGTTCCCCGGGCTGGGGGCCGAGCAGCAGAAGGAGCAGAAGGAAAAGGAGGCGGGCAGGGAGCACCGGGGGGAGGAGGAGGTGCACGCGTACCCCTCCCTGGGCATGGCGGGCCCGGGCCGCAAGGGCCTAATGAGCAGCCCCCAGAGCCCGCTGAAGTCCGACTGCCAGCCCAACTCGCCCACCGAGTCCAGCAGCAGCCGCAAGGCCGGCCTGGCCCACCAGGGGGCGGCGCCGAGCCTGGGGGGCGCGCCCCCAGACCCCAAGGCCCGCAACTGGAAGAAGTACAAGTTCATCGTGTGTAACCAGAGCGCCAAGGAGGAGGTGGACGAGGAGGCGGGGGTGGAGGGGCCGGGGTCCCTGGGGCGCTGCTCCCCGCCGCCGCCGCCGCGGCTGGAGGTGTCGCCATACCGCCACCGCCACCCGGCCGACGGCCACGCCCCCGACCCCCACCCCCTCCACCCTAGCGGCGGCGGGGCGGGGGTGAAGAAGGGGGAGCCCAGCGAGGAGGTGCTGTCGCCTCAGAGCAGCCGGCTCAACAGTATCATCAACAGGTGAGCAGAATGCAGGTTTGCGGTTAATTCTAGGGTTTCTGTTCTGAGTGGTGAGGGGAACTCGAGGTTCCCCAGAGGAATACTGGGATTGTGTTGTTATCACGGCCTCCGTTTCCGTTTCCCGCCGCGGGTGTTCATAGAATTATGAATGTCCTTATCTAATGTGTTTACTTGACTCGAGTTCACCAGCAGTTTGGACACACACACACACATATTCAAGACAGAGTAAAAACTTTAAGAGCTCAACTTGTCTCTCACTAACAAAGCTGAGATCCATACGATCCATCTGCCTCTCCTCCTCCTCCTCCTCTTCTATAGTGTGTGTTCTATATCCTGTATACTGTCTGCTGCTATACATCTGGAGCCAGCAGCTGCTCCTCCAGATCCCTATCTGAACGGGAGCGCTTGTTCTCTGCAGGGCCCAGAGGGGCGGGGACAGCCACGCACCGCCCCCCCACTTCCTCAGTCATCTCAACTGCTCCACCTGCGGGACCCCGTCCCCCCAGCACCCCGCCGACGGGGGCCCCAACACCACCACCTCGGCGGGGGAGCTCCACTCAGAGTACTCAGACTCCAGCTGTGGTGAGCACACTATGCGTTACTATGACGATGACGGGGCTGATGGGAGGTGGAGGGCGGGGTTCAGGGTGGGAGTTCTAATTTGTGATTTCTATTTCTATGACATGATGGTGGGTTTATCTCTGAAGTGCCGGTATTTTCAACTTGTTTAACTTTTATTAAAAGATTTTATTAATACTTTTTTATGAAATCGCACAATCGGACTGAACCTTTTTTTAGAGGTTTTCGGCAGCATAACATCTTTAATTTCAGTTTGATGTTTTAAAGATACAATTTCGTTCAACATATTTTCTTTTCTTCACTAGCATTCCTCTGTTTATTTAAGGGAAATGTTAAGATTTTAGTTATTTAGTTACTCTTATAACACTTATTTATTGAAAGGTATTCACCTGAAGTAATTATTACCTCATTACGTCGGTAAAAGATATTTTTACGTTCCATATTTATGTGCCTTTAAAAAGTTCTCTATCGTGTTTGTTTCGGCGGCCGATCTGACACGTGTCGGTTCCCTTCTCCCGACAGAGAACGGGGCGTTCTTCTGCAGCGAGTGCGACTCACGCTTCGCGGAGGACGAGGCCCTGAAGCAGCACATGCTGCAGGTGCACAGCGACAAGCCCTACAAGTGCGACCGCTGCCAGGCCGCCTTCCGCTACAAGGGCAACCTGGCCAGCCACAAGACCGTCCACACAGGTACGACCCCTGACCTTTGACCACCTGACCCTGAAAGTCTGTTCATTGGTTATTTTTTTTGAAAGCCTATGGGCTGTCATTGGCTGTTTCTCTGGATGTCAGTGCTCATTGCTCATTGCTTCCTCCTGATTGGCTGTTTGTCCTGCAGGTGAGAAGCCGTACAGGTGTAATATATGCGGTGCTCAGTTCAACCGGCCGGCGAACCTCAAGACGCACACACGGATCCACTCCGGAGAGAAGCCGTACAAGTGTGAGACCTGCGGAGCACGCTTCGTCCAGGTGAGACTTAGAACCAGACTTCAAATCACTATTTACACTGCTTATAACATCACTATTTACACCGCTTATAACATCACTATTAACACTGCTTATAACATCACCATTTACACCACTTATAACATCACTATTAACACCGCTTATAACCAGACGTAACATCACTTTATGTCATTCTTAGCTGCAGAGTGCTATGTTAACTACGTTCATTTTGTATTTTTATCTTTTTATACAAAAATATATATATATACAAAAATATTTACATTTTACTTTTCTGTATTGCAAACTGCATTTTCGACTGCAGTTTCGAAGTGTAATTACCAGAATTTAAAACGAGCTGGCTTGTATACTTCAGATGCACTTTGAGAAAAAAAACCCGCTGAAAGCTTTGAGCACAGAAACAGGAAAGTGTAGAGGTCAGGATGTTCAAAGGTTAGCGTCGCTGAGCCACCTGCCCTCACCCCGGCCTGCTCTCAGACAAAAATAAACCTGATCCTTTTACACACATTCTTCTGATGTGATCGATCTCTTTTGAATTCTTACGACTGACTGTCCTGTGCTGTGCTTCAAGTGTGAGATGAACAAAGAACATCCATCTTCATGACTTGATCTGAGAGGACGAAAGCGTCTGCTGAGCGCCTTCCACGGTAACCACGGTTGCCACAACCGCGGCCTCGTGACATGTCGCTGACTCACGCCTCTCCTCCTCTTCTCTCAGGTGGCCCACCTGCGCGCCCACGTGCTCATCCACACCGGGGAGAAGCCCTACCCCTGTGAGATCTGTGGCACACGCTTCCGTCACCTGCAAACGCTAAAGAGTCACCTCCGCATCCACACTGGGGAGAAGCCCTACCATGTAAGACGCACGCACGCACGCACGCACGCACGCACGCACGCACGCACGCGCACGCACGGGAGAAGCCCTACCATGTAAGAGATACACATAAATGCGTGTCTACTTTCCAAATAAATGTATGGGATTTTCCTTATGTTTTACTCTTGCATTTTGTCTCTATTTATTGTATTACTTTATTACAATATTTCCTCAAAAATACTGGTTTTACCACACATTTGTCCTTTTGGTCTAGTGTCTTTATTTACAACGGTTAAGCTATTTATTTATTTTACATTGAGGACATTTAGCAGACACTTTTATCCTAAGCGACTTACAATAAGTAATTTACCAGAAGAAAGAGAAACAACAATATATCGTATGTAAACCATAATCAGGGCACACTTCAATGACAATGCTTCTCAATGTTTCCCCAGCTGCTGATTTGATTCGCTTTCAAAATAAGCCTGACTAATAACCACCAACGTGTTTCCCTCCGTGTCTCCTCTGCAGTGTGAGAAATGCAACTTGCACTTCCGCCACAAGAGCCAGCTGCGGCTGCACCTCCGGCAGAAGCACGGGGCCATCACCAACACCAAGATCCAGTACCGCCTGTCCTCCATGGACCCGCCCACGCCCCTGCTCAGCCCCGCCTGCTGAGCCCCCGACCCGGGCCCCCGGAGCCATGGTACCGGGCCCCAAGACCAGCCCCCGGAGCCAGGGTACCTGGCCCCCCCGGAGCCAGGGTACCAGGCCCCCAGACCCGGGTCTTCTGAGCCACGGTACCGGGCCCCCAGACCCAGGCCCACAGACCCCCGGCCCGAGGCCCCATGGTACCGGGCCCCCAGACCCAATCAGCCCGGTAACGCCCTGCCACAACCCTAAGACCAAGGCATTTAAAGACTCGTGACCGCGTACAATCACCCAGAACGGTAGTGCCACACTGTGTTCATTAAGAGAGAGAGAGAGAGAGAGAGGGAGAGAGACATTACTGGCGTAGGAAGCGCCATTCTAAACGGGTTTATACACACGAGCGTCGAGGCTCTAGTCCGTTGTATCTGTCGGGATGCGAATGCCGACTGCACTTCCGGGCTTTGAGTACGCAGTTTAAAAGATTTATTTTGTTGCGAAGAATGGAATGTATACAACGTCCATTTTGTTTCTTTTGTTGTTGGTTTTTTTCATTTTTGAAAACGAAAACAAATATTTTGTATCAAAGAATTTTACTTTTCTGAAAGTATTAAAAAAACTGAAATTTCGATCGAAGGGGTGCGGTAGGCCTACGTATATTTTAAAGATAAATCAGAAATTTGTGGCCGTGTAAAAGGTGTGTGAATATTCTTGTTACGGCCTGTGTGCCACCCCCGCCCTACGGGGGGGTTTGGACTAACCCTGAGACATATCAGAAGAGGGACGATATGATAATGCATGTGGCGTTACTACTGCTGCCAAACTCCATGACCTGCCCGTTACACGCTGTGACATCATCTGTAATTATTCTGAACTTGTCGTGGATTCTCTGCTGGCGGAGAACACGAAATCCTCTCCGTTTTGTGTTTCGGTTTTTATTGTTCGGATATGAATTTCAAGGTACGGACTTCTATATCTATATATCTATATAAATATATGGATATGTATTTATATATACGACCACGGACATATTATGCTTCATAAATGTAATTTGTATAGATGTTAATTTTTTTCGTCATTTATAAAGTGAAGGTTTACAGTTTATGTTCCCTGTTGTACAATCTACAATAAAGTGTGTGAATGTCACGGTTTGATTTGTGTGTTACGCCGTTTAGCCGCAAATTCCTTTTCAGTTACGCCTGTTAAATTGGTCCACTGGTCTCAGTTTGAGCCGATTTGGATCCGTTCAAAATGAGAAAAGGAAAAACCTGTTAAGATTGTGTTTGCATAAATACATTCGGTTATCAAAACTTCAACTGAATGTTTCTACAAAACTTGAACTTGAAGCAATGTAGAATGGAGAAATATAAAATGAAGTGGTTGGTATAGTTTGCCTGAAAAATGTAGCCTACTTGATTCGTAACTTTGTGAGGGTTATGATTCAGATCGCTTGGGGGACGATGGCACAAACTTGGCGAAAGCCCCTGCCCGTGACATGTTAATGCAGCACTGCAATTTCACTGTACGTCCTTAGACAGCAATCACAAGCCTATGCTGCCCTCTGCTGGACAACAGAAGGACCATGCATCCACAATTATAAGAAACGTTCAATTCGTTTTAAGAAGCGGTTGACATTGGTATTTAACCAATTAGATAACATTACTTCAAGTAGTTAAACACAACGGTCTACTTGAATTGTTACTTGTTACTTCGGTAAAGCTATGCTTGTTTCCGTGACGCCATAGACAAACATCAATCACACAGTGGAGTAATACTGCACACTTCTTACTCTACTTTATTAAGTAAATGGAGGAACAAAGGAGAGATCTATCAATTTTTTTTTTCTGAGCAGAGCAAGAGGTCGGACCAGGATCGGTAAAGCATGTAGTTAATAAACATTGCCTAGTGTCGTGGATTATAGAGCGCTTTCACTACCGTGACGAGAACAAAGCCGAGCGATTCAGTCAAATCTTGGAGCCTTCAGAGAGCCGGTTAGAGAGGTGCCGCTGATCAGCCGCCTACAGTAGGCTACCTAGTGCCGCCACAAGAGGGCCTGAAACGATGGTTGCTAGGAATATATTGAGTGGTAGGAATACATGCATTCCCTGTGAAATAATTTTAAACTTAATTCAAAGCAGGAAAAGGTGGATGAAAATGTTGGATTTCGACCGGTGTCGGAGAGCTTAATCTTTGTTGCGGTTGAAGTTACTTTCTAGTCTAAATTGCACAATGCTTTGACGCAATTAAGTTTCATTGTAGAGGATTTCTACGCACGGTTTTGTTTTATGAAAGACGTCGTGGACACTGCCACTTGTGATGTCACACATGGTGAAACAGATCCTTTACACCGAGCTGTTTAAACATCTCATCTACTGCGTCAGGGTCACCGCTCGTTGTGACACATTGCCGTGGCAACAGTCCCTAAATAAGCATGTGGTCAGATTGCAGTTCATGGCAAAACATTTTAATCAAGTCCTTGACGGGTACATAGAAAAAGAGCCATCAAACAGAAATACTTACAAAAAGTCTTCTATGGTAAAAAATGAATAAGTCTTGATATATCTATGACCTTGTTGCGTTAGGATGCTCTCAGACTTTTTCCTCCAGAGACAGAAATTCTATTACTATGGACAAATAGAAAAACCGGTCAGTGTTTAAACCAAATCTGTATTTTCTTTCGTAATAGTAAATGTAAACCAAATCTTTTAAAAGTTACAACTGGCCAGTAATTGGCTGCACAAACCAAATATTGTCGTTCCTGAAACAAGGCGAGCGACACCGCCAAGATTACCTCCGGATTACTTGGAATCAACCATCTTAAACCCAACACGTCCTCCAAACCCTACCTAAGCTCTGTACAAATAAAAAAGGAAAATACACGAAACACAAGCGTTGGTCAGAAAACAGCCTCCCCATTCCAAAGCCACCCCTCTCCTCCTCCAGAGTGGAGCGGTCCGACCCCTCCTCCTCCAGAATAGAGCGGTCCTACACCCCCCC
>JAOPJL010000017.1:9447260-9458441 GCA_027123545.1 Trisopterus esmarkii
TCCAAACTCTCTCCACCCAGGGTCGGCCGTTCAACCCCCCCGTGCACTCAGCCGGCTCCCCGCCCATCGCCCCCCTGGCGCGGGCAGAGAGCACTTCGTCCATCTCCTCCAACAACTCTCTGAGCACCGCCACCACGCCCACCGTCGGTAAAGAGCTCTCCGTGTCCGTGTCAGGTGTGTGTGCACCTGCTCCCCACCCCATCCGCCTCCGTTTGCCTTCCCTGCTTCCCGGTTTCATTTGGTTTTCATTCGATTTCCTTTGATTTGATCAATCGCTTTTCCCCCGCCGTACATTCTTGGATCTTGTTGCTATTCGCAAAAGCTTTCCCAGTGTTTTAGTTGTCGTTGAAACAATACAACAGACAGGTTAATTAGAGGATTGCTATTGCAGAGTAAAAGGAAAGCGGTAATACAATTACTGAACATGCGTATAAAACATGGAAATCCAGCTGGCTTCATTAAGCAGGATGGCCGCTGTTTAGTTGGTCGTGTGTCTGCAGTGCAGGGGTCTGCATGTACAGTGAGGTCCTACGCTAGGATTAGCGTGGCTTAGTCATTGCAGATGAATCATCTGCAGCCTTCCTCTGCACCGGACATTCCATAAAAGGAGATCCCAAAGTCTTCGGTTTGGCTAAGGAACTGTTGTCTGTTGAAGTTGCAGAGACACTTCCAGAATGCGAAACCGGCACCATTTCACACACCAAACGTGTGAAATGGTAAGGCAGAGGGGAGTCTAGTTCTGTAGTGCGCAGTCAACCTATGACCACCATAGCAACCACCATAGCCCTCTTCAAGCTCTGCAATAGCCTTAAGCAATTGAAAATCTCCCAATGTCAATGTGTTGCTTGTTTGGAGGTTTTCATTCCATGTTTGTGATTTAAGTCTGGGATTTACTTTTTGTAAATCCTTATTTAGTTTCATCAGTTTTCTTCATTGTTCTTTATTCTTTTCTCCTGTCTGACATTCTTTATTATATTTTACCCCTTTGTCCGTGTCCTGTTCTGTCTGTTGTTTCTCTATCAGAAGACGATGCTTATGTAGAAAAGCTACCAACGTTTGAGAGACACTTTGATTCATTGGCAGGTATAGTAACGGTGCCCCCTGTGTGGTGGTGAGAGTGGTGGGTTTTCGAAGTTGTGTTCGTTTTTATCATTTTTGTTCAGTTAGACATTTTGCTAATGCATTTTTACACAGAATGCAATGGCGGTATAATAGCGCAGGTTATTATTCAGTGGTTTCTGTACCTTTCCCTGTCATTGTCTTCATTTGTGCATTCAAACATGTTGAACCTGATGTTTGAAGACTTATTTTTAGTAGCTGGTCTAAGGGACATTGGATACATATGGATTTAGCTGTTATCCATTTCCCTAATAGAGCTTTTTACTGGGCTCCATCATTGTTAAAGCTTAAGGCATTCATCAACACTCATTTTTATGTTTCCATTCAACTGGGACATCTTAATTGATAAAGGTATACTTTGAATGAACACATCTTGTGTTTCATTTGCAATGGGGCCATCTGCAAACTCGCATGTCCCGGAGTATATCTCGTTCTCTCATCTTTACTCCGTTCCAGACACCCCACACTTGAAACACACCACAGTCTTGTCTTTCATTCTGCTATCTGTGTCTCCTATATTTATGAAAAAACGAAAAGGACGTGACCTGATTGTATAAATAACAAAATGTTTGAGTCTTCTCGTCTACCGAACCAGTCTTTGTCATCTCTCTCTCTCTCTCTCTCTCTCCCTCTCTCTCTCTCTCTCTCTCTCTGTGTCTGTCTCTCACCCTCCAACCTCCCCCTCCCCCCGACGTTGCATCTGTAATGGTCTTGCCCGCGTTACCATGGCAATATCCTGTCTCCTGGTTCTCGCCGACAGACCTTGCGTGTCTTTTTCAACACGACGCAGTTCCACCTTTATTGGTTTCGTAATGCACCTTTAAACCTGGAGAGAGCCCTGCAAGGTCTACCATAGGTTCCCTCTGCCTCTACCTCTCTCTCTCTGTCACTCTCTCTCAGTCTGTCTCTCTCTCTCTCTCTCTCTGTCACTCTCTCAGTCTGTCTCTCTCTCTCTCTCTGTCACTCTCTCTGTCTGTCTCTCTCTCTTAGTCTCTGTCTCTCTCTCTGTCACTCTCCCTCTCTCTCTCTCTCTCGCTCTGTCTCTCTCTCTCATTCTCTGTCTCTGTCTCTCTGTCTCTCTCTCTCTCTGTCTCTCTCTCTCTGTGTCTCTCTCTCTGTCTCTCTCTCTGTCTCGCTCTCTGTGTCTCTCTCTCTCTCTGTCTCTGTCTCTCTCTGTCTCTCTCTCTCTCTCTCTCTCTCTGTCTCTCTCTCTCTGTCTGTCTCTGTCTCTCTCTCTCTGTCTCTCTCCCTGTCTCTCTCCCTGTCTCTCACACTCTCTCTCTCTCACTCTCTCTCTCTCTCCTGTCGCTGTGTGAGACCCCAGTGCAGCTCCTGGCCGTTTGAAGCCTGGCATGTGAATGAAGCTGTGGAGTGGCCCCAGCTTTTTGCTATTCACGCCAGACTCTCCTCCCTCTCCTGCCCTCGAGGAGAGCGGGGCCGCCTCGGGTTCAAGCCAAGTCTCTTGTGTCGCCCCGATCCGCGGCCACGGCGCCACCTCCACTCACCCCCTCACCCCCTCCCTGCTCATCTCCACACCCACTCCACCTCTTGACACCGGCCCTCAGCTCCTGCACCTCAAAAACCCACTCCACTCAAAACCCCCCCTCTCCTCGTCTCCACACCTGGCCGCCTCCTCCCTTCTCATCATCGGCTGGGGGGGGCCTCCCATTGATCACCTCCTCCATGGCGGCATCGATAGCTCTTTAGCTAGCAACCAAGTGATTTAGCTGGTCACACTAGCCGTAGCATAGCAGGTACAAAGGTAGGGAGTGTGGGCTAGCCGCTAGTGTGTGTCTCGTTTCAGTTTATTCACGCACGCATAAGAGAGAGAGAGAGAGAGAGAGAGGGAGTCCAACGTCGCTGCGTGCAAAAGGTCCATGTTTGGACCCCATTGTCTGTTATGTAACAAGGTTAAATTATAGTAGTGCCCGTTGTAGCGCGTCACGTCGTTCTTCTTTGTCCTCCCCCGCCGCCTTCCATTCCAAACTCAACAGTGACCTCTACAGGCCGACGACACAACCGCACCGCCGTGTAACATACAGAGGAGGCCGGCTTTGGTATAGGTTGAGAATAATAGACCATGGTCTATTGGATGTATATTATGATTAAAATAAGTTGTGTATATTTATACGTACACACAAATATGAAGGAAGTATACTATTTATTTTACATAGCAAAATCCGTCTGATCTTTAGGATGGTTTTGTATAGAAAACAGTGAGGAGGACAGATCCTTTATTCTTGCCCCTCATCACCCTCACCCTGGCCTCTCCATAAGACTCCAGGCTAGACACCGCCATCAAGAAACAACCTTTAGTTCCACATTCTGTCTCTCTGTCTCGGTCTCTCTCACTCACTCTCTCTCTGTTTCTGTCAGAGTCTCTCTGTCTCTGTCTCTCTCTCTCTGTCTCTCTCTGTCTCTGTCTCTCTCTCTCTCTCTGTCTGTATCCCTCACGTACTGCCACTACCATACCGTACGACTCACCTCCGCTGTGACATGAGACGGATGTGCCATGTGAGACTCAACACTACTCTCCTTTTCTCTCCCCTCCCTCTCATCCCTCCACCACTTTCCCTGCTCCCTTCTTTTTTTTATTTTTTTTTACCACCCTCCCTCCTCACCCACGTCACTGGGGCTTGTTCAGGGATAAGAGTCAAGGTGTGGGAACTAACAGGCAAGGTGGCTCGCTGACGCAAATTGACACATACGGCAGGAATTCAATGAACAACAAGCAAACGGTACTGACGGACGGCCGTGCCGGAGTTACAACACGCAAGTGTTTACGTTTGTTCCAGGAAATGCCTTTTATGTTTACATGTTTCTGATCGGGTTATTGACCCGACACGATGCCTGATCTGTTGCGCTGTCAAGTAAGTCGCTGCACTAGCAGTCATCACTCGAGCAGAAACTTCCAAGATAAAAAGATGATTCATGATTTGATTACATGAATATACCAAAGCTACTGCGAGTCTGGACTGCAGGGGAGAGTTCAGCGGACAGTAAAACACTGCACACACACTTCAGTTTTATTATAGGATGGAAAAATGAATCCGCTTTCCTTTGTCAGATTTATGTAGATTCCAGAGAATGACCCTGGACTATTATTTTATTGAGTTATGACTAAATACTTGTCAAAGTATTTGGTCTATGTACATGATCCTCCCTCAGATTATCCAACAAAAGCCACATGGAAAAGATATGTTTTTGTAACTACAAACGCACCTGGTGTATAAACAACATTGGATCCAGATTTACCCCATCATACTCAGAAGGTAATTAATGTGTAGAAACATTCTGGTTTCCTCACGGCTGACAGGAACAACACGGTGGAAACAGCCTTCCGTTCAGATACCTCTGCTATTATGTTTGGCAGCGGCTCAATATCTACACACGGCTGTGTGTGGCTGCGTGTGTGTGTGTGTGGCTGCGTGTGTGTGGCTGCGCGTGTGTGTGGCTGCGCGTGTGTGTTGCTGTGTGTGTGTCTGCGTGTGCGTGTGCGTGTGTGGCTGCGTGTGCATGCGTGTGTGTTTGCGCGTGTTGCGCGTGTCTGCGTGCGCGTGTCTGCGCGTGTGTGCAAGCGTGACTGGTATGTGTACAAGCGTGACTGGTATGTGTACAAGCGTGACTGTGTTTTTGTACCAACATGATTGTGGGTTCATACGATGGGGGACTGTATGTCTACGAGCGTGACTACGTTTGTACATGCACGTTTGTGAGTGTGCACGTGCACGTGTATACGTGCGTGTGTGCGTGCGTGCCTGCGTGCGTGCTTGCGTGCGTGCATGCATACAAGCGTGTGTGTACCTGAGGTTTTGTAGAGGATGTGTATGACCCTATGTTTGAATGCATGGGTTGGTGAGAGTGTTTCCAGGGTTACCTTCGTGCAGGACGTCCCGCAGTGTGACCCTCTCCCTGGAGATGGCGATGTCCTTGACCTTGGCCTTGGCCTCCATCAAGGTCACGCTGCGGAGGTCGTTCTTCTCGATGCGCAGCGAGGGGTAGCCTGCACACACACACACACACACACACACACTAGGAGTTATCACATCACTACACACACGCTAGGAGCCATCCCGTCACAACAAACACACTCACATGTCTGATGTGACCACACCAACACACCAGGAGGAACCACACACACACCAGGAGGAACCACACACACACACACACACACACACACACCAGGAGGAACCACACACACACACACACCAGGAGGAACCACACGAAAACATACACACAGTACTCAGTAGAGGATTTTCTCGCCACTAATGTCACCTAATGAGCCCTGGTTCATAATCATGTTCAAAGGAACATCGTCATTGAAGTGGCCCTCAACCAGACCCTCACACGCCCGCGTGATGCCGGGACCGGGAGCTTCAAGCAACCAACCACAACGGTCATGACGTAGAGACCCCCAGCTGCCCCCTGCTGTGTATGAGCGTGTGTGTGAGGCACAACCCTCCGTCACACACATGGCGAGCCTGAAAACACACACACCGCCTCTGTACACAAGCTGGCAGAGAAGAGCGATAGCGCTCGCTCGCAGGCTGGGTGGTTGGTCTGACGTTTAGGGGTGGAAGAGACGGGAGGTTCCCCAAAGGTGGAGTATAGAGATCTAACATAGGGGGAGGCGCGGAGGTTAAACAAGAAGACTTGAAGACTTATTTCACAGATCTTCACTGCTGCACTGATGAGCAGTACTCATCCTCGACTAATTTCATTGATACGTTGAACGTTTGTTCTTTCATTCCGTTTGTTTAACGAAAATTTGACTACTCTGAAAGGAGAAATAAATTGCGAGGTAATTTTTCAGTAGATAGCGCATTGTACTTTGTACTTTACTGTCTTCTATAATTTATGGGTGGGTTTGCCCAAAGAGGACATGATCATGTTTTTATTTTAAATGTCTTCATTTTTTTAAATACACCACAAATCCGAACTGACGGCATTCCTTTGTCCTTCTGGCCAGAGCCAGATATCCTATCACATCTCAAAGACCCATCAGGCCGTGAATTGTCCTCAGAGTAATTAATCATTAATATCTACACAGGCGTGGTCATTTTCAGCTCCAGCCAGGATTAATTGTGATCCCAGGGCGGGGGTTAATCTTGTTTACTGACCACAGAGCAGCTCTTTTCCATTACCACCACTGTCTCTGTGGGATCATTGGAGCGTGGAGATACAAGCTATGGTATCCTGGTCACCTCCTGGTCCTGATTGCTCGGGTCAGTCGAAGCAGAAAAGTCCCAGCAGGGGTTCTTAAATAGTCATTGAACCCCAAACCACGTCTTATATGATTGTAAACATTGTAATCTATGCCATTGTATCACTGTTACTGAAATAAGTCCCCAATTTAGAGAATAAGAGGTGAAATCCTAGGTTTTTGCTGTTCTGCGCAAAACACTATGTGAACGTTACTCTTTGCTGAACGCAGGTGGCGTTCTGTTCATGACCAAGGGGCACCGACGGCGCAGTGTGTGTGGACGGGTGGAGCTGTCTGGGCATCGGTGGACTGCGGTATCCGTGTGAAAGTTTTGGTCTAAAACTTTCAGACCAAAACATCACATCACATCACATCATGTTCAAATTCAATCTGAATCAGTGGTTCACTGGCTCTTTAAAACACGGGTCAGGACCCCGAATCGGGTCTCGTTCCAGTCAGAGGCGGGTCATGGCCTGACAATTACCAGAACCCCTGTTTATGAAAGGATGATGGATTTAGGGTACTGAGTTAGCAGTGCGCAGTTTGATCCCAGAGACACACTGAATTTAAAGATCTGAATCTGAATATGAGGAAGTTTAAGAACCCCCTAGTCCACAAACACAGAGCTAAACACGTTCCGGTTGTAGAACACAGCTCACTGCTGCCATCTGGTGGCCAATACAAGTTGAGATGAGCTTCAAGCACAGCTTTCTAAAATACACATACGCAAGAATAGGCGATTAAGAGGTAGGAAGTGCAGTGATGACTTGTGTGATGAATGATGTGATGGTAATGGTTAGAAGAGAGAAGACATGAAACAAGAGGGAATGAATGGAATGGACTGCTGCAGTAAACTCTAGGGATAAGCTAGCTGTGGTGCTGAAGTCAATACTAGGAAGAGGCTTGCTGGGCTACTACAGCTAATGCTAGAATAAAGAGTATTGCCTCACACGACTAATAAGGAAAGAAAAACGAATAATTTGCCTGGGCGAAAGGAAGATATGTGTTTCATTGACTAGTAGTACTAACAGTCATAAATTATCGAACAAGGCAGAGAAGCCAGCCAATAAATACATTAATATACGAGCTTCGTATGCATCCACATTCTTTCCGAGATGAATCCTATTTGACCGGACATTGTGCTTTTATAAGGCTAGTGTGAGTTATCCTACTTCTGGAAAAACACAGAGCTATGGTCCCTGCTACCGCTAGGTTTAGGTAACGCTAGGCTAGCCAGACCGTGCTAAGCTAGGCTAGTCAGACCATGCTATGCTGCAGAGGGTACCTTCCCCACCCAAACCATAGGTGAAACTTACTTTTGGTTTCGTGGGCGGGGGCCCCAGGGTTGGGGTAGGAGGAGGATGTGGCGGCAAGCTGAAGGATGGGTGCAGAACCGGGGTGGTTGTCTGATGGAGAGAGAAGGTGGAGGAGAGAGAGGGATGGAGAGAGAGGGGGGTGAAGAGAAGGTGGAGGAGGGGTGGAGGAGAGAGTGATGGAGAGAGGAGGTGGAGGAGAGAGAGGGGGGTGAAGAGAGGGTGGAGGAGGGGTGGAGGACAGAGAGATAGAGAGAGGAGGTGGAGGAGAGAAGTGTGAAGAGAGGGTGGAGGAAAGAGAAAGAAAGGAGTGTAGGAGAGAGAGGAATGGAGAGAGGGTGGAGGAGCAAGAGTGAGGAGTGGAGGGGAGAGAGAAAGAAAGGAGTGGAGGAGAGAGAGAGAGAAAGATAAAGAGAAAGAGACAGAGACAGAGAGGGGTATGCTCAATGGAATGCTCGCCATCATTACAATATGACCTCAGCTAATGGAAGCATGATTGCAGATTGGTTTGAGATACGCTGGTCAGCTGACTTCCATTACAGTAGATATGCTCAGATGAGCAAACCCACCGCGTGAAGGGTAGACCCATATAGAGGGTTTGGTACCAGGGGGTAGACACACAATGCTGGATACAAACACATGGACCCAACCAACAGCCACAGACAGATGCTTGGAGGTGTGACTTTATGGACATTAGTGACAGTGGCATGTGTTCACCCCTAGATGGCGACAATGTTACAACACATAGACAAAAGAACTGTATTGTTAATAATTTTGTAAACCTAAAAATGTGAAGAGCAAGTAAGAATATGTGGTTGATAATAGTGCAGAAAAGGATAAGATCTCCATTTAATATAGGTGGACAAGAACATGAAAGATGAAACGTTCAAACAGTGTTTTGCCATCCAGGACGTTTATGGTTTTCGATTAAAACAAAGATATTTCATCAAATTAATATTTCACAGAAAATGCTGGCTGTAGAAAAACCCTGAGGAGTCTATGAGTACTACCTATTTTAAAGATTTCCAAACATAATCAAAGGGCCCCTTTATGATTGATGGATAGATAGATAACTTTATTGCCATGTCAACACAGGTTAAAATAAGGCAATACATCAGCCCAACAGCCAACCAAAGGCTGCACCAACTGTGGATAGATACACACACTTGGGATGTTACACAGGGAATGTTCAAACGCCTTGTTATGGTTTATCAGCAACACACCTGGGGGTATAATAGCAGCCCTTTAAGAAACCTCTGAAACACTATGAGTATAATTTAAAAGCAGTAGGAATAAGATGCATTGCATATTGAAACAAGAAGTTCTGGGGCGGGACCATAAAAAATGACCAGCAGACGTATGTCAGTCACAGAAGTATAAAGTAATTGAAATAACAGGCGAGTACAATGGGACTGGTTGTGAGTGTGTGATAGTCTGCCATGCAGGCGCAACAACATCCTGACCTGGTATCACAACCTGCTGCCTCCACTTATGCTCACAGCCTCATTCTCACAATCACCCCATTGAAACTTTAGCATGCCGTGCACCTGCCTTGCTCAGGGGACACCGGGTTCAACGGTGGTCTGTCTAAATGAATCGCTTTCACAGCAGGAGGTTTAAGCGTGTCTTAAGAGGTTTTGTACTAGCGGTTACTAGCTAGCTAGGTACCATTCTTCCTTGGTTTTGCTTTCTCGGTGCCTTCAGAGTTCTGTTAACTTACATTAGTACTCTACAACGCCAGAGTGCAATGCGAGAACCATCTAGAACTGTTTTCAGATCAAATTATATATCAGGCCTAGTACAGCAATGAGGTATTTGTAAATATCAGGTATTAAACAAGTACAATATTAGTCACATTTAATAAATATCGCATTTTGCTCCAACATGAACCAATGTGACTCACAGCAACGTACGCACCATGTGAATGTGTGGAGGGGTGACAAAAAGGTCAGAGGTCCGAGGTCAGAGGTGGGAGGGCGGAGTTCAAAGGAAAAACTGTGAGGAAGAGGGCAGAGGGGGTGGAAGTCTTACTGGTGATGGAGGCTGCGTTGTTGGGGGTGTCCGCCCTCAGGTACTGGGTAGTCTGGGTGGAGGGCTGGGAGAGACCCTGGGAACTCCCGCTGTCACTCACACTGGGGGAGATGGAGGGGAGGAGGGGGAGAGAGACATACAGATATTATGCACAGATGAAGACGGTGCACAGTTTAGTATCTCCAGCCACTTTCACTTTGCCAACACAGCTGGTGTTGCTCCAACACACTCGATAACTGAGTGGGATAAGGTCACAGTGATGCCATCTCATTGGTCAGTACGCACTAACAAAGCTTTTTTCTGCCTTACAAGCACCATTATCGGTCGCCGAATCAATAAATGGACACTGAGCTTGGGTGCAAGCTACAGTACAGCCAATCACAGACCTGCGTCACAAGCTGCCACAACAGTTATTTTTTGTTGGCAACTTAATTCACCTCCCGAGAACTAGGACCAGCCAGAGGTCTTCAATTGCGTCAATTGCTTTGTCTGACACTATTCTTGTGACCTATTAATTAATTGATAGTTGTTCTAGGTACTAAATGTTTGGCCCCGTTCTCCATTGTCACTTTATGCTTGGAGATCAATCACTTTCTTCCCTGTGATGTTATCGCATTTTTTTAGGGATAAAGTTTATCGTAAACAAATGATTGGATCACGTTTATCTTACAATGTTCGTGGAATGCATAAAGTTGGTGTTTTGTAATTATACATGTTTTAAGGTGACAGTAGACCAAGCCAGCGTTGTTATTTTCCTTGTGGGGGTGACCTGCTCCTTTAAAAGGACTTCCACCTACGATGGGAACCCAGCCAACTCTGCACTTACCATCGCAGCCCCGTCCACGGCTAAAGAGCTTGTATGCTAGCGTTCTCGTGAGTGACCTCATCAAAAGTCACTTGACGAGAAAAATCTAAAACTAAACTCGGAGCCACTTCATTGGCCTTCAGCGTTTCATTGGCTTACATTTCTGTGACATCACATTTAACCTTTATCATGTGTATGAGTTTATGTGCCGATGTCTGAACTTGCGTCTTCAGATCTGGGAACATTTTATAGGACACAAACTATGAAGATACACCCCCACCAAGAAAACCCTGGGAGCAGAACGTCAGGCCAAAGCTGGACTGACTGACTGACTGACTGCCACCTTCTTGTGGGTTAATCATCAGTTACTGTCAGGCCTCAGGTCTTCCTGGGGTTAGCTTGGCTGTTGGACGACGTATCCACCTAAACCAGTCTGCCAAGTACGAGGCCCCAGTCTCCACGCTAGCTGTCACTTCGTAATCCCTGAGATTTAGAGTAAGTGGGTCTGTCCCGGTCTGTATATAAACACCATCTCAGCAGCGCCCTCCTATCTTTGCGTCCATCCCCCTTTCTCACTCCATCTGTCCATCTCCCCCCCTCTCTCCCCAACCTTCTGCTCCCCCTCACCCTTCCTGCTCCCTCCCCCGTCTCCCCCCCTCTCTCTCTCTCTCTCTCTCTCTCTCTCTCTCTCTCTCTCTCTCTCTCTCTCT
>JAOPJL010000017.1:9551820-9562795 GCA_027123545.1 Trisopterus esmarkii
CACACACACACACACACACACACACACACACACACACACACACACACACACACACACACACACACACACTTCACATGATCAATGTAAAAAAACAGCCTTAGATAAATTTTATTTTCTACAAATGTTTTACAAAAAAAGTCAACAGGGTTTATATTATTATTAGGCGTCCATCATTCTCTTGGTTAACGTTTAACTAAAATTTAAGGTCAATAATCCTGTGATAGCATTACAGCTCGCTGGTAACAACAGACACATGTCATAAATTATCACCCAGAGTTTAACTGGCTAGCTTCTGGTTAGATTTAGTGATTACAAACGCACACAAAAAAACAATATTGGCTAAAGTTTAAAAAACAATCTGATTGGCTCAAGAGAATGTACCTTTAAAAACTGATTTTTGAGTCGAGATTTGAGCCTTGAGCACAAAAAAACAATAAACATGATCCTTGTCTCAATAAATCACTTGATTTCATTACAATAGTTCTATACGGAACCCCAAATTTACCATTTGTGATTCTATTTGCGTTTTCTGTTGTATTGTGAAGATCAAGCCTAGGCTGACCCCAGATCAGTAGTGTCCAGCCTTGTTGGGCTTGGCAGTCTTTTAGTGTGAACATTGCGACCCAAAATACTCACATCCTATTCCCTCTTCATACATCAGCTTCAAACACATCTTTTAACCCTTCATCTGCCCATTACATCATGTCCTGGTGAAAGATTTCTCATCACACTACACTAGTACTAGTGGTTCTCTAAGGGATTAGCAGTATTTCACTAAGTGATAACTAGTAGTTCACTAAGTGATTAGCAGTAGTCATTAAGTGATTACCAATAGTTCACAAAGTAATAACTAGTCGTTCACTAAGTGATAAATGGTAGTTCACTAAGTGATAAATGGTAGTTCACTAAGTGATAACTAGCAGTTAAGTAAGTGAGTAACATGGTTTACTCACTAACCAATCAATCACTAGGCTGGTTTGATTATACAGGACCTTTATGATACCTTTTAAACCTTTTACTTTGTTACAGTCACATTTGCATTTAGGGCAATTCCTTACTTAAAGCTTAAACACAAACAGCGAACTCCTGCCACCCGAGGGGGCCGGACCCCCAGGCTGGGATGGGTGGGGTCGTGTGGGTGGGAGTGTCTCAGAGGGGGTCGATGGGGAAGGCCTCAGGCCACTGGGCGGGGTCTAGGAAGACAGAGGCGGAGCCACTGTAGAACCAGAGGCGTGGCAGAGCCCCCTCCACCCTCCAGCAGTCGGCGGCCCGGTCATACACCTCCATCTCCACACCGTAGTCCCCCTCCATCCCCTTCCAGTGCCCCCCCGTCACCACCAGCCCCCCGTCCATCACCACCAGACCCCCGTTCTCATGGAGCATGTTGAGGTACTGCACCTGGATGGACGAGGAGGAGGAGGAGGAGGAGGAGGAAGAGCGGTATGAGGACAAAATGTTTTCTACTAGTGAAACTATGTTAAATCATTTGATTATATTAATTATTTTTATTTAAATGATTATATGATAAATAATATTGTTTTAACATCTTTGCAGTTCAGGCTGTGAAAAGTATTTGAAATAAGGAACTTTAAAAAAATAAAAAACCACAGTTTGGTCTGATAGGTCATAAAAAATATGTAAATAGTTTTCTTATAGAAATATCACAATTATTATTATTATTATTATTATTTTTTAACTGATTTCAAGACAAGTGAAACTAATCATCACTATTTTGAATCAAGTTTTATAATTGTGTTCATTTCAGCTGATTCGTGTGTGTGTAACGGTAATCCCACCTTCTGCCACATGTTGGCGTCGGGGTCGTAGGTGTAAACCTTCTTGGTGTTGTCAGCGATCAGGTAGATGACGCCGTCTGCCGTGATGGAGCGAGGAGATGACAGGTACTTAGGGATGAACGGGGAGCACACCACACTCCAGCCATCTGTGGGACCAAACATCAAGTTAATATCCTCACAAACACACAATGTTCAAGTCCTCACCAACAATCACACAATGTTAACGTCCTCACAAACCATGTGAATGACAATCACACAATGTTAACGTCCTCATAAACCATGTATAGGACAAACACACAATGTTAACGTCCTCACAAACACACAATGTTAACTTCCTCAAAAACCATGTACAACAAAGACCCCAAAAATAACATCCTTAAAAAAAAAAAACACGACAAACCCACAATATTAACATCCTAAAAAACACGACAGGACATGTATAACGTTGACGTCCTCACAACGTATAGTATTTCACTTTACGCCTTACAAAACATAACATAACATGTGTCTGATGCTCACCAATAACGGGGTTGTAGCACTGCATGGTCAGCACGTTGTACTTGACAGCACACGAGCCGATCAGGTAGAGCTTGCCGTGGCAGGCGGTGGCGGTGAAGTTGGTGACGTAGCGCAGGGCGGGGCAGGTGACCGCCCAGGTGTCGCTGTAGGGGTCGTAGTGCTCCACCTCCACGTAGTTCAGGGTGGTACCTGAGGACAACACCTCCGTGTTAGAGCAGCGGGTGGAGCAGCACCGTCACCTGATGGCAGCGCTGCACGGAAGAGTTCTGTTTCGTTTTGTGCTATCGTCGTAATGGTTCCCCATTTAGAAGTTAGATAGATAGATAAAAAAAATATTTATGCAACTTTGTTACATCACAGCAGCAGTGGAAGACACAGGGTATAATATAATACAATAAAAATAGAAAGTAGTGCCAAGGAAAACCAAAATAGAGGCTAAATTAAATGCTCAAGTATGGACAGATAGATCAAACAAAACAAACAACTAACAAACTAATAGGATAAACACTATAAACAGTATGAATAAGAAAGTATTTAACTATATTTAAGTGCCAGGACGTACAACATACAATACAGTACAGTCCCTCAAGGTTTGATTGTATGTTTTGACGGTTCTCAGCCTCACTTATGAGTCGCTTTGGAAAGGCTAAAGGTTTGATGTAAAGGTCAAGACCTGGACGTGAAAGGTCTAGGTCACGTCCTGGTCACCATCACTCGTCTGTTTCTCCTCCTCGTCTTCTCTTCTTCCCCTACCTCCGATGACGTAGACCTCTCCGTTGAGGGTCGCCGACATGTGATTGGTCCGTGGGCAGAGCATGGGCGCCACGGTAACCCAGCGGCCCTGGCGCGTCATGTACTTCCAGGTCTCCGTGGTGGACCAGGTGTTGGTGTTGGACCCCCGCGACCCGCCTGTCAATCACACAGTAGCACCTCAACACGCCATACAGCTTATTGTTTATTTTATTTATTGTGACCACTTCTTCGGAGAGAAGGTGGCAGAATACGTCATTTATTTTGTGCAAGCATGTATACTTATTTTACATTAAAATATAATTTCATAAATATCCCGTCTCTAATAGTAACTTCCTCTTCCTTGAGATTGTGTCACCGAGTCCAAGTGGACGGGGCTTATTATTGCGACCAATCACACTACATCCAATCAGATCCTGAAGGGATCCTATTTACTTAGAACTGTTTGACTTGGATAAAAGTCCCATTAAGAAAGCAAGATATGCTACGAATGCCGTTTCAGGCAATCTGTGTAAAGCATACTACATTCCGCACCGGGTGAACTCTGCTTGTTTAAAATAGTTTCCCCCATTACTTTACCACTTGGGTTCCAATATTTCAAAATAATAGCGTGAGTGTTTTGACAGCGCTAAAACAAACCCGGCTGACCTGTGACATAGACGTCATTGCTGAGGGAAACCAAGGAGTAGCCCCACTTGTTGGGGTTGGGGAAGTTGGGGAGCTGGTGCCACTGCTCTGCAACGTGGAACAGAGAAAGAGAGAGAACATAGAACAGACAGTATCAGAACATAGAACAGAAAGCATCAGAACATAGAACAGCATCAGAACCATACATGTATTGGGCAAGGGAGGTTGTGCACAGTGGAACATAGAGAGAGAGAACATAGAACAGGCAGCATCAGAACTATAAAGGTATTAGAACATAGAGCATCAGAACTATAAAGGTATGGGGTTGGGGAGGTTCTGCAGTGGGAACACAATAGAGAGAACGGACAGCATCAGAACTATAGAGGTACTGTGTGTTCATTTGGTTGAACCTTAGTTCAACTCCTTTCTGCTTAATTTCTTCTACCGAAACTCATTTCTTGTTCTTCTTGCATTCCCCCTTGTTGAGCGTGTTGCTACTTTGCACGGAAACTCTATAAATAAAGTTTGGTTTGATACAATTTGAGGTGAATTTGTTCTGAAACCGAACATGGCCACAGTTTGATCCGAGCACAAACACAGGTCGGTAAATGTTTTTCTCCCCGGTCGGTTTCCTCAGGGTTATGTTTCAGGGTTTATTAAGCGCTGCTGTTCTTGGCGCGGCCTCCCCATTCATGTCCTACAGCAGTCGACCCCGCCCGGACTCTGTTTTGCCAGTAGATTCTACAAACAAAGCTCCATCTCCATTTAATTCCACTCTACAACCGCAACATAATATATTACTATAAAATAAACTTACTATTGAGGCATTTGGACGAAACTTTCGTCGGAAGCGATTTGAGGTTATAGACATTAAGGAGAAGGGAGGAGCTACCTCTGCCCACAGCTATTGAGAGTGAGGAGATACGTCACAATTTGGGAGGGGCCGGAGCCCGTCGCCATTTTCAGCTTACGAGTACTTGGTTGTCATGGGCAACGGTGACAGCAACGCAGGCGACAGAGAAAAAAATTGCAGGTGTAAGGTGCATTTCTTGCGACTACCACATGGATAAGAAGAAGGCACAAGAAAGGGGTCCCTATAGGGAGAGTCAGGACACGGTCAGCGACGCTTAGCGGTCAAATGACTCGACGGCAGTAAGCTCAAAATGGCCGAACAGTTGGAATGTCGTCATGTCCGGGGGCGGGGTGATATGTCGTTACGACACAACTCCTCACTCTCAAACCTGCGGGAGGAATACGTACGGGTCTTTATGTTATAGAAAGCACAGTTCCGGGGCTGTACTCTGGGGTCTCGCTCTTCATCCTCCTCCTCATCCTCGTCCTCGTCGTCCAGCGATCGGCCGCCCATCACAAACAGCACCTCCTGCAGGTTGGGCTGGGGACTGCAGGCGCTGTCCCTCTGATCCAGCCCGGGCTCTACGGAGATCTGGAGACAGGTATCACATCGATATCATCATCATTATCATCATCATCACTATCATCATCATTACCATCATCACCATCATCATCATTATCATGATCATCGCTATCATCATCATCATCATCATCATCATTATCATATCATTATCATCATCACCACTATCATCATCTTCATCATCATGACCAACATCATCCTCATGACCATCACCATCATCATCACCAATATCATCATCATCATCATCACCATCATCATCAACACCATCATCCTCATCATCATCAGTCCAGTTTAACCCAGATAAATACTTCTGATATGTTAGCCATTTTTATTTAAGCTACTTTATTATTTTTAGGTAAGTGATTTCCTCACAGATGACTAACTATCACGAGTCCCTTTCCAGTAAGATGGCATGTTCCTCAAGCTTAACCTCCTAGTGCTTCCCACACCCCTGCTGCTGAGTGACTAATCCTCCTTCCATGTATCGGAACAAAACACTAAACCCAACGGAGGGGACGGCACCTCCTCGGGTCATACCCTGGTCACTGCAGCCGCTGTTCCGGA
Organism: Trisopterus esmarkii; assembly: GCA_027123545.1. NCBI lineage: Eukaryota > Metazoa > Chordata > Actinopteri > Gadiformes > Gadidae > Trisopterus > Trisopterus esmarkii. Next base: position 9,557,509 of record JAOPJL010000017.1, read on the forward strand.
TTGGCCCAGGAGCCTGGCCGGTGATGTCACTCACCAGCCAGTGTGTATGTGACCTCATCACCCGGGACTCATTCAGCTAAAACAGAAGCAGCACAACACATGTAACTCCACTCCCTCGTCACCACCAACCCACCAACCCTAACCCTGGGGTTCACATCCTTACCCACTAACCCTAACCCTGGGGTTCACATCCTAACCCACTAACCCTAACCCTGGGGTTCACATCCTGACCCACTAACCCTAACCCTGGGGTTCACATCCTAACCCACTAACCCTAACCCTGGGGTTCACATCCTAACCCACTTACCCTAACCCTGGGGTTCACAAACTACCCCCAACCCTAACCCTGGGGTTCACAACCCAAACCCTGGGGTTCACAACCCAAACCCTGGGGTTCACAACCCAAACCACCAACCCTATGTGCCATCCTGTTACCCACTTGACCCCGCCGTCCCGACCCCGCCCTGACCCGGTCTAGAGCCCCCTGCTCTCACCTCCTGCAGGACGTTCTCCACGGCCTCTCGGGCACCGGGGGCCTTCTGGACCAGGCTGTCCGTCAGCAGGCGGTCCCTCAGGTACTCCGGGCTGAGCAGCGCCAGGCGGGCCAGGCCCAGCAGCTCCGTCAGATGGCCCAGCCTGGGCGTCTCCTGGTGCCGCACCCAGGCCAGGGCGGCCTCCACGCGGGCGTGCTCCGACCGCACCTGCAGGCCCTCGTGGGCCAGGCAGGCGGCCAGCCGCTCCTTCCCCAGCAGGGGAAACTCCTCGCCGCGCTGCACCGCCTCAAAGTTCTCCAGCAGGAAGCCCCAGGCCTTGGCCACCACCTCGGGGCAGCCGTGGGTCTCGCCGAACTCCAGGATGCCCAGGCAGTTGGTGGCGTCGATCTGGTGCTGCAGGTAGCGGCCGCACACGCCGCGCACCGTCTGGAACTGCAGACGGTCCGAGGTGCGCACCAGCCCCTCCACGTTGCCCTGGTTGATGGTCAGCTGGCCCGTGTACGCAAAGTCCAGCAGGGAGGCCAGCACGTCGGGCTCCACGTCGTGCAGCTCTACGCGCGCCGCAATGTTCTCCACAAAGTCCCCCGAGAACATGGAGCGGAAGTAGGGGCTGCAGAGGGCTAGCACGGCGCGGTGGCAGGGGAAGTCCTGCCCGCCGGCGCCCAGCGTCACGTCTACCAGCCGGGGCTGCGAGCGCAGGGAGCGCAGGCCCTCCAGGATGCTCTGGGCGTGCGACGCCAGGCTGAAGTCCAGGTCGTCCACGTTGCGGACCATGGTGAGAAAGAGAGGGTTGTGTTCACCTGCGGGGGGGTGGGGGGGGGGGGGGTGGTCGAGAGCAGATCAGACGGGTGGCATGTGGCTCAGGAGGGTAGCGTGGCTTGGCTGGTAACCGAAAGGTTGCTAGTTCGATCCCCTGCTCCTCCTAGATGAGTGTCGAGGTGTCCCTGAGCAAGACACCTCACCCTGACTGCTCCTGATGAGCTGGCTGTCGCCCTGCGTGGTTGACTTAGCCGTCGGTGTGTGTGAATGTGTGCATGAATAGTGTGTGGGTGAATGTTGGGCAGTTGGCCACTGGTTAGAAAAGCGCTGTTTAAGTCCATTCACCACAACCTACCACCAGATGAGTCGCTCTGAGGGATGAGGAACTGAACCGAGGGGATTCAGAGGGAGATATGAGCGGACTGCAGCACATTCAGCGCGGGATCAGAGGGGATTTAGGGTGTTCAAATTAGAACCGAGATGAGCGACATGTTATGTGACCTCGGGAATCAGTTTACAACCGGACAATGGATGTGGGGTTAAAAAACAACACACACCTTCTCTGTGTGTAGGACTAAGCAAAAAAAAGAACTTTCAAGGACATAGCATAACACATTTTAAACATTTATTATTATAAATCCACCATAACATATCGGGTTTAACACCCTCTCGTTTGTTATCTGAGCAAACACAGCGTGTTCTGTGCGCGGTGCGGCCGTGTTATCCCCAGGAACACGGCCCTTTATTGACTTGGAGACAGAGATCAGTGTTCCCCTGGTGCGGGGCTGGTCCGGGCGTGATGTCACGCTGACGTGCCCCGCAATGCGCGGTGAAGCCCGTGATAAAGTACATTTTCCTGTCCCGGGCACACTTTGAACCAAGAGAAAAAACACAGAGACAGAGACTCACCAAAGAGGCAGAGAAGCAGTGTGGTGATCGCTCATGTTCCCCGGGAGCCGGTGTGTGTGGAGCGGAGCCCGGCCGGTTACAACAACAAGCTGCTGGCAGAGTGGAGGAGGGCCGCGGCCAAGCGCTGGGACGGCCTGTCGCTCTGCTATATTTAGGGGCCCAGGGCCGCCGCGTGAGGCAGGGGCATTCCAGACCACCCCCCCCCCCCCCATCCACACCTGCTGTTAAAGGGACAGACACAGGGCTGGCCTGGGGGTGACGGGCTGTGTGCGTGTTCCAGCAGCTCATTACACCCCGGCCGCCGGCGTGATGTCACAGCAACATGGTGGGGGTGTTGAAGGCTCTGGGCACGAGGGGAGGGTTTAACGGCCGGGAACGAGGGGTACGGGGATATGCTGTTACGGATGTCGGGAGTGTTTTGTGAGCGTTTATTTTTGTAAACGTGGAGTTGCTCCGCAATGACGATAAAAAAAACAATCTCAAAAATCTCACTCAGGACAAAAAGCAGTTTTTTTGGGGCCGTTCTTGTAAAGAGCGTCATTGTTTTTAGTAAATAAATAGAAAAAATATACAAAGAAAGTTGCCACCATCGATCCGCACGGCTTCTCTACTCAAAATAAAAAATCTCAGCCTCCTTCTCCTTCCAGAAGGCGAAGCTACGGTCGATGTATTTACAGATCTCCTCGTTGGAGAAGGACGAGATGTCCGTGCCCGCGTTCAGGGCCCCCTCGTCGGGCGTGGGCGTCTGCACGATGACCCGGGGCACCTGCCGGACCTCGGGCAGAACCCGCTTCTCCACCGCCGCCGCTGCCGCCTCCTCCTCCCGCGCCGCCGCCTCTGTCTCCACCGCGGGCGCCGCTGCGCTCCCGAAGAAGCGCGTCTTGATGTCGTCGAAGCCGTCCTTCCACTCCCGGCCGCCCGCCTGGATGTCGGTGATGACGGCCTTGTGGAAGTCCCGCACCGTCTCCCAGGTGAAGCAGCCCAGGTGGTCGAACACCTCGAAGCACAGCAGGTGGCGCATCTTCCTCTCGTCGGCGGGTAGCTCCTGCTCCAGGATGTGGAAGTAGCCCAGCATGAAGAGGTCCAGGGTGAGGCTGTCGTAGTCCACCGCCACACCCTCGACGCGCGGCAGGAACTGCTCCGGGGAGTACAGCGCCTGCTGCCGGTGCAGCCTGCAGGGGAGAGAACCCATTAGAGCCGGTTCTGGTGACGCACTGAGGTGGTGTTTAGTAGTAGTAGTAGTAGAAGTAGTACTGTATCCTACAGTACAGTAGTAACACTGTAGGATGCAGTGTTGTGCACTAACTACAGTGAAGACAGTGGGCTTCCGTACAGTCCCAGAGAGGACAGCAGTGTCACAGAGACTCGCGGGCCTAGGGGCAGCACAATACGATACCGCTTTCTAAAGAGGATAATTTGAATCAGAACTAAACCACAAAGTCATTCCTCAAAATAAGCGTTATTTTTCAAAATGACTGTATTCCTGTATTCCTGTATTTCTGTTGTGACACTCACTTTCCTGTGTGGATACTGGGATTAATAAAACTCATATTATGTCATCTAAATCCTTATTTGGATGAAGCACGACCAATTGAATGATAACCTTAGGTAACTTCGCTTCTATGAATGAAGGGTCTGTTCATATGACCGACCAATCGGATCACAGCATCCCCCAGTGCCCCGCCCACCTGCGTATCTGTCTGGACGGCACGCTGGAGATCATGCTCCTCCAGTTGCCCAGCATCTTGTTCACTGCGCCACGCTGCTTGAAGAAGTGTCCCAGCGAGCTGTCCATCATCGTCTTCTGGGTGATCTCCGCCGTGACCCCGTGACCCTCGGACGTACCCTCCGTGACCTCGCCCTCCTCGCCGCCGTTGAGCTTCCTCCCGGCGGCGTCCCGGCTCTTCAGCGTCACAGAGTAGGCCGACTTCTTCCAGTGGCCGAGGAACAGCACCACGATACGCTCCTTCCTCAGGCTGGTGGTCTCCATCACGTCCGGCGTGGCCTCGTCGTAGTCGATGCCAGAGTCACTGTTGTGGTCGGTCTCCGTGGTGACCGCCCCGTCGCAGGCCTTGAGAGGAGGGGGCGGAGCCAGGAGCGGCTCCACGGCGGCGGTGTCCGGCGGGGGGAGGCTGAACGTGACGGACTTGGTTGTCACGACGGCGTCCTCGTCGCCGTCGTTCTCGTCGCCCTCGTTGTCGTTCTCCTCACCCGGCGCCGAGCTCTGGCTCTCGAAGTTGGACTTGAGCCTCCCCACCGAGACGCCGAACTGGTGGATCTCGTCCTCGATCATCTCCCGCCGGCCGCGGGCGCCGGTGGCCCGCTCGGGCGCCTCCGAGAACACCGACACCAGCGCCGTGCTGGGCATCTTGCAGTAGGGCTGGTCCGTCAGGTTGCTGAGCAGCAGCGACATGCTCTGCACGATGCCCGAAATGCGGCCGCACCACACGGGCAGCGGCACCTTGCTGTGGAAGTGGCGGAACTGCGTGTTGACGGTGATGTTGACGATGGGCGCCGGCAGGATGTGCCGCAGCTCCTCGGCCAGCCGCGCCAGCTCCAGCTCGTAGCCCTCGCAGTTCTTCTGCAGCGCCACGTTGGCGATCTGCCGCTCCAGGTAGACCAGGTCGTCCTCCGTCAGCAGCTCGCCAAACGGGCCAAGGATGGCGTTGTGCGCCGGGGAGTAGCGCCAGCTCACCTTGGCGTAGCGGCTGCTGCCGTTCTCCTGCAGGGGGAGGGGGGACGCACGGGGTCAGGAGGGCTGAGGCGTTACAGGGTCTGACAGGATGTCTCACATGGGTAGAGGTCACGTGTCTTCAGCGCTCGCTCTCTTCGGTGGATCGACCTGCTATCAAAGTAAGTAAAACATTGCAGCAACCACTGGTTTGATGCTTACACATGTTCCCATGCTGCAAAGGTGTGTGTGTAGACAAGTATGTATACTGGTGTTTGTATAAAGGCGTATGTACAGGTGAGTGTACAGGTGTGTGTAGACAGGTATACGTACAGGTGTGTGTACAGGTGTGTCGACGATTGTGGTTACAGATGAGTTTACAGGTGTGTGTGTGTGTGTGTGTGTGTGTGTGTGTGTGTGTGTGTGTGTGTGTGTGTGTGTGTGTGTGTGTGTG
>JAOPJL010000017.1:9606034-9633892 GCA_027123545.1 Trisopterus esmarkii
GAGAGAGAGAGAGAGAGAGAGAGAGAGAGAGAGAGAGAGAGAGAGAGAGAGAGAGAGAGAGAGAGAGAGAGATCTCATTTAACTTGAAAATATCTCCCCTGCCAATAAAGACTTTTGAAGTGTATTGAATTATGGGAGAGAGAGACAAAGAAAGAGAGACAGACAGACGGACACAGATCTTATGTCAGAGGTCAGAGGTCGCGGTCCTACCTGGTGCAGCAGGTAGGTGCCGTGACACGGCATTCCCCCCCTGTGGTCAACCGCCGCAGGGATGTAGCTGAATACACACACACACACACACACACACAAAACATAAATTTGATGGTTTAAAGCCTGGAATTGCTAGGCTAAGCAATGGTAGCTGGCCTTATTGCCAAGTGATAAGCTAATCTCTGACAGTGGATACTCACTCTCCATTAGCCTCCAGCTCACAGATCTCAAACAGAACCATCAGGTCGTATTTACAATGGCACGGCCCTGCGCTGGGGCGCGTCATGGCTGTCAGCTTGGTAGCAGGGACTGAGAGAGAGAGAGACAGAGAAAAAGCGAGAGAGAGAGAGAGAGAGAGAGAGAGAAAATGGGCGTTAGACCACACAGTAACATGGTGATTGGGGAACCTCTCAATGCAGGCTGGAATTTTGGACAAGGCTGTGTTTAGGGAACATTAGAGTTTCTGTGACATCACCTTGCACAATTTCAGCCAATTGTGGTTGTAATAACCCATGTTTCACCATGGGGGGCGCTGTCCCTAAGGTTAGACATTTAGCACTATGGGTCTGTATGGTTGTCCTACGTCTACATTTATCTGCCCTTCACACAACCTCGATCCAAACTGTCCTCAAGCATCAAGGGGCCTCTTGAGCAGGGAAAGGTCAACCACCAGAGAACGGGGGCCAGCGGTGCTAGCGAGGACAGCTACACTAGCACGGGGCTAGCATGGCGGAGCCGCGGACAGCGCTAACCCTACGAGGAGAAGAAGAGTGGCGCTGAGAGGGACGCACAGACAGAGAGAGAGGGAACACTCAGTCCTGTAGGGGGTGCACTTTCACAACACGTCCCTGGAGAAGCGTCTCCGTGACTACAGAGGAGAGCATGTGATCCAGATGGAGATGACGGAGGAGTACCGAAGGGAAAGTCCACCACGCAGAAGAGACCAGACACACACGACGTCAGGTTCAGAATCACCAGAACCCAGACAGCTCTCCTTATATCATGTATAATCTATAATATCTTCTGATTTATCAATATATAGATTGTATGAAAATATATGATATAAAGATATCTAAAGAAATGTATGATAAAAATATATACATTCCGAACAAATATAAAAATACATGGATGATATAGAAATATGCAAATAACAGGTAATATGAAAATATAAAGATGATACTTAAATATTATTGATGAAATAATAATAGATAAAATAACAATTGGTATCCAGAGTTACACTATGAACACCTAAATACAGCTGATTGTTTGAATACATACATCATGTATATAAAAAAATATATATATATATATGTATCTTATATATTTTTTCTATTTCTTTCGGCAAATGTTCTTATTGTAATTCGCTTTGGATAAAAGCGTCTGCTAAATGCCCTAAATGTAAATGTGAATATCAAATATACTTTAAAAACTTAGCTGATGTAGAAATATATAAAGATTTGGCTGATGTAAAGAGGTTTTAAACAGATAGCTGCTATAAAGAGGTTTTAAACAGATAGCTGATATAAATAGGTTTTAAACAGATAGCTGATATAAATAGGTTTTAAATAGTTAGCTGCTATAAAATGTTTTAAATAGATAGCTGCTACTAAGAGGTTTTAAACACATAGCTGATATAAATAGGTTTTAAATAGATAGCTGATATAAAGAGGTTTTAAACACATAGCTGATATAAAGAGGTTTTAAATAGATAGCTGATATAAAGAGGTTTTAAACACATAGCTGATATAAAGAGGTTTGGGTTCCAGTGGTTCTGGCCCCTGGTCGTTCACCAACCAGGCTTCTGAGCTCTGATCACTGAACAGATGGAGGTGGGCGGGGCCTCCAACTGAGCCTGCTCCTCGGCCTCCAATAGGAAGGAGGCAGCCAGGCCGGCGGCGGAGAGGGCGTGGCCTGACAGGGAGTCCACCAGCAGGCCGTTGAGGACGTCGGGAACCAGGTAGCGGATCAGCTCCAGAGCTTTCTCCCGCTCCGGGGACGCCTCAGAGTCCGCTGCGCCCACACCACAGGATGACTCAAGAACGCAGTACAAGTACATGCAGTACACATAGTACCTACATACAAACACTGTACACGCAGTACATACACTCACAAGCAGAACGCAGTGCAAATACACACATGGGACCCACATATACATGCAGTACACAGTACACAGTTCAACTGTGTACTGCGTACGCAACACAAAGTTCATACAGTGCACTCACACGCAAAAAACAATACAAATACACACATAATACATACAGTGCATGATACACAAGCAGAATGCAGTACAAATGCGAATGCTTTACCATACACACACACACACACACACACACACACACACACACACATACACACACACACACACACCCACCAACACAACTACACATATACACACACCACACACACGCACAAAGTAGGTGAAGTATTTACCGGGTTTGGAGAGGGGCATGACCCTGGGGAAGTGTCTCCTGCACGGACGCAGCGGGCTGAGAGAGAGGGGAACAGGATTACTCACCTCAATACCCTCACACAACTCTACTCTTATGTATATATTGACAGCCACTCATTCTGAAACAGCTCTGTTTAGCTCATGCTATGCTCCTGCTGGCCTCATATCTCTAGCTCAGAGCGGGCTCGGGGCCCCACCGCAGGGGGGGGGGGCGGCCTGTCGCTCCTACCTGATGACGTCCTTGCAGAGCGGGGGGAAGGGCTGCTTCTGGTAGTGACCGAACACCTCGAACACGATGGGCTGGGTCCGGATGTACTCCACGAACGACTTGGTCACCTCCACCGCGATCTGACGGGGCACAGGACGGCGCTGAGGTTATCTGATGTTACACTGACACACATTGACTATATAGCGCTCTGACAGGCGACATTATGGACTCAGATAAAACACAATATGTGTTAAATTAACATGATTGTCTTGGATTTTCTGAATGGCTGATTTTAGATTAAGGTGATAATATTTCTTATTCTTGTTGGATTGTGTCCATTGTTAATCAAAAACAAGCGTTCTGAATCTGAGTTTATCATACTGGCTGAATCATTGTTGTCGCTGATTTTTTAGTCCAGTACATGTGTTACATGTAACTCCTCTAGCCAGTATACAGATGTGTTCAAAACCCTTTCCTTCCCTGTTTTACAGCTGATATTGAGAATAATTCATGAGGACGTTCGCTGGTTCTTACGTTCTGCACGTGGTAGAACCCCAGTGGGGGGCCGCGGCCCGTGTTCTTCAGCGGTTCCGTGGAGAACGCCTCGTCATGGCGATGGATGAAGCTGGTGGAACAGAGTGATACGGTTCATGTTATCACATCTGGAGTCAGATTATGTAGAAGACTATCCTACTTCTGCCTCCAAATTATGGACGACAAAATTATTATTTTAAAATGCATGTTGGATTTAATCAGATGAAATGAGAAATAAAAAATAAGAACAAATGAGAAATAAGATAATTTGGGTGATTATAATTATCCATAACAAGCCATCCCTAAACCTCACAAGTGGGAGTGATCACAGGGTGGAAGGGGGGAGGCGACTCACTTGAACTGGCAGAAGATGTCTGCGTACTCGGCCGAGATGCTGTAGGCCTGCAGCACGGTGACCCTGAAGGTGAACAGGCTGCCGATCTTCAGGTGCTCCAAGGCGCCCCCCAGAGGGGAGTCCAGAGGGGCCTTGGCCTCCGCCTCCGCCTCCTCAGACCCAGCTGGGCCGGGGGGGGGGGAGATATTACATTATATATAAAGATATGTAGTCAAATAGTGTTAGTATGAGAATTCAGTCAATCCTAATTATGCAGCTGTGCTATACAGTAGATAGTGAGAGTAGAGTCTTACCTGTGTTGTTGTTGACCTCGTCAGCAGAGGGCGCTGACTCTGCACTCTGCCCCTCCCCCTCCACGAAGCGCAGCTCCTCCTGGGACACGCCCCCTGCCCGGGACATGCCCCCCAGCGGGACAAGCGGAACCAGCGGAACACCCGGACCGGACTCAGACTGGAACTGGAGCGGCACAGAGTTCAGCTAGAATACAACCCTGTACACTATAGTCCACCTCCTACAGCAAGCCAAACAAAGTCTTCTGTGATGATTAATGATGTGTTTTCCGGTACCTTCTCAAACTGGTGGTCGTCGAAGGTGATCTTGGCGGTCCCTGACTGGCGGACGCCAGAGCCGTAGTCTGGAGCCTCCTCATCGCCTGGAGAACCACAACAGACTGAACTTAACACCTACAGATGGTGAACCAAAGACCAAACATGAAGGGACTAAACCAAATGGATCTTCTGCTTGTGGTGAGTCCATAACACACATTCCCCTCCAGGGGGTGACAGACTCAGTGCTGTGGCCTAAAGTGGTTAGCATACTTCAAAATAAGCCACATTTTTCTCAGCTCATGATTGTACAATAACTGGATTTGTCCCCATGCGGTTTGGTAACTGAACGTTTGTTGAGTTAAGACCAGTGGGGTGGAGATGGGTCATCCAAAATCAGACTGCAGAAATGTAACAATAGAAGTCATGCCACATCCATTGTTCACATCATCACATCATGTGCTGAAATTTCCGTCAGAGAAAACCTAAAAGTTGGAGGCGCATGAAGTGCATGAAGAATAAGTTCTTTAAGGTGTGCATTTGCTGGGTTTCCCCACATCAGGAACCAGGTCAGTCGGTTCCTTCAAACCTCCTTTAAAGGGCATTCTCCCTGCCTCAGAGTGTCCTGTCTCTTGAAGGAGCTCACCTAATATGGCCTGCACCGCCACACGCAGGAAGCCCTTCACCTCGCCCTTTTCGTTCACCACGGCCACGCGGTGCACCAACGGCACCGGGTACAGAAGGTTACTCAGATAGACAAAGGACCTGGGGGGACCGGGGGAGGGACGGGGGTGGGGGAGAGGGAGAGAGGGAGAGAGGGAGAGAGAGAGAGAGAGAGAGAGAGAGAGAGAGAGAGAGAGAGAGAGAAGTGAGAGAGAGAGAGGGAGAGAGAGAAGGAAAGAGAGAGGGATAGAGAGAGAGTGAGAGTGGTGGAGACAAGAGACATAAAATGAGAAAACAAATCAAGGGTAAACTCACGGATTAGTTTGGGTTTCGGTAACACGGTCGAAAATAAAACACCACCAAACAGGACAAACATAAACAGCCGCAAAGCAACCAAATAGAAGCTGGACGGCTCTCGCTACGGCCACGCCCACCCTGTCCCGGTGTGTCCCAGGGGCCTGAGCGCCGCATCCTGGGGCCCTTGCTGGCTGACATGCAGGTCTAGGGGTCTGTGTTTTCCTGTTGTTGAGGGCTAGGGACCTGTGCTTCCTTTAGGGGTGGAGGCCTGGGAAGCCCTTCGAGACTAGGATCTGGATCTGTTCTCTGGCCGGACCGGACAGATAGACCGGACTTGTCACAGGAGGAGCTATTTGTGTTTCCGATAAGCCGAATGCGCGGTCGGTAAGATTGAGAAGAAATAGTGGCAGATGAATCTGTTGATTTGATGTGGATATGGAGCATTCTTTCTCCTGAAGTACTGCTTATGTTTGGATTAACTTTTACAAAAGGAGTGTCATTCGACTTCATAATCACATAGCTCACTACTCATTCTTATTCTCTAGATTTAAATTGTTTTTTGTTTTGAATGTGCCTCAGTTCTCGATTGTTCAACCCTGTGGAGTGCTAAGGTACCTTGTTTACCGAGAGCCAATTGGATCGAGGGAAGCAGGTAGACATTTAAGGGTGCGGGAGAGTTAAAGAAGGGGGTAGATGACAAGATTGGTGAGGCGTACAGAAGGCATGCTCAGGACAAAAAGGGTGATTACCAAAATAATTTGTAAAAAAAACCCAAAAAAAAACGTTTCTCAGCTTCCAGACTCAAAGGAACTCAAAGAATACCAAACAGAAACCATGAGACGAACCACGACTCAGCTGGAACAACACTGGCAACGGCTTGACACACGGCGCGCTACGGCAAAGTAACAGGGAGGATGAGGTCAGGACGGGATGGAGCTCACTGGTGCAACGGAAAAAAAGAAATGGCATCGACGTAAAGTTTGAGTGAAAACTGACCCCGAAACAAAAAGGTGCTCTGGCATGCCTAAAAGAGACTGCTGCAGTAGAAACCAGCTCTTTCATCTTGAGATCCTCTAGGTTTGATTGTCTCTGCATCTCCTACACACCATCTACTCTGCCCCCCCACAGTCCAACAGGACGGCTACCGCTGTGGTTGGTTTGTAGGAAGATGAGTCCCTCAGACATGTCAGGGCCTTTGTCAGCCAGAGGTTTGCTACCTTCTAGACGTTCACACGCAGGGGGGGGCTACGGCAGCACAAGCAGTGTTTGGAGCCAACGTTGCTTGGATCTCTGTGGGACAGTCGTCAGCAGCGGGGAAGCTTTAAGTGGCAGCGAATACTCTCATCAGATGGGGTTAAGGGGTCAAAGGTGCAGAATAGACTATGGCAAGCCTAAAAGCCCAGAAATGTCTACCAGTGTCCGCTCCAGGTTCCCGCTCAGGGATCAATATGAGTATTATCAGAATGTTTCTCACAAGCGGCATAAGCAGTGATGCACTATAGAAGATTAAAGGGATGAATGAGTAAGCAGGAACGTTTTGAGGCGGCGATCAGGTCAGAATTGAGAGTTACTTTGAGGGCCAAAACCGAGGGAGAGAATGCTGCTGAAGCACCAGGATTTAAAGGGCAAAAACTTGTTTAAAAGCTAGTTCAATAACGTATTAATTAAAGTAGTAGTTTAAGCATGGGGACATGGCACAATCCAACCAAATGGATATCCGTTTTGGGTTTGTCTCTCTTAACAGACGTGGTATTTTGGACTAAACCTCTCTTTTTTGACCAGGATTTCTGAAGTCCTGCCAGGACTTTAATGTACTCCTCCCCGGTATTTACAGCCAACCATGGATGGGCTACACCCAGAGGCAGTTAAGTCAAATGGAGACTGTAATGTTAGGTAACATGTTGGTGTCTGTGTTCTGTGAATGGCGACCTCCACCTGTCTCCATGTAAAGTTCAAACAGGTGGAGCAACGATGCCAGCTGGGTGGAGGTATGATGATGATGTTGGCAGCAGGGGGGGCAGGAAGCGACGTGAGCGGCTCTAAAGTTATCTCTGGTTAACTTTAGTCGATGCTACAACAAAATAAACCTTATCATCTAACAACGGTTTTCAATGAAGAGTCGACAACACGTAAAAAACAAAACATTTTTGCCATTTCGGCAAATGGAAGTGGTGAAACTTCCTGGTTTAGAAGGTAAAAGTCCTCCACCGGGTTTTGAGCCAACCAGATTGGGGGGTTGACTCCAACACAGCCGATTGGCTAGTTCGCTCCCACCCATCCGATTGGCTAGATCTGATTGGATGGTTGTTGGCGCTTGCTGGCTCAGTGCAGGGACAGAGCAAAAACATGGAACCGGACTTTTACATTCTGGACCCGGTCCATCCATGGAAGTGTCATGTTTATAATGATAGAAGGGGGTGGGGGTGGGGGCGGGGTTAGGATTGGCTCCTCCCTCTCAGCAGGGGAGCAGACCCTGAGTCCCTCAGCGTGAAAGAGCTAGTTTCCTTCCCAGCAGGCCTCTGGAACCTCACCAACCTTCCCACTACACTGAATATCGGAGAGCGGTCGTAAAAGGGGTCCTGGCCTTCGCTGGAGCCTCCGCAGAACGCCCCCTCATCCTCCTCCTCATCCTCCTCATCCTCCTCCTCCTCCTTCTCCTCCACCTCCTCCTCATCCTGTCCCCCGAGCTCCAAGCACGGGTGGTCCAGGAAGATCTCATCATCCTCCAGGTCCTCTAAGTCCTCCAGGTCCTCCGCCTCCCCCCCCCGGCCATCGGCCGGCTCCGTCACCTCCGACGGCGTGGGGGAGGGGGTGGGGTCGCTCATGCGCTCACTCATACACGCGTTGAAAATGAGGTTGCTGGGGCAACCGGAGACAGGGTGGGCGGGATCTAGGTTAGTACGTTGGTCAGAGTAGAAGCACACACACACACTCCAAACCGGATCAGACTGGATCAGACAGGATCCAACCAGACCAGGACCGGGCTAGATCAAGAGCCCCAGAGAAACCTCACCTTTAAGATCTCAGATTGGTTTCAGGAACAAAGACGTGGAAATGGTGATCAACAGTAGAAGAAGACAGTTGGGAGAGACAAGCTAAATACAGGAAGCCCTCCATATAAATATCACTCATGGCCAGCTGTAGTTATTCACCATTAAGAGTAACAGTGAATTGATTTAAATGGTTAACATTCACCAACATGTTGGCAGCTTGCTTTGTGAGGACTTTTTACTCAGTGTTGGTCGGCCCAAACCTGTTCCTAATTGGCTGCTGATTGTCAAGTGATTGGTTATTGGTGGTCATTAAAGTGGTCCATTGTAGGTGTTAGTGATTGGTTATTAAAGTGGTCCCTTGTAGGGGTTAGTGGTTGGTCATTAAAGTGGTCCATCGTAGAGTTAGTGGTTGGTCATTAAAGTGGTCCATTGTAGGGGTTAGTAGTTGGTCATTAAAGTGGTCCATGGTAGGGATTAGTGGTTGGTCATCGTAGGGGTTAGTGGTTTGGGGGTTAGCGGTTGGTCCGTTACCTGCCGACCAGACGGAACCAGGGGAAGCGGTCGTAGAACGGGTCTCCGCCGGTCATCACGCTCTCACTGTCCTCGACCGCGTTGCTGCTGGGCACTTCGGCAGCACGGTCGTACATCTCCCTCATCAGGTCCAGCCTCTGCCTGTTCGGAGGGGAGTGAAGAAGGTATTACCTGACGGTGACCTCCAGTGATATACTAGTTTGTATCTTGTCACTAAGAATTATCACAAAGGAAGGTTTGGTTCTCCAAATGGTTTTAAATGATGAAGTAGAACACTTCCAATGACCATCGTTTGGGTCTCATTCAAAAACCCCATCCAAATTCCAACCAAACCCCTTCCAAACTCCACCCAAACTTCCACCCAAACCCCTTCCAAACTTGTCCCAAACCTCCACCCATCCCCTGCTGCGGTACCTGAGCTTCTCCAGGGTCCAGTAGTGGGTGGCCCCGTTCTTTTGGTCCTGCACCTCGACGGCCACGATGGTGCGGGGGAAGTGCCTTGCCTCGCGGTCCTTGTCGGCCTCGGGGGGCAGCAGGTCTTGGGGCAGCGGGGAGTACAGCGTGTCCGTCAGCAGCACGAACTGGAACTGGACCTGGGGGGGCCGGAACCGGAACAGAGGGCAGAATGAAGTCCAAAGTCAAATCCTGGAGCAGGACGGAGGAGCGGCAATGCCACTGAACTCCCATCTGAAAGGTTCTGGGTTCTCTTCCCAATGTTTTGAGCTAAGAAGTCCCAAACGCCAGCTGCTCCTTAATGAACTGTGCTGAATTTACTGTAAATAAATCTGGATTACAGTGTACGAGTAACAGTAGCAGATTCAAATATTATACATCAGTGTCCTAATGGCCGCACATAAAAACACACCATGCAGCATTTACAACCACAGCATGAAGTGAAAGCCGATATCTAGAGGCAGTAAGAGAAGAACAGGTCAATACAGAGGGACGCAGCACCAATGCCCCGGTGATCGGAGATGAGGGATCGATGCGTTTCCTGTTTCCTGACCTTCTTCTTGAGCTCCACGCTGATAGCGTTAGCCTCCTTCAGGAAGATGGCGTTACCCCACAGCAGGTCCCTCAGGGAGGTGAACTGGTACGACCGCCACTTGCGGAATCCCCACACGGCCAGCTCCATCTCCTTCTCCGTCCATTGGACTGGGGGTTACCATGGAAACACAACGTGAACGACCATGACTGACTTTTCTGAAACATCTTGCTCTCACATTGAAATTGCACTTTGTAATCCTGAGATGTACCATTTATGTACGAGAAATTTCTGTCGTCATGCAGCACTTTAATGTTTTAAGGCTACTCTGATTCTCATTGTTCTGAATTTAGATAAAAGCATCCATACTAACAAGCATTTGATTTATCTGACTCAAAGTGCTGCATAAATGTCCGAGAGCTCAGTCGGCGTTGGCTCGAGAAATGTCCCGAAATGTCGGGATGACAACAGGGCCAGGTCAATAATAACCTCTGCATGACCGAACTTAAAGAGCTATAGCTAATTTCTAAAAAACAAACACATTATAACATGTTTCACTATATTGACCTCAAACAGGTCCCTATGCTCAGACAGGGCCTTAGGTCCACCCTTCAGGTAGCCTGATCTGGCTCAAGGTGTTCCCTCCAAGACGACTAAACGGTTTGTGTGTAGCGCTACCTTCTTCCTCGGGCTCCTCCTCTTCCTCAGGGGCGTCAGGAAGGCAGCGGTCCACCTTCTCCTGAAGAGCCTCCAGCTTTTTCTCGTAGTCCTGAACCAGACACACAGTTAGCCTCCGAACAAGACGTGGCCGAACAGTGGGAAAACACGACAACAGGTTCACGTTCACATTTCTAGGCCTCTGATTGTCTGTCATCTACCCACCAGCCTCTGCTGCTCCAGAAGGTGGTTGGCCTCCTCTCGTTCTTTGCGGTACAGTTCCTCCAGCTCCTGCAGTCTGGGGGGACATCACCATAGATAGCTTACAACATGTTCACCAACTTTAGAAGCTTTTGTAGAAGCATTAGAAGTCATTGTAGCCCTCAGTATCAGCCCTCTGTGTGTCTGTGGAACATGCAATGAAACAAGAGGGTTCTTGGGTAGGTCTTTTACTTGAACCAGGAAGTCAATCATTTTCATTTTGAAAATTTGCATTACAGCAAAGAGCATATGGAAGGACTTTAATTGGGTGAACCTGGTTCAGACTGCTTTTGAGTGTCTATCTGAATGGGGTCAGATAAAATAGTAAGCAAGTCATTCAGTAAATAAGTGAGTAACTAAGTAAGCCTAAATGAATTTCTCAAAAGTAGAATGCATTTCAAAGTTCTTTACATTGAGCCTAGAGTCCTGAAGACCCTCCACACTACCTGCTGGAGTACCACACTCCACAACCCTGTCCCATCCCGTCTCCTGGTCCCCCTACCTCTGTTCCATCTCCTGTCTGAGTCCTGAGACCATGAGACCCTCCACCATCCCTGATGGAATACCCCACACCACAGCCCTATCCCATCCCATCTCCTGGTCCCCCTACCTCTGGTCCATCTCCTGCTTCATGTCGATGCCCTGCTTGTCCAGCAGCTCTCTCTGGGCGAAGGCCCAGTCCACAGGCTCCACGGGGGTCTCTGCGCAAGGCGTCCTCTCCCGCTCCGCCCGGGCCTGCTCCGGGTGGTTGAAGCGGAACACGTGGCTCTTCCCCAGGATGATGCGGTTCCCTGCAGGGGTCCAGAGAACCGTGCATCAGGACTCAAGACTCGCCTCCGATATACCAGTTGAGACCCACTGCGGTATTAGATAACGGTTCATCGCCAGGCCAAGATGTGATGTATATTGTATTTAAAGGGCATATGGAGTATGCCCTCAGTGTGAAACAGAACACCAACCAACAAGGGGTCCAAAGACTCATATAGTCACAGTGTGGAAATGTATATGTCATTATGTATATTGTTAGAACCCTAATATTGGTTCTTATATATGCTTACATTCAGTTCTCTTAATGGATATATAGCAAACCCTGAAGTTTAATACTGGTTTGGATCGTTGGTTCATCCTAACCCTAACCCTAGTCCCGACGGCTCACCTGACTTCAGGACTTTGGCCTCGGTCACCCTCTTCCCGTTGACATACGTCTCCGCGTCCTCGCATGGCTCCAACACCACGGCTGCTCAGAAGGAACAAGCAGGAACGTCAGGAGAACATCCTCTTCAGCAGCTCCAGCCAACAGGGCTTTGAGATCCTCCACAGACCGGTGGATACCAGGGGCTCAGTCGCAGAGCTCTGAGAGTATCCACCTTCTGCTGTGTTTTAGGTTGGCTGCCTACTTCAATATGCACCTCATCCACCAATCAACACGAACAGATGGATGTCTATTTGTGATGGTGGTTTGTTGAGTCACCAGTCAGTGCTCTGTGACAATAATCAATCACTTGATTTAAAAGGCTTGTCCTTAGGAGCGTCTAGTCCAAAACAGCCCAAAGTGGAATAGCTAGGCTAGTGAATTGACTAGGCTAGTTCATTAGCCAGGCTAGTGCATTAGCCAGGGAGGCTACGTAACTCACCTTCTCCAGTGGGGCCTGTAGAGCTGGTGAAGGTGCAGTGTTCGTCCATGATGAAGTGTCCGCTGAGGACGATGTCCTGGCGGCTGCTAGCGTCCACGCGACCGACCCTGCACAACAGCAACCATGAAACGTCTCAGATATAAACCACATTGCTAGGCTAGTGCTAACATTGGGGCTTACATTTACTTTTAGGGCATTTAGCAGGCGCTTTTATCCAAAGCAAAGGAGATTTGTCAGGAGAAGGAGAAACAATGGATCGGATAAAAATCCACAAGAATGCAGAAGGTTCTGGGTTCGCAGGCCAACCTTCATCTGACCTGTCGACAGGACAGTTCATTGAGCTCCTTACCTGGTGACCCCGTCCTTGATGTAGTACAGAAGACACTCGGACATCAGGGGGTCTTCATTCAGGTTCACCAGGTGAGGGGTCTGAACAGAAACAGTCCACCATTAGATACATGTCCTGAAAGCATTAGCAATAGCATCTCTAACATGTTACACATGTTAGAGAGAGAGAGAGGAGGAACGCCGGAGAGGTCAAACTGGAAGGCTGAAGGAGTCTGAAGGGGATTCATAGAGCAGCTCTCAGGTAGATGAACATGCAGGTAGAAGAGTCGCTCAGGAAGAGGAACATTCAGGTAGAGCAGCACTCAGTAAGAGCAGCTCTTTGGTAGAAGAGTACTCAGGTAGAGCAGCACTAAGGTAGAGAAGCATTCAGGTAGAGGAGCTCTCAGGTAGAAGAGCTCTCAGGTAGAAGAGCACTGAGGTAGAGGAGCTCTAAGGAGGTGCGACTCTGCAGAGTCCCTCAGGAGTTACGAACCTCATTGGGAGAGAACAGCCCCACTGTGTCTATAAAGACGGGCTCTGGCTTTCGGTGGCTGTCTGAAGGCTTTATAGGTCAGATAAATAGTGGATTAGTCCTCCATTGGTTATTGGTAATTGTTCATCTCATATTTCCCATCTGAGATTAATAAATACTTATTTTCTTATACATCGCTTCTATTAAATGTATTTGTCTTTGTATAAATGGGTGTACATATGGGAAGTTCCTTTTTATCTTCTCTTGTTTGATTTACTTGTCTTCTGTATTTGCTGCACCTGATTGACAGGAATTCCCCTTCTGGGACAAACAAAGTGTGGTCTCATCTTCAAATCTTATCTTCCCCCATCATGTTAAGTTGGCTTTATATATGAATCATATGAATCATATGAATATATCATATGTGTATATATTATTACTGCTGTTCAGATGGAGCTGAGGTTCTCTGACCTTACCTTCTTGGGTGAGAACACACCCAGGGTCCCCCCGTCCTCCCTCATGGCCACGCCCATCTCCGCCAACAGAGCCTCTCTGAGGACAGCAGAGAGCCAATCAGAAACCAGCACTCACAACTCAGAGGATCATACACAGATAACAGACAATCACTAACATATAGTAGTTTTTAACCCATTTATTAACCAGATAACAGCCACATGATGGCATGTTACGGCCAGGTCAATACCAGAATATAGTCATTTACTATCATGTATTGACCACATAATAACCTAATAATAAACAAAATATATATATTTGTTCAATTTTTGTTAATTCAATAGCCAGGTACTAGTCAGGTACCAGCCAGGTAATAGCCAGATCCCACCTTTCCATCCGGATGGCTTCAGTGCGACGGAGCTTCTCCTCCCAGGTCTCGTTGAGTTCAGCGATAATCTTTTCGGTTTCCTGGTAATTAAAACAATAATCCGGGCATGCAACATTATCAATACATTGTCAACATCTTTTCAATACATTATCAATCTGTTATCAATACATCATCAATGCATAGGTGGAGGATGACAACACTATTCAACAAATTATTGATACGTTACTGTACGTTATAATCACTAGTGAACACATTATCGATACGTGATCAATGTGGCGGTGTGTGCTCACCTTGAGGCGTTCGATGGCCTCCTCGCTGCCAGGGGTGAACATGATGCGGTCGTGGAGGCTGGCGATGGAGCCGGCCCTGGACAGCACTGACAGGGAGGGGGAGGGGCTCATCCCTGTCATGCTATGGGTCACTGTGGAGAGATCACCCTTTTGATTGACAGCCTGGCCTTTATTGTTATTATTCTTGAAATCGGTCACGTCTGTCAGGGAGGGGGGTTGGGAGGTGAGGAAGTGAGGTCAACGGGGGAGACAGGGAGGTGAGGGGGGAGGGAGTGAGGGAGTAAGGGGGTCAGGTGAGGGATGAGGGAGTGAGGTGGGGTGGGTGAGGTCGATGTGGGATTGTGGGAGGTGAGGGATGAGGGAGTGAGGGGAGTCGGGGGTGATGGGGTGAGGGGGTGAGGGGGTGAGGAGAGTTGGGGGTGAGCGAGGACAAAACGCAGGGAGAAGCAGACAGAGAGAGAAGCAGGGAGAGAGGAGGGGGAGTAAAAGGGGGAGGAAGAGAGAAAGGATAATTTGAAAGCTAGAAAAGGACAATCGGACTCAGACGAAACATAAGGAGCGAAGCACGTTAACCGAGCAGCAGCCGCAGCACGTTCAAGAAGCCGATCGCACGGGAAGCAGCTGAACAGATGCAGACGGAAGAAGCGCAGGCCCCCCTACTGACGGTCCCGTGTGTCACCTAGGTATTACCTTTGTTGACGCCCTGTTCACCTGTGTTCTGTGTATTTGACTTCCAATCGTTCTCACCCCATTGATCAGTTCTGTTTATCTGTCTTTTTCTGTTGATTTTCTGGTAATTGGCTACCTGCCTGCCTTCTAGTTGTGGATTCCCTGCACATGGGCCTGGCAGAACATTAACACGCAGCGATGTCTTGAGGGACCTCTGGATCGCTAAGAACCGCACTCAAATCACCACACCTCAAATACATCAGATCTAACGTTTCACAGAAACATTGCTATCAGAGACTTGGCATCTCGGGTGTCACTGAAATGCTCAGCTTTGCTCTGGTCATGGACCACGGAGCGACACTCCGGTGTTTCCTGTCTCAAGGAGACAGACCAGACACTTCCTGCAGGATCTTAACATTAATAGCAACGGGGGAAACACATTACTGAGGCTTCATAACGACCTGGGAGATGGAAACGATCAGCTGTGTTCTATACGCTTGATTTTATAGTTATGTTTTTTCTTTTTCATTATGTCCTGTATAGTTATTTCATTTTTATTGTTTTATCTTGTATTTCTTCATTCAGCAGTTGCATCGTATGTGAAGCTAAGGTATCTCCTTGCATGGTCAGACTTCCTGCCCATGGCGGTTCCTCTCAGGGCTCCTCAGAGGTTCCTCTGAGGTTCTCCCCAGAGCCACTCCGCTCTTCCTCGCTATGCTGTGTGACGATGTCTCCGGGGAACGCCACGGCCCTCCTTAATTACATCCGGTGGGATAAATCGCCTTCAGTCATCGGGTGTTGCCACGGAAACGCAGAGCGATAAAACCCCCTATCCCGTAGTCTCCTAATGGGTCCTCAGATGGACGTCAGGGTATTCCTAAACCACTGCTGTGGCTGAAATCAGGAATGGGAGGAACACAAGCGACAGCAATGGCTGCATTGCTCCCAGGCAGGAAGTACCCTCCCTAGATAGCATTCCTTAGCATTCCCTCCTTTCTGTCGTTACCCTGTCGAGGTCTCAGGTGTGAGGGGGCGTGGCCTACTGCTGAACGTTGAGACCGTCCTTTTGGGAACGGGATGGAGGAATAAACCTGGCTGCAGCAGACTCACTCCAGAGCACCATCTCAGAGCTCCAGCTAACGATCGTAATAACTCACGGCGTTCATATAGCGCTTTCTAACAGGCGCTCAGAGCCCGTCACACAGTGTGTGTGTGTGTGTGAGTCATCACACCTCGTCTCATACCAGCGTTCAGCACCCACCTGGGTGGAGAGCCAGACACTCGCCACACACTCCGCCTTCAGAGCAATGAAACTATGAGCAATGGACCGTTGGTGTCTGGCCTTATTAAACATCTCATCCTGACTCGGTTTTTGTTTGCCTGCCTTTTTTCGATACTACACAGAAACGCTTTTTCCTCCACCCTCACCCCACCACGTCCCAGCCCGGCCAAACACAGCAGCAACACCTCTTTAAACGTCTCAACAGCACCACGGTAACATGAGCGTAGAAATAGTAGTAATAGTACCAAGATTATCAATATCGGGATGTATCAGGAATCAATCAGGACCATTGATCATTTACAGAGACGCAAGGTTTACGAAGCCTCCATCCTGACTATTATATTAATCGATTTGTAGCGATTAATCGATTATACAGCCGACGATTCAATGCATCGATTTGTTTGCAAGAGTATGGATTATTTAAAAAAACAAAAAAGGAAAAATTAATTTTGGTCCTTTTTTTTTTTTTACAGTGCGGCTAATTGCCATACTAGACCTGCACAGTAAGCACTAAAGTGCGCATAGAATACTGTTTCTGTATTCTGAATAAAAGGAAAATTATTTTTTTTGTTGTTGTTGCTTTATTTGATAGATATTATATTAATAGATATAATGTAAAAAATAGAGTATAGAATCTTATCGAATCGTATTGTGGGGAAATCAATATCGTATCGAATCGTCATGAAGGCTCAGATTTACACCCCTAATAATCAATAGTTAATACCGTTTAAATACTTCCAACCGAGCAATCAACCAATCAATGTGGCACCTTGTAACAGCATATTCGCAACGGTTTCAAATGTAATGATATTAATTACAATCAGCCGTTGATTTCCCATTGTCTAACAATCAGCTAGTGGTCCTACGATGGTGCTGCAGAGACCGAAGGGTAAGTAAGACTTACTCAAGAGACAACAATAACGATGCCAATGATGCTTACTGTGCTAGCAGTACTAACAATGCTAGCCATGCTCAGATGCTAGCTGTGCTCAGATGCTACCCATGCTAAAAATGATAGCCCTGCTAATATGCTATAGACGCTCAAATACTAGCCGTGCTCTAATGCTAGCCGGGCTCAGATCCTAGATGTGCTACGATTTTAGCCATGCTAGGATGCTAGCCGTGCTAAGATGAGAAGAGCGTAAGCGAAAAACCACAGAAACACACATTTCAAACCGGCTATCTCGGTTCCAGAACCCCGATATGCTGGGAGAAGGAAGTGAAGAAGAGAGGAAGAGAAAAAACAGAGAGAAACACAAAAGAGACAGGGTGACATTTTAAGACGCAGTTCGTGCTGAACAACTTGAACACACTGATGTCAAACAGGGCAAGCCAAAAGTGTAGATCACTTTCCAAAACAACAATGTGTTGGAAACTCCAAAACCTAACACAAATGTTTTCATTTGGTGGTTCTGAATTCGAGGTTGTCTTGAACACAACTCATTATTGAAAGAATAGCGCCTTCTCTGGTCAAACACATGCCAATGATGCAATTCCTGCTTCCGATTGGGTCAATGACCGGTGATGTCACTTTTGTAGTGCAATAGCAGTTTTTCAGCAGAGGGGGAGCTGTTCCTGCAGTTTGTATTTGGATTGTTTGTTGCTCTTTCACACTGGTGTAATTTATGAGGACACAGAGGGTGAGACAACACTGAGTGAGGAAGAGGAGGGGATGAGTGGGAGTGTGCAAACCTTGTGAAGGACACATGTACTGTACCCATTGACCACTGTAATAAGTACTGTGTACTGTACCTTTAAATAGTCTATTTCTATGCTAGGAGGGCAGGAAAGGCTAGTAGCTACAGGTTTGATTCCTAGCCAAGAGGTTCTGGGTTCTAACCCTTATGTCGGCTGTCTACCTGTAGGCCTCCTTCAGCACTGCTCCTTCAGCACTGCTACACTACATCCTTAACAACCATAAAGACTCAATGCTCCCTTAAAGACACTTAGAAATAGATAAAACTAAACGTTACACAGTTGTTAATGGTACAGGTAATGTAACGTTTGATTATTTCTGCTCATAATTATTGCTGTTCATAATGATTACGGTTGATTAATTATTACCAATAATTATTATTAACATTATGAATTATTAAAGTTCATGAATTATTAGTTTCAGCCACAGAGGCCCCCCAGGGCAGAGGTTCCCCAGAACAGAGGGCCCCACAGACCAGAGGGCCCCACAGAACAGGGCCCCACAGAACAGGGCCCCCCAGGACAGGGCGGGGTCCTTACTCTCAATGATGTCCCCCAGGCCCTGGGCGAGCAGCAGGTCCCGGAGCCGCGACACCTCGTCCTTCAGCTCCCGCACCAGCCGGTTGTTGGGGTCCTCGTTGATCACCGCGTTGCAGCGGATCTGCTTGGCCCGGTCCGCGTACCTGTTGGGGGAGGAGTCGTTCAGGTGGGTGGACGTCTAGCCTGGTGTTAGCTGTGAGCTGTTAGCTTAGCGGTAGCTTGGTGTTGGAGGAGGAGTCATTCAGGTCGGTGGACATCTAGCCTGGGGTCAGCTGTTAGCTGTAAGCTTAGCGGTAGCTTGGGGTTAGCTTGGTGTAAGCTTGGTGTTGTAGGAGGAGTCATTCAGGTGGGGGGGCACATCTAGCCTGGGGTTGGCTCTTAGCTGTTAGCTTAGCAGTAGCTCGGCGTTAGCTTGGTGTTTGTTTGGTGTTGGCGGAGGAGCCATTCAGGATGGTGGATGTCTAGCCTTGGGTTAGGTGTTAATTTTTAGCTTAGTGATAGCGTGGCGTTAGGAGGGAAGCAGATAGCCTCGCCCATGGACTCAACTGATGGGAAAATAAATCTCAAATGTATCGTCTCAGTAACCCTGATGTGCACTGGTCTCCTAAACTCATTCCTGGTTCATGTTGTGTTTGTTTTGTCTTCTCCTTTCTGTCCTCCTCTGTTATCCGTGGACTTTGGACAGTTTGAGGACAGATGTCCTTGAGTCTTCTGACATGCTACATGATATTGTATCACTATTATTGTTCTCATGAGAACGTGAAGCGGTACCTGAGGGTGCTCAGGGTCTCATCGTAGTTGATGTCTGCAGGACTCAGCGCTGCCACCATCGCCGTCCGGGAGTTACCCCCTGAGGAGAGGAGGAGGAGGAGGATATGAGGATGAGGAGGAGGAGGAAGGGGTCAACCAGAGTCACGTGGGAGGTCATCGTGTTCTACCTGTCCACCAGAGGTTGCTAGAGCACTGACATTACCGGCACGTGACATGTCAGAGGTCACAGGGCCTTGATACATGAGTTGTCAGCTGCAGGATACAATACCCGTACACAAGTTAGTTCCTACTTACAGTGTGTCTTATGTTGTGTAGAATGTTGGTGTTTTTTAGTGTCTCTCTGTCTTCACATTTCTTAAGTCTATGATCAGGCCAGTGCCTCTCCTACTGATACCAGGTGTTATTTCCAACATTCCTCCATTTGTTATGTCCCAACGAGGACGAACCAACCCGGTCGCCTGGGGCATAGCCAGGGCCATATACCTTATCAAGGGTGAGACCTTTTCTATAATACTCGCCTCAAACCTTTGGTTCGGTGAGAAGAGAGTTTGACAGCCAAGGAGCACGTCAGGAGACTGCTCCTCACCCACCTACACTGTAGATTATCAACCTAAGTCTGTATCTCGCTGTATTACATCCTGGAATAAACCATCTATTTGACCCTCTGATCCAACCTGTCAAGCTTCCTTGATTTCCACTTCAGGAATTACTACTACAACAAAGAAAAATACACAACACAGAGTCTATACGTGTTGTCTAACAGTTTAGAAATAAGCTGAAATCTAATAGTGTAGTTTGAATCCTGCACAATTAAACTCTTACCTACAGTGTGTTTTACTCTAACTACAATAGAGCTATAGGCTGTAAAACATAGTTTAACTTGGCCGTGTCACATAGTCGTGTGGATGGAAAAGGCTACAACATCGCCGTACCCAGGTTCTCTCGGAGGAGCCAGGTCAACACAGAGTCTCTGTAGGGGATGTGGTTCTCCACCTTCTTCTTCTTCTTGTTCTGTCAGGACAGCACAGAAAGAGAGGACTCGTTCACGTGGAGCCACCTAGGGGCTGGAGGGGTTCACAACATGAACCTCAAGGAACATAAACTTAGGCTACTTTTCCACTGAAGTACATCATATTTGGTAAGAAAAGATCGTAACGTCCAATCTCGACAACATCTTACCTTGTTTGGTCCAGAGTCCTGAGAGGTGAAAGGAGCAGAGTGAAAAGGTTACACATAGCAGCATCATGACATGATCTTGTTCAACAGTAAGACCAAACCCTCCAGACTCTGATGACGAGATCATATCGATGCAAACGTAGAATTGCCGTAGATGAATAACCTTAGGTGAATATAGATGGACACAGATAAAAAGGTAAAGTCTGGTTGCGTACCACTTCTGCCAAGGCGGAGATCACCTTCCCCAGGGTGGTGAGGGACTTGTTGATGTTCGCTCCTTCCTGCAACCAGACACAAGGTTTAGGAGAAGATAACACTGTACTTTACAATCAAAGATGGAAAATCGTAGTTTGCAGATCGCTATACGTTATGAGATACTAGTATAGCGATCTGTAGTTATGCCAACCATTAGTATGAAGCCATCTTTTCATATTTACAGACATTTTGTTACAGACCACTAGATTTAATAAATTAGAATGAGAAGCAAAGGATTGTGGGTCGTCACCTTGAGTCTGGTTCCCTTGGCGCCAGTGGAGTCGGCCCGCTCACTGCCCGCCAGATCCACCAGGCTGATCTTACTCACCTGCAACACAACAGGGGTCAGAACACCTGGTATACACCTGGTACACACCTGTCTGCACCTGGTGCATACCTAGTCTATACACCTAGTCTATACCTTGTACACACCTAGTCTATACCTTGTACACACCCGGAACACACCTGGTCTAAACCTGGTACACACCTGTCTACGCCGTGTACACACCTGGTCTACACCTGGTACCCACCTGGTAGACACTTTGTATAAACCTGGTACACATACCTTCTCTGAGGTGTTGTCGGTGTCTGCGTCGCGCCGCTTCTGGGTGAAGATAATGTTGAAGACGGCGTGGGAGCGACTGCTGCTCTCGTTCATGTTGGTCGCCGCCACAGTCCTGCAGAGAACACACTCCGTTAGAATCAACCATCTCCATTAGAATGTACCGTCTCTGTTAGAATCCAAAGCTCCTTGGATAGCCCAAGTCAACTATGAATAGCCAGCTCAATTGAGTCAAGTCAACATGTACAGCTTGATCAGATCTTTTTACAATAAAACGGTTTCTCTTTTCCATAATTAGCATGCTATGGAAGTCCTGTAAGTTAACCCTCTATAATATCCTGTTGTGTTGAGTTATTATAATGCACATCGGTTGGGTCAGACTAAAAAGTGCTTTGTAGCAACAGCAATATGGAAAGCTTTGATTGCTCCACGCTCACTTGTCTTAAGGGTCTTTGGGTAAATAAAAATCTAATGTGAATGTGATTAACAGAATAGACAAAGTCAACACTGATTGGATGGCTACAGGGTAGAGGGCAGTAAACCAGCAGTAAACTAGGCAGTAAACCAGGCAGTTCAGGGTGGGGGGTTGTAAAGTGGGACTGCGGCAAAACGTATCAACAGAGCAGAGTCAACAGACCAGAGTCATTAAGGACCTAAACAAAAACCCTGGAGTTAGGAAGGAACAAGGATGGAGCATTAAGGAACTGATACTAAGATCCTACTGAACCAGCTGAGATCATGTTAACATTTGATACAATTACACCTAAAGCTGCCTTTAGCCATGTTCGTCCGTCCCACTTTAAATTATGTTTTGATTAAATCAATCATCCTCAATACATGAGAACCTTGAGACTCAATCAAAACACAATTGAATCATAACAAAGTGGTTATGTTCAGCAAAAATGGCTAACAGCCTATTTAACAATTAATAAAATAATAAAATAAAATTAATGGAGAACCATGCTTAATTAATTGATATCTGATAAGACTAATTATTATTATTAATATTACTATTAATGTTCAGGTAAGTTATATCATTAAGTTAAGTAACAAGAAAATTAGTAAGACATAATATTTTTTTCCACAGCGTCGCTCACTAGGCTGGGAAAATTGTCACCCATCATGTTTAATAGTAGAATTGCAAGGGCTACAAAATATAGAATAGTTAGAACTAGACCATCACAGCGATCAATCAAGCATTCTCGCCTTTTTTATGAGGAAAACATATCTCTCTGACATGTCTCATGTCTTTGATGCCTCTGAACTCAATGTTAACTCATCTATTTATAACCCTGCTGTTGGAGGCACAGAAAGCACATAAATGGGTCACTGATTATTACTGTACTGTAGTAGAGTCCTATAGTCCCGGTATATGACTTCAGTAAACTAGAAGAAATCCTAGTTCATTCATTGGAACTGATGAGTCATTCGAAGTCAAACTCTGCATTCCCCAATAACTTGAATATCTTCACCAGGAAGTCTAAAAATGATGTGTCATCTACCAGATACCCATCTGGTGGATGCTGTGTACCTAGAATTACACACTACCTCCTATCCTTGATCTAGTACTGCGGCACCCTAGTGAACTAAAGAGTACTACGATGTGGTTTTCTGGTGTGTTTCAGCCATGGATGTATCAAGCTGTTCACAAGCTCAAACAGCAGCAGATGTTATGTTTCTATGCTTTTCTAGATGTGCTGGTCACCAGGGTGGAACATGGACAGGACTAGGTCACCAAATGCAAGCCTCAGCGTTACTCACGGGGGTACCCAAAGACCTCCTGGTCAGACAGCTGCAGCAGGTGCACTAGGGCTTCCCGAAGCTACTGAGCCTACTCCAGATGTTCTATAGCCAGGAGGAGCAAGTGTACTAGGACACCCTGAAGCTAGTGAGCTTACTCCAGATGTTCTATAGCGAGGAGAAGCAAGCGTACTAGGAGTCCATGAAGCTACTGAGCCTGCTTCAGATGTTCTGAAGCCAGGAGCGGCGAGTGCAGAGGCCTGGTCGGAGTGGTGATGTTGTGCTCCTCACCTGGCCTTGTTCCCAGAGTCCATGAGGTCCTGGATGTCGTTGTAGGAGGTGACGGCCAGCTTGGACAGGTCCTCAACATAGGGCCCCATCAGGGGGTGCTCGCGGACCCGCAGGTGGCCCTTGTTCTTGGGGTTCAGCAGGTCACGCACACGCTCACAGTAGATCTCCATGTAGCTCACCTGCACAGAGAGAGGGGTTCAGCACAGAGATAGGGCACCTTGTTTCAACTCTATGGGTGCTTCTCCCTGATTCTCCACTGGAGATTAGAGAAGCCAGAAGTGTTTCTATGATGTCATGGGCTGGGCAGCCAATCAGAGAAGCTCACCTCTACAGAGTAGGCCATGTTGTTGTCGATGTTGGTGTCGTTGAACTTGGTGAATAGGTCCTCACAGAGCTGAGGACAGAATCACAGTTTAAAACATTAAGACTAGACTAACTTAAATACGAGATGCACACACACATTTCGACTGCTGTTGCTTTCATAAACAGTGTGAGAAGCTTTAAATGGTCTCAACAGCCACCACACAGAGAGAAGGGGAGAGGTTGACAGGCGAAGTGAGAGGCTGAGACGGTTAGAGGTGAGAGGGTGCGAGGGTGAGAGGGTGGAGAGAAGGTGAGAGGCTGGGGGTCCCTACCAGGGGAATGATCCCTTGCTGGTCCTTGACGTCCTGCTTGCCCATCATGGTGTATGACTTGCCGGCGCCCGTCTGCCCGTAGGCGAAGATGCAGACGTTGTAGCCCTCAAAGGCGTGGAGCAGCATCTCCTCCCCGATGTCTTTGTAGACCTGGAGCTGCGACGCAAAGTGGGAGTCCTCCGGCTGCACACACACAGGGTACATGTTAGTATTGTTAGGAGTAGTAGGAGTAGTTACTTACAGTAGAGTGGGACCAGTAAAGGTAGTGACTTACAGTGGTGTGGGACCAGTAGGAGTAGTTACTTAGAGTGGTTTGGGACCAGTATAGTAGTTACTCACAGTGGTGTGGGACCAGTAGGAGTAGTCAAAGTTGAAGCTCTTGTTCTCCTTGGGCTGCTTGGGGTTCAGGATGGCTGGAAGACGGAAAGAAAACCCGGTCAGAGTGAGACAGGAGCAGCTGAAATCGGACCCTGGCTGGCTCACGGATGCCTTGCGCTAAAAGTGCTAACAGAGCTAACAATGCTAACAGAGCTAACAATGCTATCACAACAGTACTCACAGAAGTACGAGGCCAGTCCTCGTACTAGAGACGTACTAGAGATGCTCAGAGCTAGCTATCATCCTTACAATGAGGATAATGTACAACAATATAATCAAAGAATAAATCACGTACATAAACTGTGCCTTCATATCTCTAGCAGTGTGACAATAAATCAATTTTTTTTACAACCATTTCATGCACCACTAAACCCTGATACAGCCTCTGTGTTCCTGATACGTGTTATATCCTGGAAACCTGAGGTGTTTCTGACTCACTGTCCTCCTCCACAACACAAGTATTAATATGTCCGGAACGGCCTCAGAGCCTCCACACCAGCAGCCCCCCCTCCCCCTATGGAGCTAGGACCGGGTGTCCACTCAGGTAGAGTACAAGGTCACAACAAAATGGCAGCATTTAAATAATGCACTGTCATGGAGGAACGCGGTCACACCGCTGAATCAGGGAGTGCTTCAGCCTGGAGCAGAGATTGTTCATGGATCAGAATGCACACAAATGTTCCCTGCAACGTTTCAGACTGAACCCCGAGTTCTGGAGACAACTCCATATTCAAATCTGGCCTCTGTACTGCGGGCGCTTGAGACTCTACAGGCCGTTTCACCGGGCATGCCGTGGGTTTAACGGTGAAACATGAACGGGGCTGAGTCACGGTTCCCAGCGGACGTTCATTACTGGGAAGTGTTTCCTTCGGCTCTGTTGTAACTGGTTTCAGACCACCACGAGCTCTGCAGTCCAGCCGGATGACAAGAAAGATCTGGTTTGCCTTCAGCGATTGATTTGTCTCAAATTTGCATTTCCTAGAATCCTTTCTGGTGACTCATACTGTTTCCAGTATTATGCTGGAACGTGAGAAACATCCGTCTCTGTCCATCACCGTAACCTATATCATCTCATCGAGGTAGGAAAGCGACAAATCATTGTTTAGATTGTTATTGTCCTCAAATGCACCTGTCATGGTCGCCAGCCTTACATAATGCCTAAATATCCTATTATCATTCGTTATGTAATATTTGTAATACAAGTCCAGCTCTGGGTAAGTGTGATGAACACACACACATACACACGCACACGCACATGCGCACACACACACACACCCAATATGTTCACACTCGTTTTGAGAAGCAGTGCAGCATTGCTCCAGAACCTTGGTATCAGATGAAAGCAGGACACGAGCTCTCAGAGATCAGAGACGGCGCGCTCCTGTTTCCTCATCCTCATCATTTAAAACACTGCGCGTCAGCACAGAGCTGGGACACCAAGAAGAGATGATGAAGTGATGAAATCAAACCCTAACCAGAAGCTGAATGAGCTTCTCCAGAGCTTGAACGCTAATGCTAAGATGGAATGAGTCAGGTTCAATGGAGGACATTAGCATCACGCTCAGACCAAGGACAGATTGTTGAGTCACCCAGGCTAGCGGCCAAACTGGTCAGTTGGGTGGGAGAACCTTCTGGAAATCTGAGGGGAAATGCGTTCTAACTGCTACAGATTGGGGAAATAGAATCAGAAGACTAAGATAACGTGTACATGCGTTGGGTTGTCACGGTTTCCCCAAGGTTCTACAATGTTCCTACATACAACTGACCAAGATGGCCGCCTGGTGAACCGGGTCTAGAGCCGGAGCAGAGGGAAGACCACGGTGAAGACCGGGTCCGTGTTTGGGGGGGAAATTACCGGCACCTTCCCAGTGATTTTAACCCAATCAGATTAGCTCCGCAGCGCAACCACTCCAGCAGCAGTAAGGAGATTAAACCACTTCATCATCAGGGCGAGAAGAGAGCTTCCCCCAACGATATCCGGTCCAAACTGCTTCCACCACAGCCAACACCCCTCTGGCAACAACATTATCGCTGACATCATCCTGGACTGGGGTCTGAGTCACCCCAGGAGGACCCCAGGGGGAATCACCCACAGCCTCTGATAGGCTGAACGGATGAGTGGATGATTGACTGGCAGGATGACAGGATGAGTGGATGAGAGGATGTGTGGGTGAGAGGATGACAGAATGAAGACGTGACGTTTGGGTGACTATGATTATCAGGGTTGATTTGATGAACAGATCTGGTGTGTGTCTGATTCTTTGCGGGGCTTCGAGCTTCACGGACGCAGAGAGCAGAGAGACGCGACAGGGGGGTTGAAAGGGAGAGGGAATGACGTGCAGCACAGAGCCGCAGGAGGGAATCAAACCTGCCTCGTTACCCCACCGCCCGGCGACGTGGTCTGTGTGTGAGTGGGCCACCTGCTCACTGATTCTAAAGAAGGGGAAAATGGTTCAGTCCACCATTGTGTTCAGATAAACACCAGCTCAATGCTCTAATCTCTGCTCAGTCCACACATAGTACTTGTGAATGAGTACTGTGTACATACTGTAGCAGTACTGTGTGTAATCTCCGCCGGCCTGTAAGTGCAGACAGTGAATACGCATTGTTGGTTTATGCAGCTGGTTTGAGTGCAGACAGTGACTAGGCAGCGCTGACCAGTGTTAACCAGTGTTAACCGGTATAAACCAGGTGGTTTGAGTGCAGGGTCTACACAGTGCTGACCAGTGTTTACCAGTATTAACCGGTATAAACCAGCTGGTTTGAGTGCAGACAGTGACTAGGCAGGGCTGACCAGTGTTAACCAGTATAAACCAGCTGGTTTGAGTCCAGACAGTGACTAGGCAGTGCTGACCAGTGTATTAAACGGTATAAACCAGGTGTTCTGGGAACCAGAGAGACACAGATCTGCTGTCTGCTTACAGTAACTGATCTGAGACTCCAGGTTGGATCCTCACTGGAGCTGGTTGGCTGTTCGTGAGCATGTGACCAGGTCTGGAGTGTCACAGTTCAGGGGTCAGGGGTCACCTCCCCCGGTGAACCAGAGATCAAATGAAAAGACACCAATGTGTTGGCGCATACAGCTGCCACTCACTAGATAAACACAGGTGATAAGTATGTACAGATATGGGATATGTATATCTATAAATATAGATATACATAAATAGATATAAATAAATATAAATCTATTTATGTTTAGCCATAGAAGTAGACTATGGTATGTACAGATATACGTGATATGTACAGATATATGTGATCCATGACATAAACATGATGGACCGCATGACAGATCTGCAAAGTGCTGTCTTTGCGTATGTGGCATTCATGTTCTGACATCATAAATGATATGATGTCATGATGATGTATAGTGATACTTTAATAGTGATGTATGTACATATACGATGAGCTGCAGCAGACATGGTTGGAGGGCTGGAACACGGTTCATAATTAGTTCTTCCTGACAGAGGCACTGGAGCTCAGGCAGGGAAGCTGCATCTTAATGAAGACAGTGGGTGGGGGGGAGGCAGAGGGGTGAGGGGGAGCAGGGACGGATGTGTCTGCCAAGGGCCTGTCAAACTGAAAAGAACCAAATCACTGCCTGCTGCCATTCTC
>JAOPJL010000017.1:9641401-9653344 GCA_027123545.1 Trisopterus esmarkii
TCTCTCTCTCTCTCTCTCTCTCTCTCTCTCTCTCTCTCTCTCTCTCTCTCTCTCTCTCTCTCTCTCTCTCTGATGCAACTATTGTATTTAAGGCATCATTATAATGTTAGAATAATGTTAATGCTGAATAATTCAGTCAACTTTGAAACTTTAAACAGCAGTGTAAGGCCTGTTTGCCTGCTGGTTGGCTGGTTAAAAGGCCTGTTAGTCTGCTGGAGGGCTGGTTAGAAAGCCTGTTAGTCTGCTGGTTGGCTGGTTAGCAGAAGGCCTGTTTGTCTGCTGGTTGGCTGGTTAGCAGAAGGCCTGTTTGTCTGCTGGTTGGCTGGTCAGCAGAACCCAGTCGGCCCCAGGTGAACACCAGCTAGCTTTAGCACTGGAGCATGCTACTGGTTTGCTAACACTGATAGCCACCAGCAGCATCTGAATCCGGGGCCCTGGACCCTGAATAATTGATACTGCTGAACGAGCCACTGCCCCTCTCTTTATAACGGTTTGTGAAGGAGACGTGCGTTTAAAGACCTACGGACGTATTTACGGGTGCATTTAGGTTTCATGTTTTTATTAAATGTGTTCTAGGTCTGTCAAGTATTGGTAGGATTTCCCAAGGGAAAGGTTTTGTTGTGATGGATGAACGTTCAATACATGACGGTAAGAGCGGGGAATACGAGCGGC
Source organism: Trisopterus esmarkii (assembly GCA_027123545.1). NCBI lineage: Eukaryota > Metazoa > Chordata > Actinopteri > Gadiformes > Gadidae > Trisopterus > Trisopterus esmarkii. The sequence goes on from JAOPJL010000017.1 coordinate 9,642,074, forward strand.
TGCAGCAGCTGTTATGAGACCCTTCACCGCCACTGGGGGTCGCTGTGGGGCCATTTATCTTGATACATTTATCCAATAAAATCACCCAAAGAGTGATTTAATCAATAATGCTTGATATTGCTTGAGGAGAGGGACAGAGAGTATAAACTATAGGTGGAACTCAACCATTCAGTAAAATTTCCAGATTGAAGCGCCCTTTTGTGTCTGAACAGTTCCAGAGTTTCCCCTCGTCGGGAAAGCCCAGGTTACATTGAGAGCATAATGAGTGTGTGGAGGTGGGGAGACCAGACAACCACTACTTATGTCTTAAACCAACTGCTGCCCTAGAAATAAACAACCTTTCACACATTTATCCTGAAAAAACGTGTAGGCTAATGGTCATTCATTACTGACAAGTATGGGTGGAAGAATGGAATTGGCAGCAATTGCATTCTATACAAAACTATTTCCATTCATTGCATGTAATTCCATTCTATAGAATATGTCATAAGTTAACTCTCGATCAAAAGCGATCAGACCCAATCTGATCACTAAAGGCGCGTTCATGGTCCTGGTAATAACGAGACGGCTCGCCAGTGATGACGCTCACGCTTACGCGTGTTCCCGACTGCGACCGTTCATGTGCTCTGCGTTGGGAATCTAAAAGTTATTCACAGCAGGGTTTTTTTATCCGATAAAAAAACAGTCAGAACTAAACAGAATATAATCGGATCAGTTTCAAGTTCGCATGCCTTTGTTTCCTTGTAGCTGTATCACCTACTATCCTTTTGCTTTTATTTATGAGAAGCACATTGTATTGCCACTGTATGGAAGGCTACACTTGCCATTATCTAAAGCTGCTTTACCAGTACACAACGTTTAAAACTGAGCAAAGTCGATGCCAACAGACGGTTACAACGTCAATCAATAGTTAAGTATGTGATATGATGGTTGATTATTTTATATTGAGTAAAATATATGTTCTGCCATGTTCATGCGAGTCACCAACTGGTCTACTCTGTTAACAAAATCTGGCCCCAGTTGCCGAACGGAAGTAGAATCATAAGAGCGTCATGAGTAGTTCACGAGAACTTTCCCACGTCGCGAAAATGTTTTTTTCCTAGCGATATGATCGCACCATAGTCCGCTTCAAAGGGACTCGGACCTCACCGTGCGCGCTCATCAGCATGGCAGCACGCTCACGGAATATTACGCGCACATTTCTCCAGAAAAAGCACATGCGGTGCGGCGACAAGTCCAGTTGGCCTCCTAATCAATAGTGGTGACGTGAGGACAGGAGGAGGAGTTAACCCGTCCTGTGCTTCAGGCCTCCAACACGCTGTCAACACATCACACAGGTCTGCAGTATCTCAGACCCCCCGTTGATAGACAGCTGTCAACGTCAGTCTTCAGTCGTCTGAACATGGAGCTCGGTGCGGCCGTCCGGGCCGTCAGGAGCCGCCGCGTGCTGCTCGGTGACGTCATCCAGCCGGCGGTCATCTACGTCAGAGACGGGAAGATCCAGAGCATCCGTCACGGGAGCGCGCTTTCTGAGGACGAGGATTCTTGTGAGGTGGGCCAGTGTTCAAATTACAATCAGTCAGCAGTGTTCAAATTCCCGTTCATCAGGTCGAGTCAGACTGACTTCCCAGTCCCAGTGGTCCCAGTCAACTACCTGTCGAGGCGGGCCGCGGGCATCATATTCTAGATAGATTGAAACAAATGTTTCACACAGAAAAATAACATAGGCCTACATCTTTGTATAAAGATAAATATACTAGAATGCAATGCGTTTATTACAAGGTAACAATATAACTAACAAAGTAAACAAAATCCAAATATGTGCCTTCTGTGCAAAAGTCAAAGTTCTACACACTGATAAGTTAGGCCTACAGCATTCGTTGTTCGTGATCAGTTGTTAATGTTTTGTAATTAATTAAAATACATTGTCTAAATAAAAGGGAATAAAGAGTTAATAAAACTGAGCAAAGTCGATGCCAACAGACGGTTACAACGTCAAAGACACAACGCGACGCGACACTACACGACGAGAGGATACAGACGCGTTACGAGCCGAACAATAACACGGTTCACACGTTTATAGCCATTATCAGTAACTTTGTCAATCAACACCTTGGAAACCGCTGTTCTGGTACTGATATCACACTGGCTACACGACGTCATCCTCATGACTTCATCACTCCTGCATCTCACTTGTGATGTCACCGTGATGAAGTCACACTTCCTGTGTTTGTGTTTGTTGGGGCAGGTGTGGGACGTGGACGACCGGGTGGTGATGCCGGGCCTGGTGGACAGCCATGTGCACGTGAACGAGCCTGGGCGCACGTCCTGGGAGGGCTTCTGGACCGCCACGCGGGCTGCGGCTGCCGGCGGCGTGACCACCATCGTGGACATGCCGCTGTATGTGACTTCCTGCCCCTCCCACCTCATTCCTACCCCCTTAGCACCGGGGAACGGCGGTCTGCATTCAGGAAGGAGCTGACATGATTGAAGGGTTTGCATTTACATTGAGAAGATTTGGCAGACGCTTTTATTCAAAGACTTACTATCAATACATTTGTCAGAAGGAGAAACAACAATATATCGCTGCTTGTACAGTAAGGATGTTCATGTAACCAAATGCCAAGCACTAACAAGCACTAGGTTAACCCATTCCCATAAGATGCTACATGATGCTAAGGACCATTTTCAAGTGCCAGGACGTACAACAAACAATAAGTGCTTAAGAGGGATGTGGGTATCTTTTTGGGTAGCAGTGTGTTCGACTGCCAGTACCAGAGGGTTCTGGGTTTGAGCCCCGCTGCCCGTTAACTAATTGGTGTCCTTGTGCTAAGCTGCTTGTCTCTAAAATTATTCCCCGTACGACATTTAGGATGAATGCACTGCTGAGCATCTAAATAGCTAGTGAGACCTTTATTTTGAAATGTGGCGTACCACCTGTTCCCATAGCAACAGCATCCCCCCGACCACCACGCTGGGGAACCTGGACGAGAAGATGTGCGTGGCTGAGGGCCAGTGCTTTGTCGACACCGCCTTCTGGGGCGGGGTCATCCCGGGGAACCAGGTACCGTGATTGGTCAGAACTCGCTGCCTCTCTTCTCTGTCCAATGGAAACTGTGGAGAAATCCACCATTTGGTTCAAGTTCTTTAATGTCCTATACCAGGGAAAAGGGTGACACACACACACACTGTTGTGAAGCAGTTGACAGGATGCCAGTGGGACCAGGTATCTGTTGATTATCCTAGCAGTGCCTCTGATGCAGAAGTGCCAACTCATTCAGAAGCCAGTGACACTGACCCTTCAGAATAGCAGTAGCATTTCTGCAAAGAATCTGTGATGTTATGATGAGGTACCAGTGATGTCATGATGAGGTACCGGTTCTTCTTGACCAAAAGTGTACTGCTTTAAAGGAGTGCAGTGTTCTGACTTTGAGCCAGGGCTGTAGACCTGGTCCTAGAGAAGCTCTGTGTGAACCTGCAGTCCCCCAGGATGTTAAAGACATGGTTCCCCTCCCTACAGCTGGAGCTCCGGCCCATGGTCTGGGCCGGGGTGGCAGGCTTCAAGTGCTTCCTGATCCACAGTGGCGTGGACGAGTTCCCCCACGTGGTCGACGCCGACCTCCACGCGGCCATGCAGCAGTTGCAGGGCACCGGGAGCGTCCTGCTGGTAGGTCCATCAGGATCCTGACATCACACTGGGGGATTTCTATACATATTGTGCTTGAGTGTTGGGGCAATGTCCACACCCAGGAAGTTCATCTACCCACGTCCTGCCCTGGACCTCTATATCAGCGTCCGTTCAAAGAAGGAATGGTGCTCGTCATGAGTTTTATATTTCCCTAGTTCCACGCTGAGAAGGAGGTTCCCGAGACGATAGAGGAGAGCGGTGGTACGTATTACCTCTAATAAAATAGTCCCCTAAGGTAAATGCGATGCTGCCATGCAATAAAACAATTTCATCATGAATAAGCTGCCAATTGTAGACAACCACTTGCGTCGTTCTCTAGTCTTTACATATATTATTCTATATTAGAGATGGACAGGAAAGCCGGTTGTCCATTTCTTGTCCAGACATAAGAAACACCCATTAGCCAAATCTAGACGGGTTGTCCAAATTCTGTGGTGGACTTCCTGGTCCTTTATGAAGCTAGAGTTTCCCCTGTGCTTTCAGACCCGTGTGAGTACTCCACCTTCTTGCAGTCGCGGAAGGACGTGATGGAGGTGGAGGCAATCCGCACCGTCACCCAGCTCTGCCTGCAGTACCGGTGAGAGCCACAACACCGCTAGGGAACCTAAACTGCACTACATTACTGCAGCGATACTGACACCCCAACAAACTCGACAATACGCAGCGATAGGACGTTTGGAGAGCAACGTCTGCTTAATGGCTTAATAGTATAGCAGTCAAAACAACATAATTGTCCCGTTATCAGGGGGCAGGATAGTCTAGGGGTCAGGCTCATCACACCCAGCCCCAAGGCTCTAGGTTTGAATCCCAGTGTCTCTGACATCTCCGACCTCTGACCCCCCAGGGTCCGGTGTCACATCGTTCACCTGTCCTCGGCCGAGCCGCTGGCTCTGATTCGAGAGGCCCGGGCGGCAGGGGCCCCTTTGACGGTGGAGACCACCCACCACTACCTGACCCTCTCCTCCGAGGATATCCCCCCCGGGGCCACGCAGTTCAAGTGCTGCCCCCCGATCCGGAGCCAGGCCAACCAGGTAGGCCCACTGCCAGACCCGGCGTCGGGCGGGATCCCCCGGTGGTCCGGCAGGAAGTGCTGACATCTGATGAGACACTGGAACGTGTTCTTGTTGTTGTCATGTACTTTTGTGCATGCGTTACGTTCAATGTCATTTAGAACCTGAAGCTCTGAGTCAGTGACTAGTGACACGTGACTCTTTCAGACTAACATCTGTCATAGCAGGACTATCCTTCACTATTCCACTAGCATTCATCATCATTGGTCTCCAGGGGCTTTTTGGTTCCCCGGGGCCACCATACTCTAACGCAGTGGTTGGTTGGTTGGTTGTCTGGTCCCTCAGGAGCAGTTGTGGTCGGCGCTGAAGGCCGGAGACATCGACATGGTGGTCTCGGACCACTCCCCCTGCACCCCCGACCTCAAGAACCTGGAGAGTGGAGACTTCAGCCAGGCCTGGGGAGGGATCTCCTCCCTGCAGTTTGGTAACCACTGACAACATCACTATTTAATACTTATTTAATATCCAAATTCATAAGGAGCCGGTAGGATTAGGGGTCAACTTGCTCTTTGATGCTTACAGGTAGATTGCGGACATTGGGAATCAAACCTGTTGGCTGTCACTCATGTTAGTAATGCAGAGAATACCTGCACAATACCGGAATAATAGTCAGTGTCTAAGTACAGTAAGGTAGATGTTTGCACCTGAACTTTACATAGTAGACCATTAGGTCTCCTCTGCCACGTGACAGTTCATACGGTTCAGTGTTTGAGTAAAGTCCACCAAGAGACAAACAAATAGCCCAGTCTGACAGTAATAATTGACAGGCTCAAAGTCTCCCGTTATAGCGAAGCATTGAAAGCTTAATGCACCAAGAGAATAAATGTTTATCATGAATGTGAGTCTGGATATTAAGATCTGTCAGGAACCATATCCCATCAGGTGGTAATAGGAATATGGATTTCTGATCGTCCATTCCAGTCCAACACTTCACTTGAACAAGGCCCATTGCTTTAACTACTGAAAACACACAGCTTTCTTACTATTTTACAATTGTGTTATTTAGAAGAGACTTTTATCCAAAGAGACTCATTATTCGTTAACTTAGGAATGGGTTAAGACATCTTGCTCAAGGTCGCCTTCTAAAGGTCAGGCTGAGGACAGAGGGGATGTAACTCAGGAGAACCCCCACCCCAGCAGAACCCCCTCCGCACTAGAACTGTCCTGTGTGTTCTGTGTGTGTGTGGCAGGTCTTTCACTCTTCTGGACCTCGGCAAGTGGGCGGGGCTTCCAGCTCTCGGACGCAACGCGACTCCTCTCTCAGAACACGGCCCAGCTGTGTTGCCTTGATGACCGGAAGGGGAGCCTGGCACCGGGCTACGATGCCGATCTCATCATCTGGGACCCGGAGCAAGAGTTTGTGGTGCATGTTAAAAAATAAGTTATTCACCAGAACTACTTATGAATATTAAGCGCAACTCTCCTTTTCAAAATGTAACCGACTTACATTTTGTATGTAAAATATTCTAGAAACATAATCATTGTCCTTATTGCATAGCATAAGCGCCCTAAAAGGGGGACCCGTCTGTGTTTTTAATAAACGCCACCTTCTAAGACTATTTGTTCTTTACTCCTCTGTCCAGGTCCAGGAAGGAAACATCCATCATAAAAACAAGGTACGCAAACACAGCCCTCGCTACCGTCACCAGGAAGCTACGATACACCAATCAACAAATAGGGCCCCTATTTTGTAATCCAGATCTACCATTTGGTACAGTCCACTAGGCTGGTAGGCTGGTCTACCCATCTTGGACTCTCCCACTTGTGTCTCCAAATGGGGAGGTTCCAAGGCTTATAACGGCCAATCACATCACACCTGGGGGGAAATAGGGGCCCTTTAAATGTAAAGATACCCGGTATCTTTACATTTAAATAATGCAGTCTTTTTGATCAAATGTGTGGCCCTGTCATGCGTCTTCCTGCAGGTAACTCCCTACCTGGGGGGCACACTGCGGGGACTGGTGCATGCAACCCTGGTCCGCGGCCAGCTGGTCTACAGAGAGGGCTCCTTCTGCCCTAAACCCTTGGGCAAGCACCTGCTCGTCTCGCCACGGCAGCCTCAGACCCCCAAACTCTGACCCTAATAAAACGTTTTTATAACTCAGACTGCTGCTGTGTTGCCGTTCTTATGTTGTTATTTGTAGAGATTGTTCAAATTAAACTAATCAATAAAATGAAAAATAATAATAATCATAATATAATTTTTGACCAAGCCACTACTTAAATGAGCCTTAATAGCCTTAATGGCTATTGGTCCTAAACCAATCCTGAACCAAATAACTATCGTCGGAAACAGAAGGGGCATGAGTCCCGGGGGTGTGACCTGTACCTTCACCCCCTGGCCCTGTTTGTAAATGACGGGTTATCATCAGGTTTAAATCTGCTCCACCACGACCACTGTAGGCAACACAACAGGCGTGTGCTGGCTTTGTCTTGCATTGAACTCATCTGCAATGATGTCAATAATTAACTTAGCTTTAATACACGACTAGAGTTCAGCTGTTCTCATTAGAAAGCAGTGCAAATATATGAAATGTGTGTAAATGGTGCATGAAAAGAACTTTTGTTGGACGAAATGTGGAACCAACAACTATAATGTAGTCTAACCTATATAAAATATCACGAGAGCCACCACAACGGATCTTCATGTCGCGTTATTGACACAAGGCCCTCAGTGGTCGGACAGGGGGTGGATCCGTCCACCTCTCTCCAGTAGTTTGTGTTCGTCTCATCTAGTCCATCGTCGCCCAGGAACCATGTCGTCGCTGTCGGTCCCGAAGCCCCCATGCCTCAACAAACCCTTCGTGGCTCCGCACCGGTTCATGTTCGGCCCGGGGCCCTCCAATGTCCCTCCGCGGATCCTGGAGGCCGGGGCCAACCCCATCATCGGTCATATGCACCCAGAGATGTTTGAGGTTGGTGGGGGGACTTTTAGTGATATAGACTGGTGTTTAACTTTATATCTTAAATGACGACTTTTTTTGTGATTTAAAAAAAAATCGATATCCTCCCGATTTGATCACTTCTTGTGTGTCCCAGATAATGAGTGACATCAAGAGCGGCATCCAGTACGCGTTTCAGACCCGCAACAACGTGACGTTCGCGGTCAGCGGCACCGGCCACACGGCCATGGAGTGCGCTCTGTTCAACGCCCTGGAGCCGGGGGACGGCGTCCTGGTGGCGGTCAACGGGATCTGGGGAGAGCGGGCCGCGGACATGGCGGAGAGGATAGGTGTGGTGACTCGTTTATTATTATTTTATTTTTAGTTACTTCAGATGATTCGTGGTTTACTCCTCCGGGTCACAGTGCTGTGATGCCATTTGTGACTGTATATTGACCGCTTTACAGGTGCAAAAGTAAACACGATTGCAGCACCCCCTGGTGGCTGCTTCACGAACGACGAAATTAAAAAGGTTGGTTTTATTTTAACTGTCTTTCATCATCATCTCCATCAAGTATTCGTTTATGAGCTCATATATTCTATATTCTTATTTAAGCTCATATATTCTCAAATGTAGAAATCAAGCGAACCATACATACATACATATTCATATGTTTGAGTTGTTGTGTTAATCCAACGCAGGCCCTGTCGAAGCACCGGCCCGTCCTGATGTTTCTGGCCCATGGAGAGTCCTCCACTGGGGTCCTTCACCCCCTAGACGGCATCGGTGACCTCTGTCACCAGTAAGGAGCTATGCTACACTATGATTCCACACACATACATACAGCAGTGTTACCCAGCCTGCGGTCGGAGCTCAGTGCTAAGCTGATGAGTGTTGATACATTACATTAGTTTGTTGAATTGCTCACCTGGTCTACAGGTATATAGAGATACAGACTGTTTAACTGCTCACCTGGTCTACAGGTATATAGAGATACAGACCGTTTAATGACTCACCTGGTCTTCAGGTACGGCTGCCTGCTCCTGGTGGACTGTGTGGCGTCGATGGGAGGAGCTCCTCTCTACATGGACAAACAAGGTGCAGCTTCATTAGAACTATGGAACTACCTTTAATTAGAGATGAAGGACTAAGGCCCAAGTATCTAATCTGAGTTTGTTTGCGATAACTGATTATAGAAATGCATCTGAAAATGAAGGAACCATTTCGATTTTTTACTCTTTCCTTATTTTTTATAGAATTTTTATTTGTAGGAATTGTATTTTTCTTACTCATTCCCTGTAATCACGGTTGAATTTGTAGCCATTTTTATACTCCTTTCCTCTAATTTTTAACGTTTGTATTTGCAGGCATTGATATTTTATACACAGGCTCCCAGAAGGTGCTGAATGCTCCTCCTGGTTCAGCCCCTATCTCCTTCAGCCCCAGAGCCTGGTGAATACTCATTCAGTACACACAATAACAGCAGTACCAATATTATCAAATTACACAGTATTATACTGAAAATAAGTCATGGTATCATATTATACAGTATAGTCAATACAGAAACACACATTGTGTTGAGAGATCAAACGTCCTCAACATTAACAGCGTGTGTTCTAACTGTTAAGAACACGTCCTCAATATTAACAGTGTGTGCTCTAACTGTTAGGAACACGTCCTCAGTGTGCTATTACCGTTAAGAACACGTCCTCAACATTAACAGTGTGTTATTACCGTTAAGAATACGTCCTCAACATTAACAGTGTGTTATTACTGTTAAGAACACGTTCTCAATATTAACAGTGTGTTATTATCGTTAAGAACACGTCCTCAACATTAACAGTGTGTTATTACCGTTAAGAACACGTTCTCAATATTAACAACACTTCCTCCTCTGGTGTCCGAAGCCAGAAAGCCTTCAACAGGAGGACCAAGCCTGTGTCCTTCTTCCTGGACCTGGCCTGGCTCGCCAACTACTGGGGCTGTGACGACAAGCCGGCCAGGACGTAAGACCTCTGGACCGCCCTGGACTAGGACTAGCCAAGACCTGGATCCATAAAGTTCTAGTCTCTGATGTGGTCTTAGCACATACTAGGACTCACATGTTCTTCCTGTAAAAATCTTCCCTTCTCCTCATGTGAAATATAATCTAATCACCTGTCACACCACTCCAATCTCCAAATCATCAAACATTTAGTATGTTGTAGTTGGGTTAGTAATAGGTAGGGAATAGCGTTTCATTAATTAATGAAAGGATGAGTATAGCACTTAACTTAGCTTTGCATTTCAACTGCTATGATTGCGTCATGCTCCATCTAGCCGTTTTGCCAGGGAACCATAGAACGGCCTCTCCATAATGCAGTGAGGTTCTCTAGCAGTGCTAGGACCACCAGACCGAGGCTCTGAATGCTGTGTTTCCCCGTCCCCTGTAGATATCACCACACCGGCCCCGTGTCGGCCTTCTACTCCCTGAGAGAGGCACTCAGGATGCTGGCTGAGGAGGTGAGGAGCTTCTTCAAGGGCCACTCTATGAGGATCAAGTGGGAGATGTTTGATGGTTAGATCAGTCGGTACAGGCCACTGGAAAGGCTGGTAGGTTAATCCATCATGCATCTGGGTGTCCACTCCCACTTGTGATACTGGGTCGAATGAGCTTCTATTAGCTGATCAATAATCAGGCTTAAACTGTATTGATTCAGTACTAGTTACGAAATGACAAAGTACTATTATGAAAAAATATACAAATAAAAAATATAAAATAAAAACAGTTACACATAGAATGTGTACAGTTTATGCACAAAAAGTGTACTAAAAAGTATGTATGTAAAAGGTAAATGTATGTTTATCTATGTAAAATGTATCAGGCAAATAATACGTCTCAGGTAAATAGGGCCCCTCTAAAGGCCATCTGTCTCAACGCCACTGCTGCTACAGATTAGCCCCCTTTTCAGTTTGTTTTTTAACTACAAAGATCATGGTCAGGCTATTGGACTTTGTATCAACATACTTTTAACCGATTCTGCATAACAAAATACCAGGCTACGTCTTTAAACAAACCATACGTTGGTTAATAATTAAATAGTTCAGTAACTCACTCAAACGTTTGAGAGTGGACCCTTTCCACAGGAGTTAAACAGGTGTGTCTCATCATTAATTAATTAGGGGTGCTTCTGATTTAGGGCTGCTTGTGTCCCAGTTTGCACATAGTTACTACTGGTACTCAAAGTGTTGGTTGTGAGAAGTAACATGAATGGTCATGCTCATGTTTTTAAATTAAAATCTAAATGTAAAACCAAAGACATTGTTTGTTATCCAGTTAAAAAATGCCACACATTTGGCATGCTGTTGTTCCTAAGTGCATACATGAGTGGCCCCCGTGGGGATTGATCTGCAACCCTGACACTGTTAGTGCCATGCTCTACCAACAGACCGGCCCAGGGCCGTGGGGACAGGTTAACTGGTCTTGTGTTCCCCTCAGGGCTTGGAGAAGTCCTGGGAGAGACATCGCACCGTGGCTGAATACTTCCACAGCGGTCTGGAGGACATGGGCCTCAAACTGTTTGTCAAGGACAAGGTCAGTGGGGGGGGGGGGGGGGGGGGGGGGGGGGGGGGGGGGGGGGGGGGGGGGGG
>JAOPJL010000017.1:9687858-9698187 GCA_027123545.1 Trisopterus esmarkii
CACACACACACACACACACACACACACACACACACACACACACACACACACACACACACACACACACTTTTTGTTTTTCCTCCCTCCCACACATGGATCAGATGTGAAAGCAGCGACGTGGCCGCAGACCAAAGCAGGTAATGGGTCCCACATTGCCCTCCTGTTGATGAGCCCAGAACTAAGTCTGCCCCTAGAGGAAGCCAACCCTCCCAGCAGATAAGAAGCTGCAGCTCTCTGCCCAAACATCTACAAGTTCTCCTCTCCCGCCAAACGAGAGGAGCACCAGAGAGACAGCAGCACGCAGCTATCCACCGCTGGAGTAAGTGGACCCCTCGGATGGGAGAGGAGAGGGAGGAGTAGGAGAGGGGTTAGAGGAGAGGGGTAAGAGGGAGAAGAGGAGAGGAGGAGAAGAGAAGGGATAGGTGGAAAGGAAGGGCGAGGGGAAGGACAAGGAAAAAGGAGAGGGGAGGGGAGAGGAGAGGAATGGAGTCACGCGGTGACCCGGAAATAATTCAGAGGACGAGGAATGCGGCCGGCTGGCGTGGAGCGGTTTGTTTACTCTGCGTTGCTAAGTGGCCCAGGAGGATGACACATGGGGAGGGGGGGTGGTTGGAGAGACTTGGCACAGGGCCTGCCACACACACACACACACACTATCCCCCTCTGCCCATAACACTGGGGTCTACGGTTTGGAACAAAAGAGTAAATGTCTAATGATTTAACAAGATGGCTGACCACCACCACCGACCCCCCCATCCCCCCCCCCCCCGTGTCTGTATGTTCTGGAACGAGGAGCTCCTCTCGTCCAGGAGAACATGAGGAGCTGCTACTCCTCACCATCTGAAGAAGGAGGAGGACATCGTCTGCTAAAAACATCAAAATGGCCGTCTCAACATCCAAGAAAGGAATTAGGACTGGATGTAGAAATACCTTAACGCTTACCAGATGTTCTTTAAAAGAGGGAATAGTTTCCATTACTTATCTGTGAAATATTGGTCCACTTATATACAGCCTGACTTCTGTTACCTTATGAGACAATGTTGAGGTTAGTGGTACGCTGGCACCATGTTATGAGCGAGTTATGTTGTGTTATGTGGTATGTTCAAATACTTAACAGTTCTTAAGAATAGAAGAGTTCAAGTACGGAGAGATGTTCAACTTGGAAAACTTAACATGAATATAACAACGTTTTAATCTTTACCTACCCTGGATTTTATTTAAATCTATTCGTGAATTGCTGTGACTATCTCATGATTTCTCAGGTTGTGATTTATGGTCTCTTCCAAAAATAATTTTAAGTCGGACCCAAAAGGTACCAAAAAGGGATTCCTTTATTCTTGATAGTAAAACATACAAACAGTAAGTACAGAGATGTGTTGGTTAGTAGGAACACAGGCGACTGGGCTGAGTGGCACCGGGGTTAAGTATGGTCACCAGCATGAGTTAAGTGTTGAGTCAGTGTTAAGTATTAAGAGGACTTAAAAAAACGAAAATAAAAACACAAGCCTACCCAGAAACAAAAGCCATATACAGTACACACTGGTTAGGTCACTTTAGATCCATCTCATGGTTTAGAAGCGTGTGTAAATCTAAGTGCTGTTTGTATGCCAAAGCACAGGAATCTTTTTAGGGACGGGAGATTCAAAACGTTGATTGATAAGGGGAATCGGTACTGGGCCCTACTTCAAATGAAAACCGAGCCCTGATCAATAAGCTGATTATTGCCTGCATGCAACGCTCAGAGAAACGGACGCAGGCAAGCGATTTAACAGTCGGAGGAGGAGGCTCATGGGGACAGGGAAAAAGTTCTTTATCTGAGGCCAGGCACTACACACTACACTACACAGCCAATCAAGAGCCTGAGAACACGGCACGATTTTAAGAGGTCAGGATCCCCAGTAGTTACGGTCCGGAGGAATCATGCAGAAAACCATCGCTCAGAATTATTAGAAATGGATTTAGGGAAGGCAGACCGCGTCAAGGGAGCCACGCGGTGGTAAGCACTAGGCATTAGTTTGATATGTATATATATTTATATATATTTGGATTTAGAAACACTGGTTATGCATGTTAAACAGCTCCAACTTCTTTGCACGTCATTACGTTTCTAAACTAGGCCACTGAAACGTTATCCTAGCTCGATCACTAAAGGTCAACATGTAGGTAGTTGTGGTTTGGACACCGTTGGTCCTGACAGAAGGCCGTAACTCAGGCGTCCAGGGCCATACATTCATAGGGTTGTGTGTATAAGGGGCGAACCCATTGGATCGTTTGGTACATTCAGCTTAAGACTGTGTCAAGTGGTTCTGTGTATTAAGGTCCAGAGGCAGCCATTAAAGACCATTAAAACATCTATTTTGTTTTGAAATCAACCCAAAATCAAGCCCTTGCAAAATAAACCCTGTCATAGTGACATCACACGTGAGAGAGTCCACCCAGATGTATGATGGATAGATCAGTCACACTGGGTCAATCACAATCTGACCTGCCAATCACCCATTTGTGATGTCACTACAGGGTTACATTGAACTGTCTTGTAATGTGGCTAATCCACATCACACCTGGTGGTTAAAACATGCGTCTTTATCAGACTACAGCTAGTGATTCTCCTTATGACGGCGGACCAGCTGACAATATGGTAGCGGCCAGCAGGTGTCACTAAAACACAAGTGGGCCATTTTCCACCTAAATCCTCGGGCAGTCTGGCTTTATGTAGAGGAGGAGGACCACCTAAGAACATCTACCCTTCTGTCCTGAGCCCAGAGGAACTATAATACTTTCAGAAACAGTTTAAGTATAATAATACACGCTACTACTACTACTACTACTACTACTACATCAAATATTACACTACAAGTGGGGAGATGAGAAATACTTTGCAAAAGAGATCATACTTATTAGACAAGTGCTATTATAGTGTTATAAGCACTCAAGACATCAGCCATACGTACCAGATAATAAACTCAAACTACTATGTATGCCCGATTGATTTTCTAAAAGATGGGATATGGGTGGTCTTCAACAAGCCAAAGTCAACAGTCATCTTACTGCTGTGTTTTGGTTGCTATGGGCGACCAGGTCCACCAACACCTCCTTAAACCTCTCTCCACCATACAAGGAAACACTGGACATGAAATCCTTCGTAGATGTAAACAAAGCTCCTCCTAGAGTCCGGGATTAACACAAGTGGTTTATGGAGATATAAAAAAAGTACCAACATTGGAAGTTTACTCAATAAGGTATGGGATGGATTTGCTGCGAGTTGAAGCGTGGGTGAACACCACAACACCCGCCGCCACCACCACCCTGCATCCTCAGCATCTCAACCTGAAGGCCTCTGGAGCTTCTGACACCGGTGGTCTGTAGCTCAGAGCCAGCCAGGGGTTAGGAGAAAACGGGCCTGGTAAAACCTCACAACATAGTCTTGTCCGTCTCCTTACTCACGTCATCGGGGCAGACAGACGACAACGAGTCAAAGAAACGTTACCGGCCCAAGTTCAACAGAGAGATCAAGAGGTCTCCATCACACCAGGGGAACCTCCATCACACCAGGGAGACCTCCATCACAACAGGGGAACCTCCATCACACCAAGGAGACCTCCATAACACCAGGGAGACCTCCATCACACCAGGGAGACCTCCATCACACCAGGGAGACCTCCATCACACCAGGGAGACCTCCATCACAACAGGGAGACCTCCATCACAACAGGGAGACCTCCAACGAACACAACACTATGTAACATGAAACTAAAACCAAGTGCAAGAACACCCCCCAAACCAATCAAGATTCAAGTGCCATTTCACCCTCAACATCACCAGTACTACAACTCCTTCCGGAGTTGTAGAGCTTCCGGAACATCTCAATACTTTACCTTACAAGGTTAAGTTACAAGAAAATCACCAACTTTTACTTCTGGTGATTGCTTTAATATGAAAGTGATGTGGCGTACAAATGAATATCACATATGTGAACCTCCTCAACTAGTCATTGAGGAACCAGACAATGCCGCGGGCGAGATGACTTGTAGCTCTCTAAGGCGGAGAAACCGTAATGACAACGCGGAAGTAAGATTAGGCCTTTAGGTCAGCTGGACTTGAGTTACATCTCAGCTGACCAGGGGGGGTGGGGGGCGATGGAGGGCCCTCTGTAAGGTATATCTTCAGGGGCCCTCTGTGTGTTACATCATGAGGGGCCCTCTGTAGGGGCCCTCTGTGTGTTACATCTCCAGGGGCCCTCTCTGATGTTACATCTCCAGGGGGCCCTCTGTAGGGGCCCCTCTGTGTGTTACATCTTCAGGGTCCCGGGGCCCGAGGGGTCGGCGAGCGCGAGGGCCTGCAGGTTGTGGCACTGCAGCAGGAAGCTCTCGATGCCACCGGCGCCGGTCAGCGGGTTGCTGTAGAACAGGCTCTGCTCGGGGGGCAGCCCGCCATCCGACCCCCAGTCCGACCCCTCCGAGTCGGAGGACGGGGGCTCGTCGGTGGCGGTGGGGGGGTAGCTGAGCTGCTCCAGCTGCTCCAGCAGGTCGCTGAACTGCACGGCAGAGCTGCTCTCCGAGCGTTCCGAGTACGCCGGGAAGTTGACCAGCGAGCTGGCCTCCGACGGGTTGTCCGAGCCGGGCAGCCGCAGCGAGGTGGCGTCGCCGCCCCCGGCCCCACCGTACCCCCCCGCACCCCCGCAGTACCCCCCCTCCCCCGCCGAGCTCAGCCCCCCCAGGTGGTCCAGCGAGCTGCACTCCGAGCGGTTGTTGACCAGCGAGCTCGTCTCCGACCGCCCCAGCCCGCCGCCGTCGCCGTAGCGCCCGCCCCCCACGCTCAGGTCGTCCAGGCTGTACGCCACGCCGGGGTCGTCCCCGTGGGGGTCCGCCTCCTCGCTGTAACCGTAGCGATCGACACTGTCGTCGTCGTCGTCGTCGGCACGGCCCCCCAGGGGCCCCTCGAGGGCATAGGCCTGGAGGGCCCCGCCGCCGTAGAACGAGATCTCGGCGGGGTCGTCGTCGATGAACTCCTCGCTGACGCGCAGCGGGGCCGAGCGCATCAGCTCCGCCTCGAAGGCCGCGGGCGTGAGGACGCCCATGCTACGCACCGACACCCCGCCTCCCCCTCCGCCCACCCTCCCCCCGGGCCCCGCACCCCTCCACCCCCCCTGGTTGCCATTGTGGGCGGGCTGCGATGGGGGGATGCTACTCTCTACCACACACTGCTGGAGGCTAGGGGCACCTTGGAGAGCGCAGTGGGACGAAGGGAAGCCGGCGGTGGCGGCGGCGGTCTGGGCCAGGTCATCCCTCAGCGGGCTGGGGGGCGCGGTGCCGTGGGTCAGGGGGGGGCGGAGGCGTGGCTCCAGTGCCGGGGGGGGCTGGCCCAGCAGGGGGAGGGGCGGCTGGGGCGACCGCTGCAGGGAGGAGCTGGAGAGGAGGGAGTGCTGGTAGGAGAGCGGCGATGAGGCCGAGCCCATGGGGCCCGGGGCCCGCAGACTGTCATTGAAGGACAGGTTCTGGAGAGAGAGACAGAGGGGGAGAAATGGGGAGAGAGGGAGGGTGACATTAGGACTGAAGGAAATAATAAGGGACCTCATAATCATTAACCGATTCCCCCAAGCTCTAACACAGAGCCTCTGACTGGCTCTAAATGCTCCTCCATTGTAGAATATTTTGACCGATAGGATGTCATCATCTTATACATATATATATTTCACGTTCCCTAGTTTACCTCAAAACAAAAAATCAAAAAAATAAAAAGCAATTTAATTTTCCGATCCCAACGGTATTCCCTGTCCCGTTCCTCACCAGTTTGGGCATGTCGTAGGCCAGGGACCGAGCAGAACTCCGAATCTTGCTGTTCCTCCTGAAGAGACAAGAAGGAAGTCCGGGTAAGCTCCAAACCAAACAATGAGAGATGGTTCCGGACCACTCTGCCCCCCAGATCCTCACCTCTGGTAGGGGGTTCGCTTGGTGCCGCTGTCCCTCACATACTCCACCAGCTGCTTCTGAGTCCGGCCACTACAAAACAGACCACAGCTTCAGTTGAAGAGAAAAACAACTCCCAGGATGCAACAGTACCATTTCGTATTCAGAGAGTATCTGTGGATACCTAATGTTATTGTGGTTTGGGTATTATTTATGTTATTTTAATTAGCTGATACTTTTATTCAGGGGGAGCAGGGCAGAGTCTACAGTACTGTACTTTTGTATTTGTATATTCCGAACTGCTCTACTTGGGTATATGGTAAGGTCTTTTTGTTGTAAGATTAAAAACTGTTTTTATTTGTATATCTTATCCCTGATCTTATGTTTGCATTCTACCTGTATCTGAAGGAGGAAGAGCTAGAAGGAGCTACCTGTATCTGAAGGAGGAGGAGCCAGAAGGAGCTACCTGTGTCTGAAGGAGGAGCCAGAAGGAGAGCTACCTGTATCTGAAGGAGGAAGAGCCAGAAGGAGCTACTTGTATCTGAAGGAGGAGCCAGAAGGAGCGCTACCTCTATCTGAAGGAGGAGGAGCCAGAAGGAGCTACCTGTATCTGAAGGAGGAGCCCCGGCTGAACAGGATGGCCTTGGTGGGCGGCAGCGGCTGGTCCAGCAGGCGGAAGAAGGAGTGGTGCTCCACGCAGTTCTTCCAGAAGACCTTACACTGGTCCCTGGAGCCCATCAGGAACTCCAGGGTGTCCTGGTGAGGCCCCTGGGGGCCGCAGGAGAGGAAGGTGTTACAATATAAACAATGGTTATAGAGCCATCTTATAGTCAGTTATATTATTCTAGACCCAATTTAAAAGAATGGTGAAATATTATAATCTAGAACTTCCATCCACCTAGCTCTACATCCACCTGGCTCTACATCCACCTGGCTCTACATCCACCTGGCTCTACATCCACCTGGCTCTACATCCACCTGGCTCTATATCCACCTGGCTCTATATCCACCTGGCTCTATATCCACCTGGCTCTCAGTACGTACATGAACTTCGGGGTGAAGTTTGATCAGGAAGCGTTTCCTCTTGAAGCTCAGCTTTCGGATCTTGGACCAGTTGAAGGTATTGATCCTCGTGTTTCCCTGCAGAAAACACATTGTTACTAGAAAGTACTACTTTATTAAGGAGGCACAATACTATCCAACATAAAATATACACTGTGACACTTAAAATGTCACATAGCCAACTTGATTTCATAACCTTGTATAAATCTCATCATGTTTGTCATTATAAAACAGATATCACGTTATGTATCACCAGCCTGGATAGCCTTAGGGCAAGTCCACGACTGGTCTCCTTGGTAGCGTGTCTCAGGACGCACCTGGAACACCTGGAGCCCCATGTGGGCCACGGACAGGTTGATCTTGGTACCCTCCCGGTCCGACGCCGGGTGGAACCGGACTCCGTACATCTCCAGCTTGCGGGCGATTTCCAAAACCTGGAAATCGGATTCCGCTGGAGTCTGTCCACTGGAGAGAGAGAGAGCCAACACACATCGGAGAGAAGCTTAACACCTTGTTATCTGAAACGCTGGCTGTTTTATTCCACAGACGGGATTGATTCAGAGGAAACTGGGTTGGTTTGATTTATTCATTGATTTTATTGAAATTTAAGTGGGTGATGGCAGCAGTGATATAAAGTCCAATAGTTCTTGGTTTAAATCAAGGTAAATTACACATAATCAACTTATATTCTTAGAAAATGTTAGGGAATAAATATAAAAACTTGTTTATGTTTATTTCCATGACGTCTACATAAGGTTTGTTTTTTATTGAATGGTGAAATAAATAAAAAAAACAATCAAAAGTTTCTGCAGTGAAAACAGACATACTTTCCGTCTGCCTATGTCCACAGAAAGATTATCAGGCTGTGTTTAATTACAGATGAGGAAGAGCAGGACGAAGAGTTCGGTATAACAGACATTTCAGTCGCTTGACCATTTTCTCGCCTTTTCCACGTCTAGCGCTAGCTAGCCGGTGTAGCCTGGATCAAAACGTATTCACCAACAGCTCCTCCTCATCACTGAACAACCATCGTCAGACCATCGGCTCTAAACTTCCTGGACATCTCAAGTGTGTGATTACAAACCAAACAATCTGCCAGCGCCTGGCGATCTATCCAATCACCACCACATTCTAATTCTGTTTATCCGATCAGCGTCAAAATCTTCTTAGTGACCCCCTCCCCCCACCCCTCCCCATGGCTGCCCTACTAGCATGACGGCTAATAGACAAAGGATTACTAGCTGCACGTCGAACAAGACTTCTTGAGGAACGGATTAGCGTAGCGCTATGCTGTCATGAGGTTGGGCTCCCCCACTGGCCACTGTGGGGATCCGCAACGTTACAAAACAAAGAGGCTGTGGGGAAAGTTCTGGAAGGTTGTTGATTTCAATTCTAGATTCGATTATTGGAATTTAAGGCCCTTTAAGGCAGTGCTTGTAAGGAAGGCAGAAGGGATCTTCCTTAAAACAGTTTAGACATTGGTGGTTTGAATTATCAGATTGACTGAAGAGGTTTAGCTACATTCCTAAAAAGGGATGAAGAAAATTTAATAAAACGACTGAACATGCTATTGTGTATCATGGCATTGTGCTAAATTTAGCACACAACGTGACATTACCCAATCTACGACTCATTCAACCATCGATGGAACATTCTCAGAGAGAACAACATGAATTACAGCGCTCGCTCCGAGGAATTCAGACCACAGAGGGCTGGAACACTAACAGCACAGCAGTGCTGTGTTTCTTTTATTAAAAAGGTCATAGAAGAGACAAGAGCAACCGTCAGAATAATTCTGCATTCTTTAAGAATCCACAACGGAAGGGGGTTGCATAAATCTGCATGTACAGCAACTCAGGACTGTAAATGGTTGTGTTTGTGCTGCTCAACACAGAAAACTGTGTGTTTGTGCTGTGTGTGCGTGTGCGTGTGCGTGTGTGTGTGTGTGTGTGTGTGTTGAACACGGCCCAGGGACTTTAGAGAGGTATTGGGGCTAGCGATCTTGGCGATTCAGAGCCACCTGGACGGCCAGAGAGAGAGAGTGACAGACCAGGAGGGAGGGACTGTCAGACCCATAAAGAGACCAGGAGAGAGACGCCAACAGAGAGAGAGAGAGACACACAGAGAGACAGTGGATCCCACAACCAAACCCAGCAGGGGTGCAGTGGACTCACAGGTGTCTCCGGTGGAAGTCCATGACGTGGTCCTGGACCTTGTCCTGGTACGGCAGCAGGGTGTTCAGCCTCAGGTAGTCCCGGTCCGCCAGCTCGTCGTAGTCTCCGATCTCCGCTGTGGAATAGAAACACCTCATCATCAAACACACCCAGCCCTTAACCACCACCAACCCACTAATTCAAACAAGCAAACGTACAAACGTATTGATGGTACATGGCCAGTAGAGAGACAGTATTGAGCCGGTACATGGCTAGTATACAGCCTGTACATAGAGGTTATATAGCCTGTAAATATATGGTGTACAGCCTGTATATAGAGGTTATATAGCTTGTTTATATAGGGAGTAAAGACCGGGACGTACACTGAACGAGGTGCGAGGCCAGCAGAGCGCCCGTGTTCTCGGTGCACAACAGCCTCCCCTCCATGAGGTCCCTCTTCATCTGCAGGGAGAACAGATACCTGGAGAGACAGACAGACAGACATTAGCACCTCCAGGTTGTACTGGCATTGGCTCCATCTCGACACATTAGGCTAACGAGAAAAATCTACAACCTTGTTCCTGTTATAAGCACCATCGTATGATTACACAAATAAAGAGATTGTGAATAAGAGTCATCCTGAATAAATGTTAGGGTGGTGGTGGCACTGGTGGTGTGGGTGATGGGGGTGAGGACGAGGATGGTGGCGGTGATGGTGGTGGTGGATGGGTTGGTGACGGTGGTGGTGATGGCTGTGATCGGGCTGGTGCTGGTCGGGATGCGGTGGTGGAGGTGATGCTGGTGGATGGGTTGACAGGGGTCTGACCTGGTGTACTCCTCCTGGATCTGTCCGGGGTCTGGGGGGAAGAACTTGACCGACAGCCTGAAGAGCGTGTTGGCCGGTCCTGGAGGGGGGAGCGACACACACAGGGGTCAACCAACAGCCTACCCACAATGCAGTGCAAGGGCGGGGGAAGGGTGGACTTACTTCTGACTTGTCTGACGATGGGCTTGATGGGCTCCAACCACACCTGAGGGAGAGGAAGAAGAGTGAGTTTCAACAAAGAGGTAGCGATCAGAACAACCTCCTGATAAGTAGTGTTTCCCAGAGAGAGTGAGGCAGCCTGTATCAGCCAGGACACACACACACACACACACACACACACACACACACACACACACACACACACACACACACACACACACAC
>JAOPJL010000017.1:9712599-9733072 GCA_027123545.1 Trisopterus esmarkii
CACACACACACACACACACACACACACACACACACACACACACACACACACACACACACACACACACACACAAATATATACACACACAAGCACACATTCTAATTCTGAATCCATAGGATACAATGCAATCCATTATAATTGGACTTCATGTTCACTACTCTCAGTATAAGGAGACATTGAACCACCCTGTTGCTTCGCGGATATTATCATCCATTCCGATATGATTTATCCTCACAGTAGATATATTGTGCAATAATCATTGTCCACGTTTAGTCCGAGAAATATATTTTGAAGTTTCCTTGGGTGCTGAAATTGTAACCGGACTCTCCGCCGTGTGACGTTAGAGGACATGATTGGTGGACGGCTGCGGTATATATCCGCCAGCCTCCACTTCCACCTTCTCGCCAGTGGAATTTCATCAGAGCTTCTGCACCTTCAGGGCAGACGAGGAAATCAAAATAAGTAAGTACACCGGCGATCACGCCACACGGACCCGTGCAAGCGTGTGACAGGGGGGCTCTGGGTGTCCGTGTGTGTCTCGGGGTGCGGAGGGTCGTGGTGCAGGATGCATGTGAAGGGAGCAGTGTGTGTGTGTATGTGTGTGTGTGTGTGTGTGTGTGTATGTGTGTGCTGAGGCCTGGTGTCATGTCTCCCCGTTCAGCTGTACTGCCTTATGCCTACGTGGACTTAGCGAGAGCAGCGACTGCAGCCCACCGGGGCTCCCCTTCACCTGATGCCGTCTGACGGGCTCCGGGTTCGCTCTCCCCTCCACTCCCTGGAGATAAAAAGAGGACATACTGTTAATCCCGGGTTCCTCATGCGGGATTTGAAGTCCAGGGAATGCCCGATCCGGGGTGTTTATGCAGCCTGAAGTTTCCCCAGCGTCCCAGACACTTTGGCTGTGGCCGTGGAGTGTGTGTGTGTGTGTGTGTGTGTGTGTGTGTGCGCTCTTCTGTGTGTGTGTGTGTGTGTGTGTGTGTGTGTGTGTGTGTGTGTGTGTGTACGTGTACGTGTGTATTGACGCATTTGTGTTGGTTTACTGTGTTCTTAGTTGTTTATTTTTGCTTGCATTTTATTTTCCATTCCGTGCAGTTCATTTCTGTAGTCTGGAACTGATCAGTTGTGACCAGGTTTTAATAATTAGGAGGGAGAGATTCGTCCTGATGCATAATGATAGTTGGTGTAGGTCGGCTGAATAGATTTCATTCTGTATTTTGTGTGTGTGTGTGCGTGTGTGTGTGTGTTTGGTTAACGGGGTGCTACAGCCTGTTAGCTACACTAGCTCGCTAGCCGTCGCTAGCTACCGCTAGCCTGTTAGCTACCGCTAGCCTGTTAGCTAACCCGCCCGGCTACGTGTCACTCTCTTACGTGACACGGTGGTCAAAGTTTTTAGCCAGTTCGCTAACTAGCACAACTAGCATTGGCTTGGAACAGAACGCCCTCCTCGTCTGTACATATCGGCCAAACATGTTTTAAACAAACATCCGCCTCAAAGCCCGTTTTTAGTAGTGCGATTTAATGACGTCTTGTACAAATAAAGACGTCGTGTATGTTCTGAATTGCACTGGTTCTTCCTCGCTAGCTTCGTCTGCTAACACATTTGTTACTATGGGTATAATGTGCTAACGTTGGCCGTCTACTGCACCCTGTACACTAATCCGTAATCCAGGATTTAGCTCCTGTACAAAGGTTTAGGGCCATGATAGTGTAATGGTTAGGGTTCTCCCACCCCAAAGGCACTGAGTTCGAATACCAGTGTTCACAGGTAGGCAATCTAGGGCAAGAAGAATCCTATCCTCTTACTATATCCTAATAGTGCATCTGAATTCACTGTCCTATACCGTGCTCTAAATGACCGGTCTCTATACTGCTACGCCTATACTGTCTAACCCCTACCTGCTCCTTAATGAGGGGTCTCTGTACTGACTAACCCCTACCTGCTCCTTAATGAGGGGTCTCTGGACTGTCTAACTCCTACCTGCCCCTTAATGACGGGTCTCTGTACTGTCTAACCCCTATCGGCTCCTGAATGACCTGTCTCTGTACTGTCTTACCCCTACATCATACCTGCTCCTTAATGCCCCATAAAAAAATGTAATTTGCTTTGGATAAAACATCTGATTCAATTACTAAATTAGGACGCTATTTAGTTTAGTAGGGATCCTGAAATGTTGGGACACTTGAAATAAACCAAATAGTAATCAGTACTTGGTATTAATAGTCAGACTATCCATTCCAAAGTATCCTAGGTCTGTTCTTTCATGTTGATTGTAACACAACCCCGGTAATGACAAGTAACCTACTTTCATTCATCGCAGTTTCGTGACCGTATTCAAATCATTATGTACTTTGATTCATGCAAAATGTATCAATTAATTAGTTATCACCATATTCACAGCCTTCGTTGGGAATTCCCCAAATTGCTGAGCTGGTAAGAGCCCTTGAAATGCTGGATCCCACCAACACGTTTTCTCATAGGCAGTCAGTCAGTGTCACATGAGAAAACTACTCGTGCGTTTCAACTCTTGTTTTCGGTTATGTTTGAAGACGCTAACCATGTTTAAACCATGTGGATGACTCTTATCTTCTTTTTGCTTTTATTTATTCAGGCAAAAGCTGGCAGGCTGACAAGCGGACAGCTTTACAGGACGGATAATCTGGTAACTGACCATTTAGCTGGTAAGTTATACACCGTCCACCCAACTGCAGTGTCTTTCTCCCTCACCTCAAATGACTTGTATTGCTATGGTAATAACATGTGTATTGCCAATACAGATCTAAGTGAGGGTGAACATGGCAACAGTTATTACAATGTTTTCACTCGCTCGCTCACACATTCAGTCACTGAAACCTTTTAGGAACCAGATGGTCACAGCTGCAAAATCAGCAGTCATTTAGCTTATTGGGTTGTTGGTTTGAAAACCTGAGAAAGCAGGTCTTAGAAACCAGAGGCAGTGGCAGTCAAAAAGCCGATTGAACATCCTTTCCTCTCCATTGGTCACACTTAATTTCATACCAGACACTAAACGTCTACAGAATCTGCATCACAGCATAATGTATTGTGTTCTGCATTCACTTGGTGAAATGAAGTACAGAATAGGTACATTGTGGTAAAACATCTTGCTTATCAAGCGACTTTTAACCAGGATATGGTAATGGAGACTGTTATACAGTCTCCTTGAGATCCTAATTGGACAACTATTCTAAATAAATGTATGTGTTTTAGTGTGTGTGAAATCCGGCTACTAGTTCTTTACTGGCAAACTGGTTTCCCTTGAGGGGGGTGGGGGGGTAGGCATTCTTAAGGACTTGAGAGTCGGAAGGTGTAAAATTTTTAACTAGCTCGTAGCTAAAATGACCTATGCTCTATGATGGTGATTTCAATAATCAATAAAAGAATCTACTATAACAGATCTATCGTACAAATACTAAATGCTGGCCAGCACTGACGCTCCCAAACCCTCTCATTCACGCCCCCAGCCAGCTGAGCTATGCTGGGTCGTGCTCCACAGTAGCACCCCCAGTTAAAGTGGTAGAACGCTGTTATTAACCTTTTCAAATTCTGAAGTCTCTGGCCTTCTCGCTACGAGGGGTTCAATCTTACACATTGGCGCTTTTACAGCCGTTCTGACGGGGGGAGCAATTCATTCATTCATCAGGGGATCTTTTGGTGCCACTGTCACAATCTATTGACCGAACATGGATTCACTCAGTGCTCGCATAAACTATTGAACAACGGGTCAGAGTGACCTTGGGATTATCTAATCAGCCTAACTCTCAAGGCTGCAGGATGACCTGTATTGATAAGCCTCTGTGGGGGTGGGCGGCTTTCCACAAAGATCCACCAAAGACCTGTGTGGAGAAACCAGGTAATGGAAGGGCCAGGGCTTCCCTTTAGTAGTGGGGCACACCCATTTATGTCGCCATTTTAGAAGGACTTGAGATCTTGCAGTGGTATACTGTATGCCTCGAAGGCCCCTCTGGAAATATCAGCACTCCTATGAAAATGTTGCGTACAGCCCGCAGATGTCAGTGGTAATAGACTCCACAATGTGGACATGTGAGCCGGATAGTCTAGTGGTTGGTGTGTTTGACCCGCAGACCAAAGGTTCCGGGTTAGATTTCTGATGTCCGCGGTTTAGCAGTAACCATCTTGGATCAAGGGTTCTGGCACCAAAGTCATGAAACATTTGAAATCAAGGCAATTGACTTTGGATAAAGAGTGACGCTGAATAGTGTAAATATGAAGCAGCCACTCTATGAAATCAAACTATATTCTAGATAGTGCTGTGCATAAAGGCAATACAATGCACTTGACACAAGAATAATAAGTGCTTTCAGAAGGGCATTACTGAATTACTGATGCTTTTTAGAGGTGGACTTAAAACCAAATGTTATGTACCCGTTTGTCTGTTGTTGTTGTTTCTGCAGGGCACACTCGGACTCTGTGTTGACACGATATTCACCATGAGCTCAGTCGCTGTACTCACCCAGGAGCGCTTCAACGAGCACCGCAGCGGGCTGCTGACGGAGCAGAGCGGCGGAGGTCAGTGTCCCCTCCCAAATCCCCCCCCCCTCCGTCCACCAAACTTTATTTAAATAAAACATCCCTCCTCAGTCCACCAAACGTTATTTTAAATAACGCAAAGGTGGCGGGGCTCTTGGTCCTGGGTGCCATCGCGTATGTCTACCTTCTCCTTTCCTTGAGCAACACGCCCTAACCTTACCCTGGAATCCCAGAGTTCTCGCGGAGCACAATTTAAATTTGCTCAGCAAGTCACTCAGTGAACAAGCAATATACTCACTCCCCTGGCCCATAACAATAACCAATCTCATCGGTGTATCTGATCCAGGTGGGCCAAAACGGTTTTACCGACCTGTTACGGCAACAGTCTTATCTATTGGTTAGCTCCGCTGGTCTTGATAATTCATCCCTTGTATTCTTTTGATTGGTCATAGTGTTATCCAATTGTGTGCAGTGATATCTTCATATGCATGCTTGGTGCCGCCCCTCGAGTTGGACCATTTTCATTTCTCGTTGTCAGACCCGACAGCTTTCTAAATGTGGGTCTGGATTTCCAGGCTACCCTAACCCCACTTCTGGACCTGAAATCAATTGGGATTACCTGGTGTCTCTACCTGGTGATCTAAAATCATATATAAATCCAAAACACACTGCAGGTCTCTTCCAGACAGACTGCACTTGTGTCAAGCACTCCCAGCACGACCCGCCCCCCTCTCCGAGCACCATACAGCATGTCTCCTCAGTCTCCCACGCACGCTCATTTCTCCATACACTGACGATGCGGTGAACCGCAGCCTCTCTGACGTGGCTATGAGTGTCGCTCAAGAGAGAGTGAGAGAGTGAGGGGTCTGGCAACACTACAGTTGCCAGACAACCTGCTGTAGCACTGGTGTCGTGGCCCGTCTTGCGCTGCGCTCTCTTGTGTTGCCTAGCTGCAGGAGGAACTAAGGCCTCCCTCACATTGTTGTGCACTGAGCTCTCCTCCTGTGTTGCTTAGCTGCAGGAGGTGCTACGGCCTCCATCCTAGTCGTTGTTTACTGAGCTCTTCTGTGTTGCCTAGCTGCAGGAGGAGCCAGTGGAGAGGAGGAGGCTCTGCCTACCTACAAGGATGCCTTCCCTCCGCTGCCTGAGAAGACGGCGTCCCCCGAGGGCACCCAGGAGACCGCCAATGCCTGGACCTCCAAGCTCCGCCCCCTCAAGTCGTCTGTCATCACCCAGGTATGGCGTGGTTTACTTTGATGAAGTTGTAACTGTTTAGTTATCCAAAGTGATGCACCTGAGGCTGAGAACAGCGGAACGGTGCAGTAAATATTGCACCAGCTGCAGCAGTCGTAGGGCTGCTCAGCTCCTGGTCTCTTGACAGAGAGGGATCTCAGAGTAACCATGGAATCGGAAATGCATGGTTAGCATTTTCTATTTGTGGTATTGCTAGCCGTATGAATCACATGTCAGTGTTTACTAAGATCCAACAAGGAACTCTTTGATAAGCTAGTACAAGATGCTAGGTCCGCTCCGATAGAGCCGTCATGAAACCAATGTTTAGAGCTCAGCCTGCTCTACTCCTCCGTGTTCATGGAAATGCTGCTCAAATGAGTTCCCCAATGCATTTACTTTACCACACTGCTCTCACTCATGACCCCACAATCAGTCATGACTTACCAAAGAACTGGGCATGTCCACATTTTTCATCATCGTCTTCGGTTCCATCACGCGTGATTTGAAATCCTGACTAACTTGTTGTACAGGACCCGGTTTATTATACTTTGAAGCACTAATTGCATGCCTACAACAGAATGCGTTTTGTGCCGTGTACTGGCCTGTTTTTACCCTTATCATCTTACAAATCAACCCTCAGGAGGTGAAGATATGCAATGCAGAGTCTAGGTAAACTCTGAACATCTCTGAATCTTAAGGATGTTGTCTGCTCCCCACCCAGGTGTTCCACGTGCCTCTTGAGGAGCGCAAGTACAAGGACATGAACCAGTTCGGGGAGGGGGACCAGGCCAAGGTCTGCGTGGACATCATGCATAAGACGGGTGCCCACCTGGAGCTGTCCATGGCCAAGGACCAGGGCCTATCCATCATGGTGTCCGGGAAGCTGGACGCCGTGATGAAGGCCCGCAAGGAGATCGTGTCCAGACTGCAGACTCAGGTCAGTGGCCCCTTCTTCATGGATCTCTTAATGGCCCTGTAGGTGAGGTGACTGGCTCTCGTCATCCATCTCTCATTGACCCTGTAGTTGAGGGAATCTCTTTATTCTACTCCTATTGGCCCTGTAGTTTGTTTGAAACGGTCCATTCCATTTTTCCACACTGCCATACTCGCTCGCTAAGAAAGTGATCTCCTGGATTACCATTAGACTATCTCGCTTGAAAACATCCCTGGTTATATATCCTCTGTGTTGATATGAGCCCATCTCAAACGCAGTGGCTGGTGAGGCCATCATGGGGTCTAATGGTGAGGCTGTTAAAGGCCCTGCTCCACCTGTCACCTGTTGGAACAGCAGATGCAGGTCATTATTGCAGTATGCAGTTGTATGCTTGACTAGCTTGTAGATTGGCTAGGATAAGGATTTTAATAATGGCATTCAATTAAAGTAAAAAGTACTGGACAGCCGGTACCTCCTTCTTTGGTTTATATAATATTGCTGTCGACCCTCTCCTACTGACCCTTATGCTAGTCGGCTTCAGTTGCACAGCCAGTCAGGGTGGACTGATCACTTTCATTTAGTTTTAGTTTTAATTCAGAATTTCCTATTAACTGGGACGGGCACCATCTAATGCGTGGCTATGTATGGCCATCTCACTCGCTCCATATAACATGTTGCTATGTATCCCCATCTTACCGGCTCCATCTAACACATAGCTATGTATTACCATCTCCCCGGCTCCATCTAACACATGGCTATGTATCACCATCTCACCGGCTCCACCTAACATGTTGCTATGTACCACCATCTCACCGGCTCCATCTAACATGTTGCTATGTACCACCATCTCACCGGCAGGCATCCTCCACTGTGGCGATCCCCAAGGAACACCATCGCTACGTCATCGGGAAGAGCGGGGAGAAGCTCCAGGAACTCGAGCTCCGGACCGCCACCAAGATCCAGATCCCGCGACCCGACGACCTCAGCAACCAGATCAAGATCTCTGGCACCAAGGAGGGCTTGGAGAAGGCCAAGCACGAGATCCTGCTGATCTCCGCTGAGCAGGTAGTGCACCTCGGCACCGACTCCACGCGTCCACATGTTCGGTTAGAGGAGTTTGTTGTGAACGGTGGCTGGACAGCGTTGTGTCCATTATCTAGTTGTCTTTGGATTAAAAATGAAACAAAAGGTTTTGTTTTAGTTTTGTGTTCATAATACCTCATAGCTAAAGCAGTGTGACATGGTAGCAGGTGAATGCTGGTGATAAAGTGATCCATCAGTTGTGTAACGCAGTGCCTAAGGACTGTAACACATTATATAGAGTTGTCGCACAGTACACCGTGTACTTCTTAAGCACCCGGTGAGGTAGTGACTGCTAATTCCGATCAAACCCGGCAACTGCAGACCTTCCTGTGTGCGGAGGCTTCTGTGACACGGTCAGGGCGTTGGCTTGACTTCCACCCGACAGGTTCTGTGTTCAAACCCCATATCCACAACGAAGGATGGTAAAATATTTGCCCCACCTCCTCAACCCTTAACCAACCAGTGTCTCGTCTCCTCCCCCCTGCAGGACAAGCGTGCGGTGGAGAGGGTGAGCATCGATAAGGTGTACCACCCCTTCATCACCGGCGCCTCCAACAAGCTGGTTCTGGAGATGATGGCGGAGACGGGCGCGCGCATCAACGTGCCGCCGCCCAGCGTCAACAAGACAGAGATAGTCATCACCGGGGAGAAGGAGCAGGTGGCCCTCGCTGTGGCCATGATCAAGAAGGTCCACGAGGAGAAGGTATGTAGTGTGTAGCATGGTTCGGCTAGTAGGTGGGGTGGCTCGGCTAGGGTGCACACTGTATGTGCAACCGATTTTCTGCTAGAAATGGTGACTGGTCATTATTTTTTAATGTTTTGTCGGAGAAAGTACATTTGCAAACGACAAGGTACAAATGCGGTGCTTGTGGTTGTCCCTTGCAGAAGAAGAACACCACCACCATCGCCGTGGAGGTGAAGAAGTCTCAGCACAAGTACGTGATCGGGCCCAAGGGGAACACCCTGCAGGAGATTCTGGAGAAGACGGGTGTGTCGGTGGAGATCCCTCCATCCGACAGCACCCTTGAGACCGTGATCCTGCGGGGGGAGCCGGACCGCCTGGGTCAGGCCCTCACGGAGGTCTACGCCAAGGTAGGGGACCAGGGGAGGCACTGGGGGAGGGTGGCTGGTTCACGGTCTGGGCCTCATGGAGGTCTTTGCCAAGGTAGAGGACAGGGGGAGGGTGGCTGGATCTAGGTCAGGACCTTGTAGAGGACCAGGGGACCAAGGGGGGCCCTGGGTGAGGGTAGTGGGTCCGGGCCTCATGGAGGTCGATGCCAAGGTAGGGGATCAGGAATATTGTCAAACTGTTGAGACAATATTCTTTGTTGGCTCAGAGGGAGCGTTGCTGGTGGTGGGTCAGGGCCTCACGGAGGTCTAGACCAAGGTAGAGGACCAGAAATATTGTCACACTGTTGAGACAATATTCTTTTGACGTGGCTCACATTAAAACAGAAAATCTGCTCACTGCACATTTTCATAATGTGAGAAAAGTGCAGTGTTCAAATTAAGAATAATTTATGCATTTTCTTTCGGTGGAATAAAATGTTAAATCTGACCCGATATGCAGAAAAGACTTAACCTTGTAATTCAGACTTCTCGTGAGAGCAGAATTTGAATTTGCTCAGCGGGTTACTCTGGGAATGAGCAATATACTCATTCCCCTGGCCCAGAACATTAACCAATCACATCGGTGTATCTGATATAGGCTAGCCAAAAGCGTTGCTGTTTTACTGATTGGATATGGCAAGTCTTATCTATCGGTCAGTGCCGCTGGTCTGGATACGTCACCACTTGCATTATTCTGATTGGTCGTAGTATTATCCAATTGTGTGCAGTGATATTTTCAAATGCATGCTTGGTTCTGCCCCTTGAGTTGGGCCATTTTCATTACTCGTTGCCAGGACCTACAGCTTTCCAACTGTGGGTCTGGTTTTCCAGGCTAGAAAAGACTTGCTTAGGACATTTGAATTTGGTAATTACCAAAAACACAGTAACCAAACAATCAAACTGAAGGTTCTGATTAATTACACTAGTGACCTCGTCATTTGCCTTATTTGGGCATGTGACATCAATGCTGTTGGTCTGATTTGGCTCGTCTTGAAATTACCTCTTGTTTTTCCATTAGGGCCCCGCCCCAGAGTGGGGAGCCACGCTTTGTTTATGTAAACTCACCCGACGTCTCCTTCCTGTCCCCTCAGGCCAACAGCTACAGCGTGTCCACGGTGTCGGCTCCTTCCTGGCTCCACCGCTTCATCATCGGCAAGAAGGGACAGAACCTGGCCAAGATCACCCAGCAGATGCCCAAGGTAGGGCTGCTCAATTATGTAAAAAATCATAATCACCATTATTTTGGTCAATATTTTAATCAGTTACTTTTGAGTTTGGAAACAGGATGCAATATTCAGCATTTCTCTCCAAAAAAATCTTTGTTACTGAGAACTTCGAAAATAATGTACACATATGTATCAAGCCGTTCTGCAATTTCTATAAAACATTTAATGAATAAAATATATAAAACAAAAATAAGTAAATAATAGTTTAAACTCCACTATATTCGTTTCGTGATTGTTTGACGCTAAAATCGAAATTGGGATCAAAATTCGGTTAATCGCCCAGCCCAAGGTCTGAGGAGGGTCTACAGAAGCGCTCGGGCTCAACAGGAACCCTCTGGTTCCACAGAAACACTGGCTCATCAGCGGTGGAGCCAGCTGTGGAGGCTGGCTCCACTGCTGATGAGCCAGAGTGTTAAAGCACCGCTTTTCTTCCTCCTTCAGGTGCACATCGAGTTCACGGAGGGGGAGGACAGGATCACTCTTGAAGGCCCGACCAAAGACCTGCAGATGGTGCAGGTGGAGATTGAAGCTATGGTCCTGGATCTGGTAAGTGTGGCCTTTTTTAACTGGAAGTCCCTAAAGGCTTTCATGAGTTCTGTGAACCACATTTAAAAATAATAATAATAATAATAAATAACACATTTGATTTATACACCACTTTTATAGTTTAAAAAAATCATTGAATATGATGTATCTATATTGTCTTGCATACATGTTGTTTTTTTGAGGGACTTTCATGCGTTTCCATTTCTTGTATCTTGAGCAATTATCCCAAACCATTTCCCTGGGGATTATTAAAGCCATCTGAATTTCGACATGCTGCGGACTTTCATTCCGCTGAGTAGAAGCTCTTAAAGTCCAGTGAACTCACGACCCTTCACTCTCCTCCTCTCCAGGGGAACCGTATGGATTACACCGAGATTAGTGTGGATCCCAAGTTTCACCGACACCTGATCGGCAAAGGAGGAGCCAACAGTAAGTAGTGTTTGAGCGGGGCCGGGCTGGGAGGGAATGATGCGGTCGTGTTTCATTCAATCATTTCATATTGATCACTGCATGTCTTGAGATTCAACATAACAAAAAATAAAAAACTTGTTTTCCTAAATTGAAAAATCCTCAGACTTGTATTTTTACCCTGAACTTCTGTTGTAGCTGTCCATGCAAAATCTATATATATTCAACATGAAGGAGGACTGAGAAGGTTACGCAGCTTGTGCCATGCTGTAATAACTGGTTTATACCTCAGAGAGGATCTAACAAAACACAACATGGTGGCTCCGGAACCCCACAGTGCTGCTCGACGCTACTGTTTGACACTGCGTTCAGGGATCTCTATTGCTTCTCTTTCATCTTAAAATTGCACCCACCAGACATCGAGAATTCTTAACAGAATTTGACAGACTACTGTTAGGAGCATATGGCACCCAATGATGTCCATACCAAGTATGCCCGATTGTTGTAAGAGAAATGCCGATCTGATGAACTTTGCTCAAGACCATTCCCTTACCTTAAAAGCTGAAGAGAAGGCTTTCATTAAGATATTGACCCTTTTTTGTTTTTTTAACAAAAAAATGATTTAAAGGGTTAAAGGAAAGTATATGCGTATGAATGGATATATTCTCCCCTCATTCGAGGGGGAGGAGCCCAAACCAACCTTCTCCCTTCCTCATCGAGCTGTTTGTCTCGTTGTCCAGTCAACCGCATCAAGGAGCTGCACAAGGTGACGGTCCGCATCCCCCCCGACAACGAGAAGAGCACCCTGATCCGCATCGAGGGGGACCCCCAGGGGGTCCAGGACGCCAAGAAGGAGCTGCTGGAGCTGGCGTCACGCATGGTCAGTAGTTGTGACCCCTCGCACCCTCCGTCATGGATCTGAGTCTGCTAGCCATCGAGTTCAATAATGTAGTTTCAATAACATATACTCCCTATGTATAGTGTTGTGTATATGTTGTATTAAAAACACATACTGTCAATGTATAGTTTCAATGATGCAGAGTACAATTTTAATAATGTAGTGTATACGGTCTATGTATAGTTTCAATAATTAGCTTAGGTCGTCATTATTTTTGACCTTAACTATCTAATGTTAGCATTTACTTTTAGCATTGGCGTTAACGGCATTAGGGTAAACCTCGCCGCCTTCTTGGATCAGACCCCTTCTGCCATGTTCAGAGGGCAGTGAGCTGTTCACTGAGTGGTTCACTGAGCAGTTCTTGTGTCTCTTGCAGGAGAACGAGCGCACCAAGGACCTGATCATCGAGCAGCGGTTCCACAGAGCAATCATTGGCCAGAAGGGGGAGAAGATCAAAGAAGTTCGAGACAAATTCCCTGAGGTAAGATCAACCGAAAAGTGTCTTGATATCTTTAGGTAGGATAGTGTTGTCGTTGGGATCCTCAACTCTCAGTGGACCAGTACTTGGTTCTATCTCCAGCATTGAACCAGCATCGATATCAGGTAGCAGATTTCTGCTACCTGACCTGTATGTAAATTAATTTGCTCTTTGGATAAAAAAATAAACCTGTTTAATAAAGACAGTTTTTTTTTTAAGGATTCGTGGTCTGTCACTGTAAGTCCTCGTGGTCTGAAACTGCCCATCCCTTAAATATGTAACTGTCCATCCCCTCAGGTCATCATCAACTTCCCCGACCCGGCCCAGAAGAGCAACATTGTTCAGCTGCGCGGGCCACACACGGAAGTGGAGAAATGCTTCAAGTTCATGCAGAAGATGGTGGCTGAAATGGTATGCTCCCTTTGGGAAATTTACTACGCATTTATCATTTTATTAAGCGATTTGTATAACTGTGTGACTCATGTCTCTGCCCCCCTGGGGTGCGGTCAGGTGGAGAACGGCTACACCCTCCTGGTCCCCATCTTCAAGCAGTTCCACAAGAACATCATCGGAAAGGGCGGAGCCAACATCAAGAAGGTGAGGAAACCATAGATACGCTCAACTTCCTCCTCCTGCATATGAAATGTGTCTCCAGACTGACCGGAGTCTCTTGTAGATCCGTGAGGAAACAAACACCAAAATCGACCTGCCTGCCGAGAACAGCAACTCTGAGATGATCGTCATCACCGGCAAGAAACCTGCCTGTGAAGCGGCCAGAACCCGCATCCTGGCCATCCAGAAAGAGCTGGTGAGTGAGGATGATGATGATGATGATGATGATGATGATGATGGATATGGTCATAGTGGTTAGGATGATGATGGTGGTGGTGATCCTTTCATCCTATTATCCTAGCTAGCTTTGTTGTATAGGGGAATGGGTTAACCAAGTGATTGTTTCTATGAACATCCTTACTATACCGACAGGGATATATTGTTTCGGTCTTCTGACAAATGTACTTATTGTAAGTCTCTTTGGCTGAAAGCATCTCCTAAATGCCCTGAATGTTAATATAAATGATGTCAGGTGTGTGTGGAATAATTCAGACCTGAAAGTGGGCTGACTGGCCTCACATCCGTCCCTCTGGTGTCTCTAACCGCACTCCGTTCCCTGGGTGTCTCTCTCTCTACCTGCCCTCTCTTCCCTGGGTGTCTCTCTCTCTAACCTCTGTTTCTTCCCTCTGTGTCCCCCAGGCCAACATCACGGAGCTGGAGGTGTCCATCCCCTCCAAGCTCCACAACTCCCTGATTGGCTCCAAGGGGCGCTTCGTGCGCTCCATCATGGAGGAGTGCGGCGGCGTGCACATCCACTTCCCCACCGAGGGCTCGGGCATCGACAAGGTCACCATCCGCGGCCCCGCCGAGGAGGTGGAGAAGGCCAAGCAGCAGCTGCTGGCGCTGGCCGAGGAGAAGGTGGGTGGAGCCCCGCACCTCCAGGCCGGCTGGAGCAAACTAGGGGGCGGGACAGCACACTAGGGGGCGGGGTGGTGTCTCTGTACTGTCTAACCCTTGCCTGTCTCCAGGCGACCTAGTAAATTGCCTATGTTTGCTATTTACTCACCCCCTTATCCACATTAAACTGTAGCTATCTGATGTGAAACAACTTGCTACTGATGCATGACAACAACATGGCTGTCTAACTACTACGCTAATGTGCCCTGTTGAACTGTTATATGAACTCTGAAACCCAACCTGTACTGGGTTGAGCTCCAGTAGGTGCACTACTGGGTTGAGTCGTTGTATAGACGAGACTATAGACTGGGTTGAACCATGCCTTGAGGATGACTCGATCCGGTCTCCTCCCAGCAAATCAAGAGCCACACGGCGGAGCTACGCGCCAAGCCGGAGTACCACAAGTTCCTGATCGGGAAGGGTGGTGGAAACATCCGCAAGGTGCGGGACAGCACGGGGGCGCGCATCATCTTCCCCACGGTGGACGACCAGGACCAGGAGCTCATCACCGTGGTGGGCACTGAGGAAGCCGTGAAGGAGGCAACAAAGGAGCTGGAGGAGCTCATCAAGAGTCTGGTCAGTCCTCCATACGTTTTGTTTGTTTCAATGTGCAGCGGTTCAGATGTTCAACAGATATCTTATACGCTTTTCCAGAAGTTTTTGTTCCTTGCTGTACCGTTTTTTTATTTTTTCATTCATTCATTTACTTTCTGCAAATATATTTATCTAGCATGCAAGACATAACCTTGCATAAAGGACGCTGCATCTCTCCTCCCAGGTCTGTCCAGGTTCTTTGTTGTTACCTGGATCTATGCCTTTTAGTTAATAAACCGTGTTACTACTAAACCAAAACAAGAGTGACTCGTTGTTGGGGATGGATTGGTCATGCATCTTTAACTAAAGGCAACAAAATAATAAAATGTCTTGGTACTAAAATAACCTTTTAGGTGACCGCCTGGTTGCCTATAAAGGTAATCTAAAGGTTATTTTAGCACTGTTACTTGGTCGCATAAGCTCCTAACCAGTTCAAAGAGCAATAGGCAATCTATTCAGCAGAGTGTGAACTGGTTTCCTTCCCCCCCACCCCCCCAGGATAACGTAGTGGAGGACACCATGAGCGTGGACCCTAAGCACCACCGCTACTTCGTGGCACGCCGCGGCCAGGTTCTTCGCGACATCGCCGACGAGTACGGCGGCGTAATGGTTAGCTTCCCCCGCACGGGCTCCCAGAGTGACAAGGTCACACTCAAGGGCGCCAAGGACTGCGTGGAGGCGGCCAAGAAGCGCATGCAGGAGATCATCGAGGACCTGGTGAGTGGGCTGCGGCCGAACATATGCAGAGAACATGGAACCCGCCATAGTGTGAATTAAAACTTGAATGCTTTGAGACGCTCCAGAAGGTTCTGACCCGCTCTCTGCCCTGTCTCTCCTAGGATGCCCAGGTGACCATCGAGTGCGTCATCACGCAGAGGTTCCACCGCTCCATCATGGGGCCCAAGGGCTCCCGCATCCAGCAGATCACCAAAGACCACAACGTGCAGATCAAGTTCCCTGACCGCGAGGACCCCAACGGTGAGTCCCCCGGCTGGGAATGATTATTAGAATTCTGAAGGACTTTCAGATAAAGGGACTAAAGATGACACGGACCACAGCAATTGTGTAGATGGGTGGGTAAGCAATACATTAAGCCAAGCATTCTGTAGTTCCGAGGTGGAGAGAGATGGTTCTATATATATTAACACATGGTGGGAATAGAGGAAATGACAAGAACATCTCGAAAAAGGGGTTCCAGACTAATCCCATAACGGAAGGGGTTAGGGTCCTAATGTTGAGCTGATCTCTAAAATGTGTATAGTTATGATCTGTTTTGTCTGCTACCTATGAATGCAAGTAATCATTCGGTCTTCTGCATAGGTGATGATGTGGGATGTGGTAATATTACGTTAGCAGGTTGATCTACTAGTCATGTTACTTTTACATTCAGGGTGTTTACCAGACACTTTTATCCAGCATGACTTACAATAAGTACTTTTGTCAGAAGAAAGGGAAACGACAATACTGTATATGGCTGTCAGTACAGTAAGGATGTTCATACTACCAAGCACAAACAATTCCCCGTATACAACAAAGATGGCTAGGAGAAGACGCTACACTATGCTGAGTACTGTTATAAAGTGCCAGGACGTACAACACACAATAAGTGCGTACATTAAGTGCCAGGACGTACACCATTTAATAAGTGTGTACATCAAGTGGTCAGTACTCACCCGTGGTCCTCGGTTCCTCCTCCTCAGCTCCTCCTCCTGCTCCTGCTCCTCCTGCCGAGGCGGTAATCCAGGAGAATGGGGAGGTGCCCAACGGGGAGGTCAAGGTGGAGCCGCCCGTCGTGGACCCAGCCGCGCCCAAGAAGTGTGACGTCATCGTGATCTCCGGCCGCAAGGAGCGTTGTGAGGCCGCCGTGGAGGCGCTGAAGGTCAGAGCTCACCCGCTGTCGTCTGATTGGCTGAGATTAAGGGGGGCTAGGGACAACCAGAGGTCTTCACCGTCATGGAGGTCTCTCCCAAGCGAGGCTCGGGTTGCAATGGGGAGGTGGAAGGGATTCGTGGTGGTTGTGACTTTGGTGACAAACACGATACACAAAATATGTAATCGTTTAAAAAATGAGGGATGTAAAAAATTCGCAAGGTAAACTCGTCTATTCTTAAATGTGCCTCTGTCGGTGATCACCGTGGCACTGCTTTTAAAAGTGACTCATGCTCGTTTATCTGTAATCCCAATTCAAACTGCCTGCCCACCTCCAACTCAATTCCCACAATGTGGTTTGCACTGTAGGACCCCTAATTATCAGGTTGCCATAGAGATTCATAGTGTGGCGGATCTTTCTAATCGCTATCTTGTGTCTCGCAGGCCTTGGTCCCTGTCACCACCGAGGTGGAAGTGCCTTTCGACCTCCACCGCTACATCATCGGGCAGAAGGGGAGTGGGATCCGCAAGATGATGGACGAGTTCGAGGTTTGCACTCCTTTATCTCAAGACCCTCCACAAGCCCCCCCCCATGAGGAAGACATATATGGACGTAGCTGTGTGTGCGTCTTCATGCAGTACGCCCACGTCTGAACCCCTATGATGCCGTTAATTTGCGTTTCCTTCTCCCACCAGGTGAACATTCAAGTGCCTTCTCCGGAGTTGCAGTGTGACATAATCTCCATCACGGGCCTGGCCAACCACCTGGACCGTGCCCGCGAGGGCCTGCTGGAGCGCGTCAAGGAGCTGCAGTTGGAACAGGAGGACAGGGTGAGTGCAGGAGCCCCCTGCTGGCGGGAGAGTAGTAATGACGGGAGCTTTGAAGTCTGCCTTGCCTCTCATAACGTAAAAAATAGCTTATCAAATTAGACTATTAAACTTGACCAGTTTCTTTTATTGTTTCCACCCAAGAGTGTTGAGGAATTACGGTACTTTGATATTGAGCTTGAGTTTATTATTTGTGTGTTGTGTGTTTAGGCTCTCAGGAGCTTCAAGCTGACCATCACTGTGGATCCAAAGTATCACCCCAAGATCATCGGCCGTAAGGGAGCCGTGATCACCACCATCCGCACTGAGCATGACGTCAACATCCAGTTCCCCGAGAAGAACGACGAGAACCTGGTACAGCCCCGCTTTAGACTTAGCTTAGCATAGCTTTGTTTGTATAGAACAAGAACCTGGTACAGCCTTAGCTTAGCATAGCTTTTTTTATATAGGACAAGAACCTGGTATAGACCTGTGACAGCCTTAGCTTAGCATAGCTTTGTTCTGTAGAACAAAAACATGGTACATTCTATACCCTTTTTGTATAGCCTAGGGTTTAGCAGCTGAGAATATCATAAAAAAAAAGTATTTGATCACATGCTTTTCCCTTGTGTTCCTATGTGTAACTATTATATTGATCATGTTCAAAGCCCATTTAATATCAAGTGTATTTTATACACATATTTACAATGCTTGTGTTTCTGGAGTGAGGCTGAGGTTTTTTGCAGAGGTCGTGACCCTGTGTGTTATCTGTTCAGGACCAGATCAGCATCATGGGCTACGAGCCCAACGCCATTGCGGCGCGAGACGCGATCAAGGCCCTGGTGGACGAGCTGGAGGAGATGATCTCAGAGGAGATCACGCTGGACAGCCGTGTCCACGCACGCATCATCGGGGGCCGCGGGAAGGGCATCCGCAAGATCATGGAAGAGTTCAAGGTGAGTGGGAGAGAGGGGTAGGGCCGGGAGGAGCAGAGCTGAGAGTGAAGGGGGAGGTTGAGGGACATGTTCTAGAGCCGTCTGACTTGCATCATCTGGGGCATTGACTAACTGGTGTGTTCCTCAGGTGGACCTGAAGTTCCCTCAGAGCGGGTCCGCCGACCCCAACCTGGTGACGGTGACGGGACGCCCGGAGCTGGTGGACGAGGCCATCGACCACTTGCTGAACCTGGAGGAGGAATACGTACGTCCTGCCGCTCTTCTCCCGTGCTCTTCCTGTTCTGGGTCGCCTCACTTTGTTATGGCCGATCTGTTCACAGCAGGAGTTGTTCTTGTTTGTTTATTCAATTAGTTTTTTTTATTCAATTTCACAGCAACGACAAGTGACTAAACATGGTCTGGGGTTTGGCCCTCTGCACTTATATCATGTATAAAAATCGGAATATTAGTATTAATGTTCAATGGATGATATAGCCCATCCATTTGGTCACTGCTCCAGCTGCATTCTGCTGCTAACGCTCCGCTGTTCCTCTCTTCCAGCTGGGGGACGTGGCTGAGAAGGAGGACAACATGACGTACATGCGGCCCTCTGGCGGAGGCAGCGCTTCGTCTGGGGACGAGCCGCGGGGCCCATCCAAGGGCTTCGTGGTGCGCGAGGCCCCCTGGACCACCGGCACCGAGAAGGTCAGTCAACAGGGCTAGCTAGCATGAGCTCACATTATGGTGGATGACTAGCATGAGCTAACATAAAGATGGGTAACTAGAATGACATAATGGCAACGTTATGGTGGAAATGTAGTAAAGATTAAACTTTGATGGCTAACTAGCAGCACCTAACATTATGATTGCTTACTGGCATGAGCTAATCTGCTATCTTGTATCAGATTCACTCCCACATGTAATGTCGCCTTGGGCCACATATTCAAGTCGTCATTTTGTGGTGAAAAATTATTTCTTGTACGACATTTCTTGACTGCAGAGTATTTTATTAAATGGAGCGTGATCATCACAAGACACAATGGGGCATTGAGAAATATTCATGACTTATAATAGTCACATTGTAGGAATAAACATCATAGAAACACAAACCAAAAGGGGTTCTCATGGTCTAGAGATAGTTAAATTAATTGAAGTGTGTGATAACTACTAACCAACAGGGCAGCTTTCAATTGGAGATGGGAAGGGAGCTACCTGTAGGTGCAGGGATAATTTATACTAAGTGTGTTAAATTAACTTGAAAAGAATGTTGGCTCATTTGTGATAAAAAAAAAAAATTGTTCAGATTCATTTTTTTTCTGGTGCCCACTCTGAACTCTACACACAGTGTTTAAACACTAGACCTGACTGACCACTTCCTCTTCTACTTCCTTTCTCCAGGCTCCCGACATGAGCAGCTCCGAGGACTTCCCGAGCTTCGGCGCTCCGGTGGCGGCCAAGGCGTCCCCCTGGGGACCCAAGCGCTTCTAACTCCCGGAACGCCCGCTCTCCAAGGAACCACAAAAAAGTCCAGTCCCCTGACCTCCGACCTCCCCCTCTCTCTATCACATTGTGACCTGGACTGACCGCTGACCCCCAGACGACCCTCTTCAGTCCAACCCACCTGGTCCGAAGTGCTTTTCCATAAGCTGTAATGACTCTAAGCTCTGTGTCTAATACTGTCCACTGTCCGTAGGAAAGCCATGGTTTAGTCTGTAAACAATCAGCCGCCTATCACTACCTTTATCTATCTCTAGACCGTGCATTTCATTGTGGTTTCAGAAGTCGTTATATACCAAAATTTTAAGATGAGAAGACAACTTTGGGAATTGACTAACAAAAGAAAAAAACCTAACTGATCCCGAGCTGTTGTTCTTAGTTGCCTTTGCAGGGAGGGGCGGCGGCGGTTTTAAAGTATTTCAACATGGCCGACCCCGCCCGGTCAGTGGCTCCGCCCCCTCCTGCCAATCCCGATGTAGCCGAGTGAATCGTGTCGTTGTCGTCAAGCACAGCTCCCTCCCTCCGGTCTTGTGGAACCCCTCCGTCTGCTTCTGGGTAGTGTGGTCGAGCAGTGTTGCACACTCGTGTGTGTCGCCTTATCAAAACACTCAATGTTGACTTTATTTTCCGACGCACAGGCTTTCGTTTCGTTGCGACAGCGGCGGAACGGCACACATCCTCATACTGCCAGATATCTGAGGCTCCGATCGGACCTCAACTGTAATAAGACCGCACGTCAACAGAACAAGGCCGCCGGGCGGCGGGGGGGGGGGGGGGGGGGGGGGGGGCGGGGCGGGGGGGGGGGGGGGGGGGGGGGGGGGGGGGGGGGGGGGGGGGGG
>JAOPJL010000017.1:9745666-9757444 GCA_027123545.1 Trisopterus esmarkii
AAAAAATCCAAATCACGGCCCTTTAATTGACATGAAGACGTCGTGTGACGGACCGGGCCTGCAGCATGCCGTGCCCGGGACGCGGGTTGTTTTCCCCTGCTAGATTCCTCATCCTTTATCGCTCCGCAAAAAGCAAAAACAAATCACCAAATGTAACCATCTTGCTCCCGTCCTCCTGCTCTGTGATTGCATGTGAGGTATTGTGGCGATAAGCACACTGCTACGTGTTGTCGCTGTGTGAAAGACACCCTTTATCGGCTCATTCCTCTGACTGCTGCTTAGTCTAGCCAGCCGAAGGAAGATGATGGGGGATCTGATAAGCAGCGGTCCCATCTCCACATCAGGACCCGTGCACGCTTTGCGGGGCCCCCGTGTTTATGAATCCTTGGCCCCTGTGTCTACGAATGCTTGGCCCCCTTGTTCTCAAGGGAAATATGTCAATAGAGAGTTTCCTGTATAGCAGACGTCGACGTGTCGGTGACAGTGGCTCTTGTGCTGCCAAACGGACACACGTTCACGGTGTAATAAATGAAACAATAGCGTTGAATTCGATTGTATTGATTTTGAGTGCAAAAATATTTTTTTTACATTGTCTTTGATTTTGTTATTATTGTTCCTTATTCTTCTTTGTGTCTATTTCTAGGATTCATTCAGAACTTGCATTGGATAGAATGTGAAAGAGTCAAATAAACAATTAAAAATAAAAAAAACCCACAATAAATAAACCAATTATCATCTTTTTGGTTCTCTGTGATAAAAGAAACTCAGACCGAAACCCTGACCCTTTATTCTGAAGTCTTAAGAAGAATTCTTCTCTCCAGAGCTGCGATCTGGATCATTTGTTTAGTGTCTGCGGTTTGTCCTCAGAAGAATGTCATCTTCCCAACACCGTATGTCAGACCTGCAGCTGATCGCTATCTCCTCTCGAGCACCTTTGAATTCGTGCCTCTTTTTGGGTATTTAAAAAAAAAATAATCCCATCTGTTGGTGGTGATGGGGGGGATCTTAGTCACAAGCCCAACAAAGGCGTTTGTTTCCTGGAGATGTTGCCACCATCGATGCAGAGATCTGCCTTGTTATAGCCGGGCAGCCAGAGGAGCTG
Organism: Trisopterus esmarkii; assembly: GCA_027123545.1. Lineage (NCBI taxonomy): Eukaryota > Metazoa > Chordata > Actinopteri > Gadiformes > Gadidae > Trisopterus > Trisopterus esmarkii. The sequence continues at coordinate 9,746,769 of JAOPJL010000017.1, forward strand.
GAGGATAGGGGTATTTGGAAGCGGAAGAGAAGAGAGATGCTATCTCTCGGCTAAACGCTAGCTAAATGAGGGAAGATTCACCCAGAATAATGAAGGGTGGACTCCTGCTAGGATGGCTATCTGAAAGGCTAAATAACAGCTTCAGTATCTGCAGATATACATGTCCCCTGCCGCAAGGGGCCCCACATGAGGGGCCCGTGATATCTGCCACATCACTTTAACTCTGCTGTCTTTTTCATTTTTGTTTGTGTGTTTCCACAGTAAAGGGCAGGGAGGCGCGTGCCTTCCCATCAGAGACACCGTTTTGTGTTTCGGGTCAGACACAGCATGCTTAATGGGTTTAGAATCTAACAAATGATCTGCTGCCGGACATTATGTTGTGGATTGGAATCACGTTATTGTCTGTGTTTGTGTGTGTGTGTGTGGTTTCAATTTCAAATGGAGAAACAACCTGTTATATCTAAAGCACAAAACCTTTGATGATAAATTGTAAATTCAATCCTGGTTTTCCAATGGAGAACATAAATACATTCGTTTTTTTTATTCCCAGAGTGGACCCAAAGATGCACGCAGGAAATTATATTTCTAATAAATGTACGGTTTATAAAAATGATTTGAGAGATAAAGGCACGTTGAATCACTTCAAGACGTCCAGTTTAATAAAAATAATTGCAGTAGTATATCAACCATTGAAATGTCATCTCTGCATCTGTACAGAAATGTGCACGTATCCTGTGCATAGTAGTGTAACTCTACAGTGTCGTGTCTGTCGTCCTTTTCTGACGTCAGGTCACCCATCAGTTTGCTGCGGTGTATTGTTGTATCTCCCAGAACGCAGCAGTTTCTTTATATTGGATGTTTTCAAAGTTGTTCGTGGTCAGGTTCAGCACAAGCTGCACAGTCTGTACCTTTCTCTGTAGACAGGATATTAATCTGTACCTTTCTCTGAAGCAAGGCTATGAGTCTGTATCTTCCTCTATAGCCAGGCAATGCGTCTCTTTCTCTATAGGAAATGTGTGTCTGTACCTTCTCTATAGTCTGGCTATGAGTCTATCCTTCTCTATAGCCAGGATATGTATACAGATTCCTTAAGTGTACTTTGTTTAGGCAAACCATAGCCAGTTTACGTCTATTTTTGGCACGTTATGTGCCAAATAGCCTTTTCTTGCTGTTTTTCTTTAGTTTGGTTGAGAGGATGTATGTTGTCGAGAGTGGGAGAGAGAGAGGTGGCGCTAGAGCGAGAGAGATAAAGAGAAACGGAGGGAGAGATAGAGGTACAATGAGTAAACAGCAGTACTAAACCATCCAGGCTATGCTGCCTGGCCAGATGTAAACCGGGCTGTGGTTGTAGGAGCAAAGATCTCTCAATCTGCTCCATCAGGACGTTTGTTTAACCTGACCAGGCATCTTCTCCTCCTCCACACACCGTTCCCCCACTGCCGGCGCTGAGCTGTGTAGTGGAGGAAGAGAAGGAGGAGGAGAAAAAAGGAGGAGAAAGGTCAACTGGATGTGAAGCTAGCTCTCCTATCAGCCATCTTCTGCTGGCTCCGCTAAGCAGCTTGTTTCTAAGCTGCAACCTAGCCAAGCATGAAGGAATATAATTTCAGCCAATCCCTGGCGAGCATGGGTGCACACAAAGCTATTGTAGGGCAGCAAAACGGTCACAATAGAGTCACCGGTCCAGCCGATAAAGATCTGCATAGGTAATGCCAGAGCAGCAATGAAGGCAATTCTTTTTGCTGGTGCGAGCATCTTAACAGGCACTACCTTGGCCTCGCAGCTGATGGATCACAGGTTTTGTTGTGTGTAATTGCGGTACGGAGTAGCATGCTGGGAGTTGATTAACTTTCTTCATGAATGGGGGCCTAACTCTGTGCCCTTTATCCCAGAACACAACCGGAGGATCGTCTGTTGTTCCTGCTTTGTGCTGCGCAGCCCGTGATGCATTTACATTAAATCAGTCCACAAACTGAAGGATTAGGGGGAAGACTGTACAATATATGGGCTAATCTGTGTCTTATTCACATTAAAACACATTCCTAGTCCTGCAGGGTTAAAGGCACCTATCTCCCTACCAGTTGGGATGTTGATAGGCCACGTTATAAGCCATTTCAAAGTCAACATGGTTGTGACATCACAAGTGGGTAGTGTCCACCAAGACGTATGACCTAAAGATGAACCCTACCAGCTGCTATAGTCCAGTAGGTAGACTGGTAGGTTGATGCTTGTGATACCACTGTATGGGAAGCCCATCACACCTGGCCCTTAAAGGTAGACTGTGGAGTACTAGCTAGCTAGTAGCTAGCCCTGCTCATGCCTTCTATATTTGATGCTTCAGTTAACATCCAGCATTATCCGTAGTGTGGTTGGTCCACAAGGACAGGAACTCAGGGGCTGTTCACACTCAGCATGGCAAGGACAAGTTTCTGGGAACAGCTTATCTTAAGGCTGGTTGAGATTCCCACTTTGGTTCTCCGAATTGAAGAGCGACCATAATGATTAAATTGATTACATGCATGATTATATTGATCCACTGATTTACTGTGGGATTAACTATTTTCATTATGATTCTCAGAATGTAGTCTCGGTAAGGCTGTATATTACATCCAGGAACATCCAGCTACATATTCAGCTATGTTGCTAGTGATACATTGGGCAATGGATGTCATTTGAGGCTATCGGGACAGTTGTTATTGAGCTTTCATATTAACCTCTTAATCTCTTAATCTACTTCATACCCTTTATCTACAGTCAACGCTGGTCAAAACGAGTGATCGTTGTCTCCACTGGAGGCTGGGAGGAGCAGGATAGTCTGATGGTTATGGTGTTTCACAGTCAAAAGGTACTGAGTCAGATCCCCAACCTACACAGCCTAACCTGCAGGCTTCCTTGAGCTTAGATGCAGTAAACCCCACTCTCCTCCTCACTGGCGTGTCAGAATTCACTGCAAATCACAAAGCATAGAAGCGTCTGCTAAATGACTAAAGGTTTGGGGTAGAGACTGAGACTGGACATTGGGATGGCTGGTGAAGGTACCTGGTCCCTGGAGACCTGGGTGGGCCACCCCAGGACTCCATAGGTCTTAGGGTCTATGGCCTTGGTGCCCGTATAGAGAGGCGGTGGGTATATATGTGCTAATTCGATCAATAAGCTGCACTAACGTTACCTTGAAGCAGCTCTCTCACCTGTCCTCTGGACCTAGTCTACAGAGAACCCTCAGAGCGCTCTCCTCTTTAGATTATCCTTTTTGGACTGGACCGGTAGTCCCTGTTCCCAGCACTGTCTTTGGCCTTTAATGTAAAAGAGTCCAATTTCACCCTTTAAAAATGGGGGAAGTAATACTACGCCCAGGAGCCGGCGAGCCTCCATAACCGAGAGCGAGATGCAGCGGCGCTTTATCTCATTTTTATTATTGAGCGGACAATGAGGCCTTTGTCCGTTCAGCCTTGCCATACTGCGGAGCGAGTCCTGCAGCACCAAAGGAGGCGACGGTGTTGAGTGGAACGTCAGTCGAAGGGAAGCTTAAGAGGTAATGGAGAGCTGGGAGAAACGCACGCTTAAAAAGCATTCAGGGCTCAGCCCGCTAAACACCTTTATGCACCTTATCCAAATGTGTTCAATATGAAACTTCAATCTTTCTGTGATTTCGTTTTTAATGCCGGCTTTATTTTAATATATAATCTACTCCTAATCTCTACTCTGGTCTGAGTCCCAGTGTGAACAGTGAGTGTTTTCTGACTATAAGTTAATTTATATCTACTTATTGAGAGGCTTTTATCCTGAGTGGCTTTTATTGTTTTAGAGGCTTACACTCACCAACTGGAGCTGAGAACCAACAATTAACACAAGCCAAACTGAAGCAAAATCCATGTCCTACACAGCGAGGTATAAAATAATTAAGTAAATGTGTATATATATATATATATATATATATATATATGTGTGTGTGATATATCTGATAATTCTCTTGTGCCGTTTCCTGCAGACCTGGCACATCCAGTAGATGAAGCCATCGAGGGATCACACGTGCATACAGAACACCGAGGATTAGGCAAGGCCAACTTTATCTGCTGAATAAAAAGCTTTGCCAGGCGCTCTCCATTGTGTGGTGAACAATGCGTGGCATCTTGTTATGTGACTCCATCAGCTCTAGCCTTTTAATTACAAAAGGTACAAGCTTTGATCTGTTAATTCTACAGACAGATTAATGTCACACACTGATACCTTTATCACAGGTTAACTGAAAACAAATTCACCTGATCGTAAGACAAATTGATCCATACCTTTATATTTAAATATATATATCTAGGCCTATATGTTAAATGGTCCCCATTTTACTGCCAGGTGTTTAGGCTGATTGCCTGTTTCAAGCTATTTCAGAATATTGTATTGACATCACATGTGGGAGTGTCCACCCAGATGTTTGAAGCGTAGGTGAGCCCCCCAATTGGGCTGTACCAACTGGTGTTGGGCTGTACCGACTGTTGTTGGTACAGTTTAGATCACGATCACACTATAATCCATCTTGCCAGGCTTCGAGTAATGCTCTTATGGCCATGGCTAGAACTGTTGTTCGGACCAATCAGCTCTGAGGAACGGGGCGATCTCAGCATCTCAGCATCCAATCACCTGCCAAGTATTGTTTGAAAGAGTCTGCCCTTTCCCAAACAGTTTCCAAGGACGACCTCTGCTATGGTTTTGTGAGTGTTGCATCTGGAGTGTCGCAGAATACATCGCGATGATCTCACCTGGAACAAACATTTACTCAACATACACAACACTGTCAGCTCTGTTGAACTCTGCAGGGAAAGGCTGCGTGTGTGTGTGTGTTGTGTGTGTGTGTTTGTGTCTGTGTATGTGTGTGTAAATGAAACAAAATTTTCAATTCATTGACATGAACAATCTCCCTCTCACTCTCCAACTCTTCCTACCCACCCTCCTCTTCCTCACCAGTCTCTTCCTCCCTAACCTTCTCTTCCTCACCTACCCTCCTCTTCCTCACCTACCCTCCTCTTCCAACCTACCCACCTCTTCCTCACCTACTGTAGCACTTCCATTGTGAACTAAAAATACAATCCAATATAATAAATAGGAACCATTCAACATAAACAGCAGCAATATGAAGTCCCAACTTCCATGTCTCCATGTTGGCGTCTGCTGTAGAGCTGTTCATCAACTCTGCCCCCAAGACTCAATCACTGCATTCAGAGCTGATTATTTGAGATAAAGGTGGGAATAAAAAGTGAAAAGTAAATATGAAAGTTCTGGATGATGGAGATAAAAGTATTGCTTTCTGTTTACTAATAATAACATGATATTTTCAATTATACGTACCTCTTGTTCAATAAAGCAAACTTTCTTTTTGTAATTTAACTGTAATGGCAATTCAAAATAAATGATTGAATAGATACATTTAACCAAAAAACATGACACATGACAAGGTCATGCAGCTAAATAGGTTTTGTTTAAAGATACGTGAACATTATATACAGACTCACGTATTTGTTGTTGCAAAATTAATTTGACCCGTTCCGAACTTTATAACAAACTTCCAGTTTTCTTTCAACCTTGTCCACTTTGACAGAAGAGCCCTTCCAGTTCCCATCCCATAATGAGCGTTAACAGCACAGTAATAAGGCCGTCTGCACCGCTGTCACGAAACTTTGAGAAATACATACAATGTCACCGGAATGTCACAAGGACATATCAAAGTGAATGGTTCCTCTAAATTAACGAACGCCGTTCAACTCAAAAGCTAATTATGTGGTCAACTAGACAAATGCTGCATAGTGGCTCACCGTTTTGTAAAGAATAATAAAAAGAGAAAACCGCCTAGTTAATGACAGCTTGTGCTATTTTCTGGGGCCACTGGATGTGACTTCTCCTTTAATATCGGTTCCGATAAATAGAAGGCAAAACATTTGGCGACGTTTCTCGGGGGAGGGGACTTTGAACATCAATTTATCTCCGCAGCCACATAAAAGAAGTGTCCACAGCTAGCACTAGCGCACAACTTGCTATTTCTCTGCCTTTGTCCTTAGCTTTACTGCATGGCAGGGTCACGGCGGCGGGTCGCCGCCTTTCACGCTGAATTGTAAGAGAAAAATATATTTTGTAAGAGATGAAACATTTTTTTGGGGCGTCTAAAACAGTGTCTCAAAAAGCATAATAACAAATGAGCCACGTGTGCCTACACATTTGGCGTGGTGTGAAAGACTCATTCTCCCTCCCTGGCTGTGGGGGTACGGAAGAATGCGACTTGGCGCGGCGTATAGGAGCCGAGCGTTTAATTAACCTCGGCTGCCTCAATCTACTCCGCCGCCTGTGCTGCCGCCGTGGAAGAGTTTAACGACCTTGCTGTCGCTAAGACTGAGTCAAGGTATGATTTAATTAAGTGTCCGTATGTTCTGGACTTGCCGTGTGCCGTGGTCACACGCGGGCGGACACACCTGACCTTGCCATTGAATTTCAAAATAATGGCGTGCGGGGGAGAGTAAATAATTAGGCGGTTGAGCGAGGGGAAAGAGGAGCCGTCTTTGTGCGTGCGTTGACGTTTCTGTAAGCATGGCCACGTAGTGCTGGGCTTATCCACCATAGGGTGCTGGTGGACTTTTCATCAGGCCGCTTGTGTATGTGAACACACTTCATTACAGCTTAAGTGTAGCATATAGCGCTTAACCCCCCGGGGCTCGTGGGTCGACGCCTCCTGGTTAACATGCTGCTACGGTGCGGGGTGACACTGGGAGGATGGTCAGGCGGATACCATCCATTTGTTCTGTTATTCACTTGTCTATAGTATAGAGATGTAAATGATACGGTAGGTGGATGAATATTTGCCATGTTTGGCAGAGCGAGCTGTGGGTCTAATGCGTACCGTGATGCATCAGAGATTGTTTAGGTTAATCCTCAGTGTCGTTTCTGCACTCATCGATTTGCATTTATTTGCCCAGGTCAGTCAACATTGTGAAAAAGGAGATTTTCATTCAAACAAGACCTGGTCAAAATGGCCACACAAAAGTTACCAACAGTTACCAAAGTTAAACAACTGAATAAGACCGAACAGACTTAAAACCATTTAAAAAGACATGGAAACAAACCGGCTCTCGAGTCGCAATCATCGCCGGCTCTCGAGTCGCAAACGCAAAAATGCATTTCCGTATCAGCTGGAAGTCCAGGGTCTGGCCTTCCAGTTGAGACAAGCGCTGGTCTCTCCTGGTCAGCAGGTACATCACAGCGCTGGTCTCGCCTGGTCACAGGGTACATCACAGCGCTGGTCTCTCCTTGTCACCAGGTACATTACCCCCCTGGTCTCTCCAGGCGTGGGGACCAGGGTAATGAAATGACTTCATAATGTGTGTGTGGGGGGGGGGGCGGGGGGGGAGTTACCCGATGATATAATCCTCTCTCTTGCACAATGACGATAATGATCGTTATTATAGCACGGGGGAAGAAGAGGGCGCGGAATACCGGCGAGGAACCGAGACTTTGCTGCATAATCCTGCGGCCCGGAAAGGTTAAATACGGATTTGAATACGATGATCCCTCTCCCCGCCCAGCCCTGACAGCGATAGTGGCGTTTTCTGAGTGAATGTGCTCATTGTGCATTTTACCTCTCGACGAGCTCTGTGCCTTGCTCCGTGTCACCGCGAGGCGGGGACAGGACCTGCTGGCGATGCTGTTTCTAACGATTCCCCGGGACGACGGGATGAGGGGAATTACTGCTGGGGAAAGTTCTATTGTCGCCATGACACTGGGCTTGGTAGCGTGCGGCAGGGGCGTTAGCTTGTTTCGCTAACCTGTGGCTTTGCAGAAACAAACGTCTCGTTGAGAGGAGTGACCTGGGAGTATTATGATCCGTTATCTCACAGTCTGTAAGGTGTAAGTGAATGCCCCATCTCAACTCAAATTCGAACGCTACAATATATAGAATTTGTTTTATGCTAAGAGTTCTAGGAAAGGGGAGGGGGGGAGTGATTGTGTTGTAGATGAATGCGCCACACAATGTGGCGTTATATTATAAGTCTCAGGGAGCTAAACCCTCCCTGGACCGTGTACATCGACCGCTGGCCAGACGGAGCTCCACACATCCACAGTGTGGCAATATACTGAATAGGTTTGAGAACAACCACAACATGAACCACTGTACAGACGGAGCACAAACACATCCACACACCTTGCTGCCCTGAGATGTCACAAGCTGAACGCCAGCACCTGGAGCAGAGGGGAACGTTCACACACTGGTTGGCAAAAACATAGGATTCCACTCAAGATTACGGTCTTATTTTAGGACTGGTGTCAAAATGGCATTGCTATGTTGACGATCATATAAGACACATTACCACGTTTAGAATAAACTCTAAACGTTTTTGAGTTCACTGGCCATTTAATAAACTTGATTATAACAGCTGCCAATGCCCTTGAGACAGGCACTCAACCTCCAGTCACGGTTAAAGCCGTCATTTAGTATTAGTTCGTTTTTGTGCACATTTATAATATCCATGTGTATAATACTCATAATTAATCTAAGCCTACCTATGTTCATATTTGCACTACCAAAATGGTACTATTATATCATGTCATATTCACTTACTATTTATACTCTCCCTATATATATTCCTCCACTTTATGCTACTCTACACCAGATCTGGTGCAGAGACGGTCTGGTGTATGGTGTACTTCTACTGTGCAATGACAATATAGTTTCATCTAATCTGTGTGAAATGTCATCTTTATGAAATAAAGAAAGTGTTTATATCCAACACACCTGATGTTAATTTGTATTCTCCTGGAGAAGCGAGTTCAACTGTGAAATGGATCAGAGCTCATCTAAACACGTTGACTACATTAAACAGATGAATCCTAATGCATCTGTAGGTATAGCCAGTGGGCGTTGAACCAATAACCCATCAATGCTATCTGCTGGGCGCAAACTCACTCATCATCCACACCGAAGACACTCAAATTTGACAGAATCCAGTGATTATAAGTAGTGTGATTCCTCACTATCTCCTCTGCCAAAAATCACTTTCAATAGTCAATGGCCATTTCATTTGACATTTGTGCATGGAAAATACATGTTTTTGTTCCCTACTCATAAAATTAAAGAGATTTTATGAGGTTATTAAGTATGAAATTATGAACATATTGTAGTTCTACTAAAGTAACATTAATTCATCCTTAATCCTTAACATCCTACCCAAACGACCAGCATTCAAATGCAAACGTAGCAGATGCTGTTATCCAAAGGGACTTTGGTAACAGCTCCCGGTACCTTAGCACGTACACCTTTGCACTCCGACAACAGGGCATCACCTTGTCCCACCCACCGCACCGCTCAGGAGACAACGATCTCCCCTCTCTTCTCCAATTAATCACACCGAGACAGTGGAGGCAGCCACGCCGTCGGCTGCAGCGTCGCTCTGCTGATTCAAACGGGCGATGGAGGACACGACACGACACAGGCGCCCTAACCACCGGTTATCGGACACCTTTTAACCGTAACCTTTTAAACACTGCGCTTCAGATCCTGGCTCTAGATCTGGAGATACAGAGCCCAACAGAGAGGCCCAGGATGGGATCGGCCACAAAGGGTCGGCTAATCTCCCTGCCGTTCTACCGGGCCCAGCGCCCCTTTGTGTCAGGACATTAGACAAATCACCTTGATCTACTTAATCACCGCCACAGTGAATCAAATATCACGTTAAAGCTCAGGCAATATCTTAAATGGAGCTGGGAGAACAACAAGAGCCGGCCAGATACGCCGTTGCCAAGGATCGGAAAAGGGCTTTTTTGTTGATGTTGTTCAGTGGCTACAGTCCGTGGTCTACCCAGGACCCCGGCCACACTGTCAACCCCTGACCAGCCCCCCGGCCCTGTAGCCGTATCTGCTTCAGACAGGATCTGTTGTGGTACCACGGTGGATGTATCAGAGGAACAACAGCATCAGGATGGTCGCGTGGCAGCAGGGCGGACCCATCGAGGGGAAATGGGATTCTCTGAATTCTGTCCGTTTTGTGAGCTGGTTGTTTTTGAGGTTAATCTGTTTTCTTTGTCGATGGGGAAGTACCCTGAGGGAAGCTATGTGGAGTATTTAGTGTGGTCGTTTTGAAGATGCTGTACTGTTGTGGTAGTAGAAATAGTACTGGTGGTGGTAGTAGTGGTCGTAGTGGTAGTAGTAGTAGTAGTAGTAGTAGTAGTGGTAGTAGTAGTAGTAGTAGTAGCAGTAGCAATGGTAATTGTAGTAGTAGTAGTAGTAGTAGTTTGTGTGCTGCGTAGATCTCAGCTGACCGGTGTGTGATCTTGTAGATTTGCAATATATCCTGTTTGAGGAACTCTGAAAAACAATCACAATATAAACAAAACCTCCTAAATGACCCCAATTACTTTGTATTGAGCTTTCGTGGTTTGATGTGTGGAACCTTTTTGGATTTTGTGAATTGAGAAGGAATCAGAAATAATACAATTATTGCTAAATAACATAACACAACCTTTAACAATATAAGTGACATCTAAAGGTTTATTTCCTCTACTGCTTCTTACTACTTTAGAAATGCACTTGCAACAGAAAGATCAAAACAAAGTATGATATCATGAACTATAAGGTAAACTACAATAACCACAGTGACAAATATTATCTCCCAATGAATCACTGTTTGAGAGCGTCTGTGTGTGTGTGT
>JAOPJL010000017.1:9877510-9887787 GCA_027123545.1 Trisopterus esmarkii
GAGAGAGAGAGAGAGAGAGAGAGAGAGAGAGAGAGAGAGAGAGAGAGAGAGAGAGAGAGAGAGAGAGAGAGAGGCTGAACACAAGGCCGGGGTCCGTCGTGATAACGATCAGGGACCCTCTGAGAGAGAGCGGCTGAAACCAGATGTGTCATCGCAATTAAGGAGTCCCCTGGCGTTAATTATATCGACCGGGGGCCCGGTCGGGGCCCTCCGCTCCGCTCCAGCGGACGGGGAGACCATTAGAGTCCGAGTGCAAACTGATAGCAACTTAATTGAGCACCTAAAGGCTGTGCTCCTTTAGACCAGACGCCATCGGGCGGCGTCCCCGGCCCGGGTAATTAACCTGGCATGAATGGGAGGAGGAACAACAGACAGACTTAACATTCCTCCACCGCCCGCTTTGTTCCCGCTCGCTCACGCTGGGGAAATTAATAGGGGCATAAATTAGCCCCACGCACAACGCTCTGTGCATTCGGACAAAGTTTGGGAGGGAAGAAGTCTGTGAGGGAAGGAGGAGGAGGACGAGGAGGAGGAGGAGGAGGAGAAGGACGAGGAGGAGGAGGTCTTTGAAGAGGGTCCGGGTGTGTCTGACGGATCCTCTGCAATCTGTTTAGTGTTTCCTGCACAAAACGCCGCGGCGCACAATGGCGCTAAAACAAAAGGCTGCGTCCTCATTTCCTCTGGCGCCCGCTGCCCGCCGCCCGCCGCCGCCGCCGCACAATTGGAAATGTTGTGACAACGGCTCCAGTTAATTAGTTTCTGAAATTGAGTTTTGATGGAGTTGTTCCAATCGATGCCAAGGCAGGATTTGTTTCTTCTGAGCCGTTGCTATTGGAAGCCATTTTCTGTCTGTCTGGGAAAAACAACCCGCTGAAAAAATACCCTGCGTGGAATACAAACAATCGGCACTGTCGATATATCTCCCAATAACCCGGCCTGTGATTGGTGGAGACAGAGGGCAATACAGGAATTATACTCCTGCATCGTCATACATCATTCTAATAAACATGTGTAATATATCTTACAATTATCACATCCATCTAATACTGAATAATAAACCTGCATCTGAATACAAAAATGATGATAATAATGTGTATAATATATCTTTTTATAGTTTATTAGGACGTAGAATAATAATAGAGAAGAAGAATAACAACACTGTTGTTCTTTGACTAAAGGGAATACAAACTAAAAATTTAATCATAAAAATGTAATCTACGCATTTCATCTAAATCAACATAGTGATTTCAGATACATGTTGTTTTAATTTGTATTTTCTGTTTGTCCGTAGTAACAACTTAATGTTATTCGTGCACGTCAATGTTACCCTCCTCCCCCTCTCCCCCGTCCCCTGTCCCCTCCTCCCCCCTCCCTCCCCTGGTCGTGTCAGGTGTCGGCTGTTATTTGATTGCGGAGGAAAAGTGCAGTGATGGAGCAAACAGGCCTGCTGAGATATGATGACAAATGGCCCCAGATCCCAGTAAATTACTTTCGGTTCAAATCGAAATTTCATTCAGTTTGCTGTTCGGCGAGATGAAGTAATCTAAATTGTGGACTCAGAAGGAAGATAGAAGGAAGCGGGAGCAAGCCTTTCATTATCCAGAGGTAGAGCGAGAGTGAGAGAGAGTCAGAGAGAGAGAGACAGACACAGACAGAGAGGCAGCGGGCGAGAGAGAGCGAGAGAGAGAGCGAGAAGGTTAGGGACGAAAGAGATGAGCAGAAGCAAATCTAAAGTGTTGACACTATGATTGAAAAGGTTAACCCATGCACATTATATATCACCCTGTAATGGAACGGCGAGACGGAGCCACGCTCTAATGGCGAAGGCGCTCTGTCTCCGCCCAGACGCACCATCAGACCCTCTTAGGCCTGATTGCTTATGGTCCAGGTTATTATTGCATTACGCACACAGGCAGCGGCTCCTAAAGCACTGCACTGCTACGCCCTTCCTGTGGGGGCGGAGCTTCTGCCTCCACACGCGGAACGTGTTGTCCTGTGGCGGTGGTCCTCGAGCACCATGATAAGTGGACCTGAAGGGTTTCAGTTTTAACGAATCAGAGGACCTCGAGGCGGATATGTTGTCGTTAACTCCTTGGTAACGCCCCCCCCCCCCCCCCCAGGTTTGCAGATGCGGGGCCGGAGAACAGTTGTAACATGTGCGTTTTCACATGTACTGACAGTGTGTGTACTGACTGTATGTGTGCTGACTGGTGTTGTACTGACCTTGTGTCCCTGACTGGTGTGTACTGACTGTCGTGTGTACTGACCTTGTGTGTACTGACTGTCTATCCCGTTCTGTCCACCTGTCCAGGTTATTCGGGAACAGCGGGGCATGCAGTGCGTGCGGTCAGTCAATACCGGCCAGTGAGCTGGTGATGAGAGCACAGGGCAACGTCTACCATCTCAAGGTAAAACTACCACCAGCAGAAGTAATGAACTACATTACCCATACACACATCTCAAGGTAAAACTACTGGAATAATGAACTACATTACCCACAAACACATTGACCATCTCAAGGTAAAACTACAGGAATAATGAACTACAATACCCACACAAGTCTAGCATCTCAAGGTAAAACTACAAGAAAAATTAACTACATTACCCACAAACACATCGGTCATCTGGATTTTACAACTCAGAAGCTGTGTTTGAAATCGTTCCCTATTCACTAACTATTGCCTATATAGTGTTTATGATATAGTGAACTATATAGGGAACAAACAAATGAGAATTCGGACACTACGCTGAAGATTTCTGAGCGTCATTTGTGTCAGTTAATGCGCTGCATTGTATTGTGGTATACAGGAGTAACATGTAGGGATGTATGTTCACTGAAATTTTGGGTATTTTATTGTCCACTATATATAGTGAATGAAATGAACCACTGAGAATTTTAATGGCACAAAAAAATGGTGAGCACCCTATAATGCCCCTATAGTGTTCACTTATAGTGTGTAATAATAACCCTATAGTGCACTATATCCGTGATAGGGAAAAATTTAAAACAAAGCTACTGACACGTTCAAATTAACTAGAAATCCCCAAAACACAATTTAAAACTGCAGCTCTCATAAAACACACTATTAACCCCTTGTAGTATGTTTCTAGTTTTAATATTATAATTATTAAGTTTTATATATTGATACATTCTAAACCCCTCCAATAACCAGCTAACCCACGTTATCCTATGTATGGTCTCACATGGTGGTGCATGGTCCGTGGTCCATGATCTAACCTCAACCCTCCACCCCCCCAGTGCTTCACCTGCTCCACCTGTCGGAACCGGCTGTTGCCAGGCGACCGTTTCCACTACATCAACGGCAGTCTGTTCTGTGAACACGACCGGCCCACAGCACTCATCAACGGACACCTGAGCTCCCTGCAGACCAACCCGCTCATCCCCGACCAGAAGGTAACCCTTAACCTCTAACCCATAACTCCTTACCCTTAACCTCTAACCTCTAACCTCCAACCCTTTACTCCTTACCCTTAACCTCTAACCTCCCTTATCCCAGACCAGAAGGTAACCCTTAACCTTTAACGGCTAACCTCTAACCCTGACCCTACCCTGACCTTCCCCTAACCCTGACTCTACCCTAACCCTGGCTCTACCCTCACCCTCACCCTACCCCTAACCCTGACCCTAACCTAACCTCACCTAACCCTGACCCTACCCTGACCCTAACCCTACCCTAACGCTGACCATTACCTAACCCTACCTTGACCCTACCCTGACCCTAACCCTGACCCTGACCCTACCCTGACCCTAATCCTGACCCTATCCTAACCCTACCCTAACCCTGACCCTATCCTAACCCTACCCTAACCCTGACCTTCCCCTGACCCTACCCTAACCCTGGCCTTCACCTGACCCTGCAGTCTTATGGTTGAGGATTAAGGAGATGGATGACATGGGTCTGAGTAGGAGGAGTAGAGACATGTTGTTTTCGAGCTAGCAGCGTGTGGCTGTGATTTGGATGTGAGCTGCCATCATATATATGTAAGGGGTAATGTATAGAACGCCGGCCATTATCGGAAAAATATGCCCCGACAGGGCTAACCGGGCCTCGACGCAGAGCGGAGGTGTTTGCTTCACCCTGAAGGGGCTTATTTTCAATAATGACCTGCGTCATCTATACATTATCCTGCTTATTTCACGGCTACTTGCCTAAACAAAAAAATAACTTCTCCACAGTGTGTCTTTTACAATTTATTTGTTACCATTTGTTGATCAGTGGATAAATAGTTCGCCAAAGATGTTGACGTCGCTTAGCAATCAAATATGCTGGGGTTGATAAGTTACCGGACTACTTGCGGAGTGAGACGAAAGACGTGAATCAGAGGCTAAAAATCCACTTTCCTTGACAGCGGTCAATATGTGCTTAGCAACGGTCAATGATCAAAAAATAATTGACCGCCGGAAGTCGGGAAGGCCCATATAAGTGAACGGAGCATTCTACAGCATTGAGAAGAGCCGTGTAATAAATATAAATTTCAAGTATATAACATCATAGGGTGGATATAGAGGTATATAACATCATAGGGTGGATGGAGAGGTATGTAACATGTATATTACATTATATAGAGAGGTATATAACATGTATATACACAACGTATCGCTGTAGTCACCCTGCTCTGAATGTCACGAGGGAGCAGGCTGGAGATTTAGGATGGAGTGTGTGTGTGTGTCCTTCTGTGTGTGTGTTTTGTATGTATGTATGTGTGTTTGTATGTCTTTGTGTGTTGTGTATGTCTATGTGTATGTGTGTGAGTGTGCCTGCATGTGTGTGCCTGTGCTTTGTATGTCTTTGTGCATGCGTGTATGCGTGTTTGCATGTGTTTGTGTGTGTACATGTGTGCCCATATCCGCGTGTTCCTGAGTGTGTGTGTGTACGTGTGTGCGCATGTTTGCGTGTTTGAGTGTGTGTGTGTGTGTGTGTGTGTGTGTCTGCGTGTGAGTGCGTGTGAGTGCGTGTGAGTGCGTGTGTGTGCGTGTATTTCTTTCATGTCAGAGACAGACTAAGAGAGGAATGATATTGTTGGAGCATGTATTTCACCTTGAGTGGTTTTATGAGTAGATGAGAGGAAGGACTCCATTAAGTCCCCCTCCTCTCCTCCCTCCCCTCCCACTCTCTCTCACTCTCTCTTTCTCTCCCACTCTGATCGCCTCTCTCGCCCCGGCCCTTTTAAGAGCTTGTCACTTTTACAAATCAACTGTAAGAGCTCTGAGAGCACCTCGCATTCAAATTGAAAGCCGCGGCATTATCTAGCTTAATTTTAAATGTCTGTTTAAGTCCCGCTCCTCACCGCACTGCCGGCCGCGGTAAACACCAGCCTCATCCTTTATTTACACCCTAACATCAATTGTAGTGAAAACTCCTGAATTATTGATGCTAAAATGCAATCTGAATATTGGTCCGGGTGCCTTAATTATATCTCAGGAGGAATTATTAAATGAAGCGGACGCCTGGCTGGGTCTGGGGGGCTTCGGTACACGGCGGTGGTGAATTACCCCCCCCGCCCCCCCCCTTGTGAGCAGAGCACCGCCACACTTAGACCACGTTTACGTCTCTTAGTTCGCTCTGCAGAACTTCACGTTGAAATGCTCTTAAGGTGGTTCACGTTAAGTGAGGCTCAGCCCCGCTGTCAGCGCGAGACGCTGCGCTGTTCTGGACAGAACACTTTAGGGCTCACAACACTCTGGGGCTCAGAACAGAGCACTCTGGAGCTCAGAACAGAGCACTCTGGAGCTCAGAACAGAACACTCTGGAGCTCAGAACTGAGCACTCTAGAGTTCACAACAGAACACTCTAGAGTTCACAACAGAACACTAGAGTTCACAACAGAACACAGGGCTCAGAACACTCTGGAGCTCAGAACAGAACACTCTGGAGCTCAGAACAGAACACTCTGGAGCTCAGAACACTCTGGAGCTCAGAACACTTTGGAGCGCAGAACTGATCCCTCTGGTGTTCTTAATTCCATTGCGTTCTGGACAGAACACTCTGGAGTTCAGGCGAGTTCAGTCCTGCTCCAGTTGGACACCAGGCTAGCTGGGTCTTAGTCAGGCTTTAATATATTGGGGGGGGGGGCGTGAGGGGAGCAGTGCATTATAGGAATAATCACGAGAGGAGTCAGTATAGCTCCACACCCCTGGGCCATCATTTGTCAGGTGGCACCATGGTAACCATGGTAACCATGCTACCCGGCGGGCAATCGGGGCACGGCAGGAAACGCTGACATGTGGCCCCGCCAGCTGTGGCGTGTCACCGCGGCCGTCCGCCGCGCTCCGGTTTGTTATTGTTGCTGGAGGCGCAACATGGGCGTCAGCACTGCCACGGCCGGCGCCATTTTGAAATGTCGGCGGTGTCGCCCTGGGTGACGTTATGTGCGGTCGCCATGCCGACACGGGCCACGGCAACACATTCGCCGAAGCGCTCGCCGTCGGTAGCATCATGCATCATACATGCCTTATGACAACAAAGGTCTCCCAGTAACAGGGGACACACCCGGTGGGAATCGAACCCCAAACCCTGGCAGGGTTAACGCCCCACGCTCCACCAATGAATGAACATATAAACTATTCATAACCATGTATATATATATATATATATATCTACAACCATAAGAGAGGGCTGGTCCGGGTGATTTACAGTGAGACTACAGCGTGCTGTAAGTACAGTACAATACAGCTTCATCATCCTCAGAGCTACGGAGCCGTGCGGGGAGAGGCCTTTGTTTGCTAGTGCAGAGGGTCGCTTGGAGTGAAAGAGCCCTAACATTTGGCTTTGATGACGTTATTATGACGGCCATGATGGTTGGGTTAGTGAATGAGTGTTCAGTGAGTCTTAGTGATCAGTGAGTCTTAGTGTTCAGTGAGTCTTAGTGTTCAGTGGGTTTTGAGCGAGGCAGTGAGCTGTAGTCTTCAGTCTTAGTGTTCAGTGAGGTCTGAGCGCGGCGCCGCTGCTGTTGTCTGGCCGGGCCTGCTGCCCTTGGTTTATTGTTCTTCCTTCAACACTCCTCTCTAATCTCTCGGTCAGGACGGCCGGCTCCTGGCGTGGCAGCGTGACCCGGGAGACCGCCGCCTCCCGGCGTCCGTCTTTTTAATTAGACCCCCAAAGTTGGAGTTTGCAATTACCAGCCGCCTAATAGACGGCCTCCCAGTGAGTTTGGAGCGGAGGGGAAAAGCAAATTATCCCTTAGCGGTGCGGAAAAAAAGGGCAAAGAAAAGTTGGTTGAATGTCGGAGTAAGCGAGACAGATAATTGTCTTTTCTCTCGTAATTCAAGAAGTGGCTGTGGCGGCGAGCTGGGCTGGCAGATGGTTTCCATGGCCACGCTGATCAATAAATAAGAGAGAGCTGCTTGGCTCCAGGAGGGGGTGAGGCCTCTATTAACCACAACAAACACTCCAGGGTGCTCCACTTTCACCACTGCTCTGGTGGACCAACGCCCTGGGGTCGTAAGGTCGTTATGACTCAGGCCTCCCGATGCACATCTGACCTTTGTGTTTCTCTGTCTCCTCTGTCTCCAGGTGTGTTAGAGATGAGAACCTGGAAAGGAAGCTGGAGGCGTGTCTTCGTTTTAAGCCCCTCCCACCCTCCACCATCGTTGAACCCATGGCAACCACAGGGGATCAGCACCCTGGGAAAACCACATCCTCCATCCCAGACCTCCTGACACCAAGCCCCCTCTCCAGCTCCTCATCTCCCACACAGCGTCCATCTCGGCTCGGCCTTCCTCCCCAGATACGGGAGAAAAAAAACTCTCACAGACGCCCGCAACGGCGAAGTGCCAGGGGTCCCAATCCCGGCGCGACGGAACTCTGGGTGAAATTCTCCGAGAACTCTGGCAGCGGTCCGCGGAGAGCACCGCTCGGTCGGAGAGAGGGGCGACCGAGGAGAAACGATTGCTTTCTGGATTTGGCATTCGCTCATTTGTTTAGAAGACATTTCCGGGAAACCAGGACCTTTTAGTTTCCCTTTCTTCGTTTTCTATCCTCGATTCCCAACAACATGTTGTTTCCACTTTCTATATTTTAAATGTTGTAAAGGGGATGTGTTTCTTCTTCGGTGATTTATATATATATATCCGAAAGGTATATATATATATGTCTATATATGTAGGGGGTTTAAAAAATAAAAGATTCTGTGGCTTTTCGTGGGAAACCAATCATGGACACTCTTGGTGTATTTGTAAAGCTATCATGTATGTACAGTATGCATGTCAATGTCGTCGTCCAAGCGTGGTTCCAGTACACGTATCCCTCCGCACCGAGCCCCACCACTCCCCCCGCCCCTCCGATAAACCTCCGCCTGTGGCAAGCTGAAGAAAGATAGTCCGTTCATGCTCATGTAGAAACATATAAATGCTGAATGAAAGAAATTTATTTGTGATATTTTCCGAGACATTTGCTCCAGTACGGTGTATTTAATAAAATAATAAATAATGCAAAAAACATGGACGCTTTGTTTGGCATTGTAATTTGACCAGGTCTGTTAAATTAAGTGTGAACTTTATGAGGAGCATTACATGAGATCTCACATCTATGAATACATCTACAGCCCAATGTACAGCCCGATGTGGCATGTGGCTCAGGAGGTAGAGTGGGTTGGCTGGTAACTTGAAGGTTGCTAGTTAGATCCCCAGCTCCTCCTAGCTGAGTGTCAAGGTGTCCATGAGCAAGACACCTCAACCTGATTGCTACTGACGAGCTGGCTGTCGCCTTGCATGGTTGGTGTGTGAATGTGTGCGCGAATGGGTGAATGTTAGGCCATATTGTCAAGTGCTTTGATTGGCCACTGTTTAGAAAAGCGCTGTACAAATGCAGTCCATTTACTTCCAACCACACGTCCATACGTGGCCATGTATCGGTGGCCAAAGGGGTTTTCTGGGGGTGTCCTCAGAAGCCCCTGATGGTGTCATTAGCTTCAGGGCCCCTCCTCTGTGTGTAGAGGGCTGTCTGCTGCTCAGTAACTGGTGTCTGAATTAATATTCAACATGCTGCCTTTCACTGTCACTTCCCTGCATGGCAATTATCAGTGGCCATGATGAGCGCCCCACTGGAAACGGATAAACATGCATCTTCTCTTTGTGCTCACAAGAGCGTTTGCTATTCATCAGCCTAATGCTCGACAGAAATAGAGAAAAATGTCCCTTTGAAGATTAAATTACTGTAGAGTGAGAGGGCTCTCACTCTAGTCCCTCTCTCTCTCTCTCTCTCTCTCTCTCTCTCTCTCTCTCTCTCTCTCTCTCTATCTCTGGCGTGGACAAAATGAAAAGGCTATTTGCAGAACAAATTGGTGTTTTAAGTCATTGCTGGACCTGAAGGAGCAGCCTTTGTGATGCTAGGCCTGGCCCGGGTGTCGGGGCTTCCACTAGCCTTCTCGCTAATATGTGGGCTACTGCTCTTTTGTGGACCATGGCTCCCTGGCTAAATCAACCTACATCACACAGGGAATGAGTTTTTGGAAGATTCAATCCTGTTGTCTGGAGAGGCTGCAAAAATTATGCGTTATGATTGGACGCGAGTCGGGTTCCAACTTGTAGAATAATAAGGGAGTGCGTCAGCTGTGGTGGGAGAGGTCGGGGATGTGAGGTCACCACCACGTTTCATTCACTGCTCATTCAACAAATTAATTTTAAAAAGCTGGCTGCAGGAAAATGCAACTATTTTTGTTGATATTAGCGGCTATAAATGAAGATGTCAGTTAAGCATACAAAATAAACAACAAATGATCATCCAAAAACTAAAATGAATGATAGTACAGAAGAGTTATTGCTCTTCTTTCATGAACAAATACAAGCTATTCCTTTTGTTGTGTGTGAAGCCCCGGGTGTGTGATTCCCCGCCAAAAGGTTCTGGGTTTGATTCCCAATGTCCTCTGACTCTACCTGTAGGCAACCTGGATCAAGACTCCCCTTTAACCCAACCTGCTGCTTAAGGACATCAATCTGAATTAACGTGGCATGAAAAGCGTCTGCTAAATTCCGAATGACAACTAAGATTACATTAATGGCATTTAGCAGAGGCTATTATCCAAAGGGACTTACAATAATTAGGCTATATTTGTCAGATGAAAGAGAAACAACAATATATTGCTGTCGGTACAGTAAGGATGTTCATAGAACCAAGTGCCAAGCACTTACAATCGCTAGGTCAACCCATTCCCTGTATACAAAGATAAAAAAGATAGCTAGGATAAGATGCTACACAATGCTTAGTACTATTATTAAGTGCAAGGACGTACAACATACAATAAGAGTGTAAGAGGGG
>JAOPJL010000017.1:9916997-9939296 GCA_027123545.1 Trisopterus esmarkii
CCCCCCCCCCCCCCCCGGCGCGGCAAGGAAGGGGCTCCGTCTTCCCACTACACGACCGCAACCACAGAAAATGCCGCCAAAATGAAACGTAAGAACCACGCCCCTCCCGCTCCAGACACTCAGAGGAGCCACAAATCATCATCATCATCCGACTTGGGACGGAGTTCCTTTGATGTGGAGCAATAAGACTAATCATAAAACACAATTAAACCACTCCTTCTGCGCGGCTCCCTCTCACGCTATTGACAAATAGTGTTTTGGCGATTGACTGAAGCCTTTTTAATCAGATCACCTCCGTTCAATTTGGGTAATGGAGGGCCTGGGAACCTTTGTCCTGGCCAACAATATCTCTGGTGATCAATCAGGCGCCAATCAGCCCACCCCCCCCCCCCCCCTCCAGACCTGCTCACAATCAATCCTTCATATCAATAACTGATTCCACCGCAGAAGAATATGCAAAAAACTCAGGCTGGGTCTTGGCTCTGGGCGCTGGGATCCTAATGGCCGAAGCAACATGAAGCCAAATCCGGGGTTAAGACTCTCCCCCTGATTGAAGGTAGAGGGAAGTATATGAGTGCATGTGACTGCGCTATCGATCGCTTAGCATAGCTTAGCTTAGCTTGATGGACCGCCAGATAGCCTTAGTCCATCTCATCAGATTAAAACTGATCTGGCTTTGTCTGGAGAACGTGGTGGAGGGGGACTGCGGAGGGTGTAACCATGGTGATTGAAAGCACCTGGTCTTGGGTTTAGTGATCAGGTTGAGTTAAAGGACAATTCCGGGATTTTGAACATTGAGCCCCCTTTCTGGTTTGTCTAGGATGAAATAGAGTGGTTGACACCAAAATTTTGACTACTGGTCCTGTCTCGGGTATTTGCCTCTTTTCGAATCGCCCCTGCCTGCTTCAGAATGGCTGGCTATTGGCATTTCCCAACCTGTCCATAAAACAACCCTAAACATTTGTTCTAAACATTGATGTTCCAAATCAAGTATCGTAGCGAAATACAGTTTCTGTCGTGTTTTATTTGGCACTTTGTAAATCCCATTGAAACGGAAACTGGACCAGAACCGGAAACGGAAATGGGGCTGTTTATGTTTGGTTGTAGTCTTTTTGCTCGGTTTTCCATATCAACAGTTGGGCTAGACCAAGAGATAGGACTACCACCAGCCCCTCTTTCCGTTTCTGATCAACAAAACCTCCAACAGAAACCAATGGATTTACAAAATGCCAAATAAAACGACAGAAACTGTTTTTCACTAGGATACTTGATTTGGTAAACAATGAACACTAGTAACCACTCGATGAGTTTTACATTTCTGAAAACAAACGTTAAGGGTTGTTTTAAACCCAGGTTTGTGAATGCCCATAGCCAGACATTCTGAAGCAGGCAGGGGCGATTCTAAATGAGCCAAATACCCGAAAATCAAAATTTCTGTGTCAACCACTCTATTTTATCCTAGACAAACCAGAAAGGAGGCTCAATGTTCCAAATACCGGAATTGTCCGGTCAGGATCCTGAGGAGAGCAGAGCATCATGCAAATAGCCGATCAGTCATTTAGCAGATGTTTTTATCTAGGGTGTTCATAAACAGGTCGGGCGATATAGGCATCTTGCTCAAACGCAGAACCTTTGATCGGGGAGTCAAACTCCCTCACCACTCAATTTCCACCGTAGGTTTGTTTAGTAAACAAAGTGTCCTCATGGCGATGACACGACGGCAGGAAGCACTTGGCTAATGGGCTTCTCGAGATTCAACCCTGCGACCCCCGTCCGCCTGCTCCGGTGTCAGCGGGGCCTGGATCCTCCTCAGAGCGGCTGCACCTGTGCATTCCAGCTGCCAGCTCCTCAGGTGCAGGCGGAGGTTCCAGGCGAGGCCGGACTTGCCCGGTTGTTTGGAGCCAGGGCTGAGCAGGGTCTCCTGTACGGGCTCGACTGGGCGGCGGCTGTCCTCCGTGCTACTCCCCTGGAATGCATGTCAACACTAAGCTCTGCTCCTCTGGTTCACTGGCTGAGGAGGCCTCTGAGTGGTGCTTTGGAGGGCTGCTGACTGTAAACCCAGGTGATGTCGGCTAACGACAGAGCTTTGAGGAGACAGGAAGTCAGGTGTGGAGGATGAGCTGGAGAAGAATGTAGACGAAGGCTCCCAGGTTTAACTCACAATAGGGGGACGGGGAAGTCTAGTGGCTTCAGGACATGGTTCCCAACGTCGGGGTCGGGACCCCACTCGACTCAATATTTGATGATCCATTTTAGCAAACCTTCTTGTTTTTTCAAAAGATCACAGACGTCCTGAATATACAGAGTGACTGCTAAATAACGTAATACTCCAATAGAACCACATAAGTCTAATAAACTCTCACCATTTGTAAGCTCTTCACTGGAGTAATCATGACAAGTTTTACGTTTGTTGTCTGGTCTGTTTCTTTTTCCGCCAACAGAACAAGTTCGTTATTAATCACTCAACACAAACTGAACAAAGATGATCACTGCATTCATAAACAAACGCGGCGAAAATAATCTTCCCTCCGTCTTCCCCGGGCGGAGCGGCGCTGGCCCTAATCAAACTCACCGGGAGCCGCTGATTAACGCTCAAATGAGCGGTTGTCTCTCGGAGGACATCGGAATACTTTTTCATTTCCAGCTTCAGATCCGCAGCGCGATGCCGACGCCCACACACACAATCAGCCGGAAAATTAATAATCATTCCGCAGGACCACAATAAATCATTAAACTTTGGACAATTAATAACAGGGGCTCAGTTTGGACACGCTATAATTACAACACTTCTGATGCACATCGTCAGGATTTACATCCGACACGATGGATCTGTTCTCGAGTGCGAGCGCTCAGAGCTGATGTTGTGAGATTGAATATTGTATGGAATGAAAATCTCTTCGGCGAGTCCACATAATATATAATTTAGACAGATGCCTCTGCCGTTAAAATGATTGACTGCGTCTACACTAAGGCCATCCTTAAAGACAACATACTCGCACTGCTTTTAAACACGCTGCCTCTGACATGCTTTGGTAGCTTGAAGCCAAATATAGCAAGTGTGAAAATGTGATTAGTTGGGTAATCTAACGCCGCAATAAAACCTGACTTATGAAAATATAATTCCCAAAGTGAGGCCAAACCCCATCAGACCGGTCTGTTTACTCATAAACATAAGCTGACAGTATAGCGGCCAAAATAAAACATTTAGACAGGTTTAAATAGTAACTCTGTGGATATTAAAGAGTAACTAAACACTAAAGTCAACAACTGGGTTCCAGTGAGCAGCTGAGCTAGGGGTCAAATGACTAAGCTAGCGGCTAAATTGCTAAGCAAATGGCCAAGCAGCTAGGCTCGTGATCAAACGGTTACACACCTAGGGGACAAATGGCTAAGCTAGGGGCCAAATCGTTACCGTAGCCCTGAGTTTAGCAGTAAAGCTTCTTACTGAACTGGCCTGGGAAACACTTTAAAGAGTAACAAAACACTGAACTACAAAATGGTGAATGCTGAAAGTGAATGTCGAAGCTTCTCTGTTAGCACCGTTCTGACGGAGCACCTGCAGTTGAGTGGATCACCAGAGGTAGTGCTGTTGTTCCCCATGCTGTTAAGCTTCAGGTAGTCGACAGGGAAAGACGCGTAGTAAAGGAGTGAGAGATTTGTAGATAGGATCGGAGAGCGAGAGAGAGAGCAAGGGCTAAGAGGAATAGAGAGAGCCAGGAGGGGAGAGAGGAAGAGAGAGGGGTAACGGAGAGGGAGAGAGTGAGCCAAAGATGGATAGGTAGAAAGAGCCACACACAGGAAAAGAGAGAGCGAGAGCGAGAGAGAGAGGGAAAAAGTGAGACAGACAAAGGGAAAGACAGAGAGAGAGAGAGAGAGAGAGAGAGAGAGAGAGAGAGAGAGAGAGAGAGAGAGAGAGAGAGGGTGACATAAAAACAGGCTAGAGGTAGACCCAGAGAGAGTAGCAGTTCGTCCATCAGGGTGTGTGGCGGAGTGTCGACTAGTCCAGCGATGAGCACATCCACTCAGCGGGCGGCGGGCGGCCCACGCAGCTGATTTATCCCTCTGCCGAGCGCCGGCCGCTCTGAGTCCGTCAGGTTACAGTCCTAATTAAAACTGTTAATCACACTTTCCTGTTTGTTCAGCACTCGACGGAAATGAAAAATGTGATCATGTGGTCACGGCCCGCAGTGAGACAGGTGTAGCTCCGACCCCGGTTTCTCTCTCTCTCTCTCTCTCGCTCTCTCTCTTTCTCACTCTCTCTCTCTCTCTCTCTCTGAGAGGTGGATGAGGGGGTGAGGTGGTGTTAGATTGAGGAGCAGATCATCTCCCATGTCAGGAGATGACTGCCACGTCAGGGCAGTAATTATGAGTATTCCTGCTTAACGGTGAGATGTGCTCTGATGAGATGTACACTGTGTGGACGGCCTTTCTGTTCCCGTTTCACTCCGTTCTGTAGTCGTGTCTCTAGGTCTCGTTCTTCAGAGAAGATCATGAACTACTGGTGTTGCTCCACGTGTTTGACAACTAAACAACAATAAATAAATGTTAAAATAATGTACACTATAATGACTACATCTGTAATCCTGGTAAAACAAATGCAAATGCAGACGTTTATATACGTAACCTTCAGAATTGTGTTCTTACCGTAGAAGGCCAATTGGAAGGGTACACTACGATATATATATATATATACATATATATATATATATATATTATATGTCAAAGATCAATTCACTCAGCTGTGATGTTGTGTAACATAAAAGGGAGATGTAGAGAGGTACAGAGAGAGAGAGAGAGAGAGAGAGGTTGAGATGAAACCTAATAGATATCTGAAGGCCCAGCGAGGCGTCACTGGAGGGGAAGAAGAGAACAAGGGCACCCCAGGGGGTCGGACAACAAGAGCCCAGTGACATCATTTCCTGCTGTGCGGACCCCATTGAAGACAATGTGCCACTCGGCAGGGGAGCTCCGGGCGAAGACCACTTGTCCGCCATTTTGAGAAAAATCTGGGCAAACAGATTGGAAGATTGAGGGGAGGAAGAAAGGGGATGATGTCCGGCGGCGACTACTCCGCCCTCCTCACAGACACATGGATTATTGAAGGAGAAATGATAGGGACAGCAAAGAGATTCCTTTGTTCCCTTTGGGTCCCCAGGACCCCGCTCATGTCCCATCGATAAACGACTGGCATTTATACCCTCAAAGGAATATTTCAGATGTATTTTGAGATACAAAGAGTACAGCACATACAGAGAGTGTATCATATCAGTAGGAGTAAGAGATTAATCCTGCCAACAGAAGGAATAATCTGTGTGGGGGAGGAGGGGGAATACTCCTGGCTCAGGGGAGAAGGACCGAGAAATGAGATTCATATTGCGTACGTTCAATACTTTATAATTACCACTCTTGAAACTTATTTACAGTGAATGTACAGTGCGGCGGATCACGGCGAATACTTTAGTGCCGTGCTTGAAGTCTTCCAGGGCATGTTTTCCCATTATGGAGATGATGAAAATAGAGGTAATAACCTTCCATAATAACAACACCTCACCGCGCCGGTCAGCTCATATGCGAGCTCTGCCCAGAACAACAGCGGCTTTAAAGGGAAATGGCTCTCCAGGGCGCCACTCCGACCTACATCAGACAACACCTCGCAGACAGTGAGCAACAGAGCTGACGAAACACTGATGAGGAACGTCTGGCTGGGTTTAGCTTCTCTGAGGGGTCAACCAGGAGTACAGCGCTGTTATGTGTCATGAGCTTCTCACTCTGGTACATCAGGATCTTCTCACTCTGGGCCATCTCACTCTGGTCGATCAGGATCTTCTCACTCTGGTCCATCAAGACCATCTCACACTGGTCTATCAGGACCATCTCACTCTGGTCCATCTCACTCTGGTCTATCAGGACAATCTCACTCTGGTCAATCTCACTCTGGCCTATCAGGACCTTCTCACTCTGGCCGATCAGGACCTTCTCACTCTGGTCCATCTCACTCTTGTCTACCAGGACCGGCTCACTTTGGTCCATCAGGACCTTCTCACTCCTGCTCTCTTGCTTGTCTTTTAACTGGAAACAAAGACAACAAAACAAACTAAATATTAACTAAATCAAACAACTAACCATGGTTAGTAGTTTAACTCTTGTGAACCATGGTTCTGAAATCTTTCATTTTATTCATCCTGATTGACAGCTAAGAGCTGCATTTGAAGTTAGGTGAAGGGCTCTGCATGCTAGACCAGGACCCAGGTTGAGCCCATGCTGTGTGAAATGTAGGACTACACCATGATGCTAGTATAATCAAGACTTAGCATCACATTCCAAGCTAATTACATACAATTGAACGGGCAAACTCTAATGTACTCTCTGACTTTGTGTGATCTTTACTCAAACCCAGGTTTTTGCTGCTTCTCAGATACTTGGCTCCCAAAGGTCACGAACCAGGAAACAAATGCTTGTGACCTTCTGCCATAATGGAGCTTTACTTCCTGTGCGTGAAGTCGTTTATATTCATAAACAACCGGTCATAATAAGTGCCAATGTGAATAATGAAATTCAGCTTCAACGACCAATCACAGCGGCCGAGGACGTGCATGCCAATCACACCGCGCATTAACACCCAAACAGGAAGCTATCGCAGGACTCCTACAGGAAGACAGAGGGGCCCTGCTCAGCGGGTCTGAGTGGACCGGGGCCCTCCCGCCCTGGGGGGGCCTCGCTCGAGGACCCCTGCCCTGGGGGCCCCGTCCAGACACCGGCACTTAGCACCGCCGTGACCTTTAATTTCATTCAGACCGCGAACAGAATCGCTTCCACCCTGCCCACTCAAAGGAGAGAAAGAGGGGCGGGGGAGAGAAAGGGGGGGAGAGAGAGAGAGAGAGCGAGAGAGAGAGAGAGAGAGAGAGAGAAAGAGAGAGGGGGGGAGGGAGAAAGAGAGGGGGAGAGAGAGAGAAAGAGGTAAAGTGAGATAGAGAGAGGTAGAGTGAGGGGGAGGTAGAGAGAGAGAGTCCCTGAAAAGAAAGCTCTCTAGATTGAAGACACTCTGGGTTTTTTGTTCGACACACACACACAAACACACACACACACACACACACGCACACAGACACGCACACACACACACACACACACACACACACACACACACACACACACACACACACACACACACACACACGCGGGGGCATTATCTACTCCCGGCTCTAATGACTTCCCACTGAGAGGCGCGGTGGCGGCGCGCCGCTCCTCGAGCGCAGCGACGGCGGCTAAGAATAGCTTCAGACACAAGGTTATCTCGCCGCTACACTCACTGTAACACGCAATTAACTCCCCTCCTCCATTTTCATTACACAATTATTCATTAATGTCAATTTAATTTTATGCATTGTTCTACATGACCAAAGCCTGATTACACCCACACAGGGCCCGGCTCCGCGGCCGGCCGGCTCGCACGGCCGCTAATTGCAATTTAGCCCCAGACGGCCCCTCCCTCCAAGGGCCCGCCGTAATGGAGCAGCTGATTCGCCGACAGGTAACGATTGGAAAGACAAAGTGCTTTCTCCTGCTGAATGGAAAACAAATGGCCCCGGCGCTAAGCTGTTTTCTTTGTGATAGCACCCGGGGCATCTGGGTAGGGACAAGTGGTAATACTCTGCTGCCTTCCATTCTATTTGTCTTCCCCTTTTATCTCCAAATAGAAACGAGAAAAGCCCATTAAGTCCAACAGCAATGTCTGAAAATTAGGTGTGGAATGGAGGAAAATAAGTTAGAGGAGGAGGAGTCGTCTGTGTTTAAATGTACTTTGGGGAGATAGAGATCTGGCCACCATTCAGAAGCAGCCAGTCAGAGCTCTGCTACCCATCTCCGACTGCGTGGACACAATTCTACAACCTACAATGTGCAGATAGGATAAGTTAATTCGGTTTTATTTGTAATCTAATTTTACTGCCTTACAGGTAATCTGTGCGGTTAGTCCCGGCATCAAACATAGAAGATGCTTCAAGAAAGTGCATTGATTCATAAAGTCTGGTCAAACTACATTTCAATAAATCCATTTAGAGATACGTGCATACACGCTGCATTTGAATGCATATCTATATCATATGTCGTTGTCTCATATCTGAAATGCCTGTATGTTTCTGTCACTGTGGCTGCTTCTAATATGACTTACGGGTGTGGTTGCATTGTCCAGACGACGCGTGATTTACGGTCCATTTAAACATTTAAACATCGAGTCTGACTGAAGCGGCTTCACGTAACGTCAACGTTCCTCCAGGAAACACGACCTTCTCAGGTCTATACCTGGCACACTCCTCGGCTGAGACGAGTGAACGGTTTAGTCGACGGAACCAAGAACTTCTTCAACTGAGAACACTTTAGAATCTCCTGCTATTTGCTCTCGTACAGAGGACAGAGCGATTCCTCTCCGCACAGCGGCCGTCGACTGCGACCTTTCCGTGACCTTTGGGCTTCATCCATCTGAGGCGGAGCGGGGCGGCAGGACGTCTTAAAGTATTAAGAACACAACTGTGCCCGGGCTTTGTTCCCGGGCCCCGGGGGCCCCGACAGCAGGCTGCTCCCCACACGGAGGAGGGTTTGTAAGGGGGGGCGTAGTGCTGCTCTCTCCACCGCTGACTCCACCCAGCACCACCTTTCATTAGCGTTCCGTCAGCGCTTCCCCGGGGGCCGCGGGTGCGGGCGTGGCTCCGGTGAAAGGTGCGCCGCTGCAGGTAGAGCGGCGTGTCTGGCGGCTTCCAGCCGAGCAGAAAGAGCCACGACCGCGGAGAATCAATTCTCCGTGGCAAACACCAGGACGGAGCTGGACAGAGCTGGTCCAACTCCGTGGTATCATCGCACAAACCTTGGTACGATGATTTGTTTTGTGGCGCTGCAGGTGGAGCAGATATAGCGGCCATGTTGACACGAGGCGGATGCCATGAGGCTTCCCACACAGAGCCCTGGTGGAAGGAGACTGCCCAACTATGTCCTAGTCTGGAAAGTGTAGCTGGCGTCTCACCTCACCTCACACTATTAGCGCCTGCATGCTCCGTTTCGACGGCCTGGAGTGCAGGACTAAAGTGCACGTGGACTAAAGTGCACGTGGACTAAAGTGCACGTGGACTAAAGTGCACGTGGACTAAAGTGCACGTGGCAGTGCCACCGTAAGGTCACCTCCTCCTGGACGCCGTGATGGATGTACCGCCGAAACGTTTAGGTAAAGTGAGTGAATCTCGTGAATCCTTCATGACGCGGCTTCAAGCCTCCTTCCCACGCTTATTGTGTCGTACTTCATTCATATCAGACTAAACCACGTCCGTTTACAGTGTACGCCAGACCTCTTTTTGTGTGATGCCAAAATAATGTTGAGTACAAAACAAGAAAATGTAATGACTCAATAATGACTAATCTACTACTTTGGTTAATTCAGCGTTGAGAAAGAAAAACCTTTTATTTTGAAGCCCTTTGTGAGGGCAGTAATTATTGTCCTTTTTAAGGCCAGGAATAATCAGGACCTTCAGAGGAAAATTAGATAATAAGCATCACATTTGAAAAGAAGCACAGAACTGAAGTACAATCCCTCTTTCAAATAAAAGACCATTTGATGAGCATGGCGGAAAAGGTTTGCAACATCTTTGAATAAGGACAACGGTAATTATGTTCTCATTAAATTCAACCCATCTCAAGGCCATTTACCTCAGCGAGAAGATTAAATAAATAGTGGTTAGAAGTGAGGCGTTACACTTTCATCCACTTTCAAAAGAAAATAACCAAGGAATCGAATATACTGCTCCATACGATGAAGATGACTTAAAGTTACCATTAGATATTGACGATGTTCTGATGTTTGATAATGTATCAAATATAACACACAAGCTTCTGCTGAAAACCGCGTGTTGATCAGGAACGGTCAGGTCCACTACCCCAATAAGACTTTAACAAACGCTCTCTTGTCCACAAGTTTCCCTGAGCAGAAAGGAGGACAATACCCCACTATTTAACACTGCAATAAGGAGGACAATCCCCCACAATTTAACACCGCAATCTGCTGCGGTTGGCTCCCACCATCTGTCCCCATTCCCCGCGTCGCCTCGGCCATATGCAGATTAGCCCAACTCTTCTGTTATCGGGGCCACTCGAACAATCACCCTATCCCCTTAGAGCAACTGTAATCTTGTTAGCCCTCGACATGGAAACACTCGCCGTGGAAACAGAGCTAGCTAACGCCATGTGGACAATGTGGAGAGGGTAGGGCCCCATGTGGAGGACGTGGAAGATGTGTCTGTTGGGAGTGGATGTGTCTGCTGGGAGTGGATGTGTCTGCTCGGGTGGATGTGTCTGCTCGGAGTGGATGTGTCTGCTGGGAGTGGATGTGTCTGCTGATAGTAGATGTGTCTGCTGACAGTGGATGTGTCTGCGGGGGGAGGGGGATGTCCTCCACGGTCCACTCTACTTGTCATTGGAACTGGGTTAGTCATTGGAACTGAATCCAGATTCCAGACGTTAATCTGAGTTTAACCGCTGCCACATGACGTCTTGAAGATCAATAGCACCAAGGCAGAATCCATTTCTTCTAACCCAGATGAAGCTGTGACTCAGTGGGTCGGGGATCGCAGCATTTGAAACCCGACACGGAGTGACGAATGTGACCAAAATGGTAACCTTGAGGCTCTGGGGGATCTAAACCACTGATAACGCAAATCAAATTGGGATTCAGATTGGTTCTCTGCCCGTTGATGTAGTTGAGAGGGACAGGTCTCATGAAAACAAATCAACCGCAAAGCAACAATCCAGATCCGTAACAAGATCATGGTCAGTAGTATGACCGCCTGCAACAAATAGCACACAACCAATGTCTGACTGACTGTATGTCTGTCTTCCTGCCTGTTTGTCTGACTGCCTGCATGTCTCTGTCTTTCTGTCTGTTTGTCTGACTGTCTGTGTCTATCTTCCTGCCTGTTTGTCTGACTGACTGTATGTCTCTGTATGTCCGGCTGTATCTGTCTGTTGGTCATCTTATCTTAACTGTCTAGTTTAAATCCTTAGCATACGGTTAGCAACAGATAAGCTAACATTACATTATCCCTAGTTACCATAAGGCCTGGTTTCCCGCATTTCTACACTGACCTGTTCTTCGGCCAAAGTACGCATCCATGCACACAAAAAGTTCAGGGTTTGATTACTAAAGTACTTCATGATCTGCAGCCGAGTTGCTTCGCTTCACTCCATAGCTTCAAGCTATTCAGAGGAGAGTATATGAAGAGAGTATATGTCTCTGTCGATGATCGATTTTCTGTGTTTCTCTGTATGTGATCAGAAACAGCTCACCATCTCCGGCGTCAAAACATATCTTACAATGGTGGATCAGCGAGCGGAGCTGAGATGCAATCCCTACGTCTATGAGGGCCCTACATAGCACCATCACTGCAGGGGGCGCTTGGATCAGGGACACTGAGAACCTCTCAAGTCTCTCGTCAGAACGGAGCGTGTTTGATGATCTGGGGCTGATTGGGGGGGATTCATTAAAGACATCACTACTTTAATTTCTTTTTGTCTTTTAATTAAGGCCTCGTTAAATCCACCCTTGGCTGAACTGTGTATCAGTGTAATAAGTGAAGGGAATCTCGCCTGAGGGGAGGAAATCCTCCAGTGAATACCACCCGAGTGTCAGGAGGAAGTGTCCGCGGAATCAGCTCGACTGAAATTAGGGAGACCATCCTCTTGTATAATTAATATTTTTGATATTGCCGTACTATTTAATTTAGTCAAATCTCATCTTATACAAGGGGCGTCTTTGAGATTCGTCAAGCGACGCTGTCACCAAGGCGGACAATTTTCTACTCATTAAAAGTTTGTAATTAGAATATCCCAGCCTCTGTCACAGTCCTCACCAGACAGTGTTTCCACAGGAGCTGGAGGTTTAAACTAGGAAACCAGTTTATGGAGACGCTTCGAGAGAGCACTTGTCAGCCCCAGGTGTTGGAGATGGAGAGGAACCTTCGCCGGCTCCACTCTGGTCCTCAGATCCGAGTGTTGACACTGTCGTTGTCCATTCCCACTTGTTTACATTTTTTCAGGAGCTCCGTTTCGATTCGCCCTGACAAGGTGGAATAAGTGAGTCGGGGATGATGGATGGAGACACCTGTCCTAATGGGCCCTCAAACTGTGCCCAGTAGCGCAGGCTACGTTGATAAATTGACAGCAGTTGGGACATGCTCGGCTAGCAGGGAGAAGGAGGGCACTAGGACATAATCACCCTCCCCACATTTCAGGCTCAACGATAGCAAGGCCTCACAATGACGACAGCCCCATAAGTATGGGGAGATTTCATTAATGTGTGATGATGTAAATAAACACTGTCCACCTGAACCGGCTCTTAACGTACTCACTTATTATATGTTGTACGTCCTTGCACTTAAAAATAGTAGTTGGCTTTGTGTAGCATCTTATCCTAGCTGTCTTTGTTGTATACAGGGAATGGGTTAACCTAGTGATTGTTAGTGCTTGGCACTTGGCTCTTGGTATGAACATCCTTACTGTACCGACAGAGATATATTGTTTCCCTTTCTTCTGAAAAAAAAGTACTTATTGTAAGTCGCGTTGGATAAAAGCGTCTGCTAAATGCCCTGAATGTAAATGTAATGAACCTTCTACGGCCTCACAATGACAACGTCCCCATAAAGACTTGAAAAACAAATAAGTTATAATGTAAATAAACACCAACAATGTTAACGTTCTAATCTAAATAAACAAAGACTTCTCACTGTAATGGCCTTAGGACGAGATAGAGTAGTACATGTACTGTAAACCATTTGGGGTGTCCCGCAAAATCCCAGAAATGTGAAAAATGATCGCTTGGACGTTATGGTAAAATTATAAATGTGTGAAACGGCGGAAGCCTTTTTTTCCCAGCGCACACACTGACCACACAGCACAGCAGATGGCTCCCACAAACCCAGGCTTTGTTTCAGGAGGAGAGGAAACCCAGCTTTTCAAACATCTAGTTAAGACACAAGTCTGGATAGTGTCCTCCCCCACAGGCCTCAAACCTCACCATGAAACAATTAAAATGTTACTGTACAGAAACTCAACTAATTGTGACTCCGGGTACCCAGAGCCCGACTGCTAACAGGCGAGCTAACTGGTAGCGTGCGTCTAATCAGCGGCGGTTTACCCGACCTCTGGGAGCCTCTGTTGGCACCCTCTCTCGTTCTGCTCTGTCTTAGTTCTGGGCTCTCTCTCTCTGAAAACACTCATTAGTTCTGGAGCACAAAACTTCTTCCAAGTAGAAAGGACCAATTTAAAGCGTTTATTTATGGCGTGAGCATTCTTTGTTTAAAGCCAATTAGCCGGTATGGCTATGTAGAGATGCTAGCATCCCCCCATATAGGTCACTTCACAATAAAAGCCCCCCAATTTCGGTTAATTACAGAGATTAGTGGAGGGCTTTTATTTGAAAGTGGTGAGGCTCTTTTATGGGCTGTTCATGAATTTTAAGTCCTTCTATGGTTGTCCATTAATATTGGCATAAACACCGGATAACAATAACAAGATTGTGGTATAAATTATACAACAGTTTTTTTTCCGGCTTGATAAAAAGTAGCAGCATATTTATGAGCTAATAAGCGCTAGGATAAAACAACAGATCGGTTACGGAGCGTTAAGTAATCCCTAATTTCCACAACAACATTTTCCCAGGAACGCAACGATTCTACCGTGAGAATTTCAATCTTGAGAACTTCAAATAAAATGTTGTCTTAAATTACTTCACGGTTACATAAATATATACACTATACACCCTCATCTGTCATGCTAACTATTTAATGACAATTTGACACACGTTGCTATTGTATTCAATCAAACGCTTTCGGAAAATCTACAGGAACCCTTTCTTATTCGTTCTCGGTCCTCTCTCAGCGACCAATAGCCTCCTTCCTTCTGTGACGGAAGGAGGCTATTGGTTGTTGAGAGAAGACCTCTTGTTCCAGCGCTCTGCTGCGGACACGGCAGCTTCTGCACGGGCAGAGTGAACGTTATTGTGAGAGAGGCTCACTGCAATTACCCCACATCTGCCTCGGTTTACCTGGACCGGCCATTATGGAGCGGAGCCCAATCAGATCCAGATGTGTTTGTTAACAGCTAGCGGAGCTGGCTGCTAGCAGAAACATCTGATCCTCATCAAGCCTTCATCACTCATCCCCCGGGGGGACATTACAGAGCATCTGACCCCGGGTGGACATTCACACCGGCCATGTGGATTGGTAATGTTGATAATATGATAAGACTAAACAACAAAAGACTGCATGTATCACCCTCCCTCTGTGCGCCTGAAATAATACTAATCTGTCCAGGTGTCGACTGGAGGAGGACACACGTTTATCATCTGATACAGCTGATCTGATTGATCAAGGATTTCTACCATGTTCTTAAACTTAGTCAGAGAGAGAGAGAGAGAGCGAGAGCGAGAGCGAGAGAGAGAGAGATCATCCCAGGTGATTCCCCAGGTGTACAGGAAGTACACAAGAACACAGATACAAACAAACTCAGACAACTATGATACACAAATACACAAAGAAAAGAAAGAAACCCAGATACACACAAATACAAGAACTCAGATACATACAAAAATAAGATCCACACAAAAACGAGATACACACAGACCTAGAAACTAAAAAGGTTACAACAGACTTAGAACCTAAACTGGTTACGACAGACTACTTAGTACGATTTCATAAGATAAACATACGGCAACATAAAATGTGATCATTCCCTGAAATCAAATCATCATTCTTCCGCCAAGTACTATAGTTCCTCAAGACAGCCAAATGGTTGCCAAGCAACACAGGCTGGGATGCTTTGAGATTGGCGGCGCATTGATAGTAAAACTGGATTGCTGTGCGTTCACAGGTGTGTGTTTACAGTTTTAACAACAGCCTCGAGCCAATCAGAATCAAGGACCGGAACTTTTGGTTAGCTCATGGGATTTCCAAGTAAATGGTGGATACAAATATTGTTGCTGTTGGTGGTGAGGTGTTTGAAGTGGTGTATGAAGTACTGGGAATACTTGAGGAAAAGTACCAATATCTCAGTTGTAAATGAGTTAAAGTCATTGGTAACAAAATCAATTGAGTAAAAGTCAAACAGTAGCTTAAAAACGTCACCAACCAGCAGGACTAGTTAGTGAGATGAGACACTAATTCAAATCAATACTTGACTATTGTGTTCCATTCCTTCTGGTCAGTTCCACTGGGTTCCACTCAGTTCCACACACTACCCCCTTAGCATCCGTCATCAGATAGTACAATCTCATGTTCAATTGGAATCCCCTTTTACCGTTATTCTCTGAAATTGTTTCATCATGTGCTGCAGTAAACTGGGGATCCCTTTGGTAAACGATTAAAAGTGTAATTTTAAGAGATCATTATTTATGTATTTTTTATATTTGTTGATGGACGGTCACAAGCTAATTGGAGCAAAGTTAGCTTTTAAGGCAATTACCTTTATTAAATAGAGCAAAAAGTATTTCATTATTTATATAAAACTAAGAGCTTAATAAACAGTGAAATAATGTGTGGGTACGTGTGTCCAAGACATTTGCTGTGAATATATACTGTATATGAAAAAGTAGAACTATATATATTTACTGTATATGTAACAACATGATATAATAACTGTATAAACTATATTTCCATGGTAAATGATTGTTAATATGCATATTAATGATAATATTCAACAAAACACAATCAGTTGGGACCCAGTCCTGCCACCAGAACCACCAAACCCCGGCTGTTTCTGATTGGCTCAAATTGGTGCCAGCTGTCGCCGCCGAGCCACACAGACTCCAGCGAGTGACACGGCTTTGAACTCTCTGAACCAATCAGAGGCAGTAATTGCCCAACATGTGTTTAGTGCTGCCCCTGCAGTGTGACTTGATTGCAGTGTTTAGGTGCTCTCTAATCTGGGCCCTAACCTTTATCCGCACATTAGCCCACGCTCATTAACATATTCTGTGGCTTTAGAAAAGGGAAGACATCCACAACGGCATAGCAACAGATGGACCAATCAGCAGTCTGCGCTGGCTCTTTGATGAAGAAGCCGTGGATAAAGTCTTAACTTCCTTGATGTTATGAAGCCTGTGACAGCAGCGAGCCATCTGGCGTGTGACGGCGCACGTGGAGGTATGTTTGGGGAGCAGGGTGGACCGCGGTGCAGGTTCTAACGACGGTGTTAATTAGCTGGGGGTCGCCGTGGCGACGCCAGAGAACAAGACGAGCCGACAGACGATCGCACAGAGCTCCTGGTACGATCTGAGCGCTTTCTCTCTGAACACGTTGTGACAACACCCTGACATGAGAGGTTGGACGTGTTTTGATTTGAACAACCTGTGTAGTCTCTAGAACGTTCTGTATTCTACAGACAGGGGCCACCCTAACAACTAGAATATCATGCTTCCTACGCCTTGACGTCTCCCTGAGAATCTAAAACCCTGGTAAGACTTTACCTGGATAGTCCACAGTCGAGGATCATGGTTAAGTTGAATCTTTAAGGTTATCAAGAACATATCCACATATATTACATTCAGTGTGTAGTGGATATTCTATTGGTGTGCAACTCAAAGTCAGCTGAGCTTGACACTTCATTTAAAGTTCTGTGCTCCTGATTTCAGAATATATGGTGTTTTACTATAGTTGTGATTGCTGTTGTTGTCCTCTATGTTTAGCAGTTGTGCTCCTGACATTATTTTATTTGATGAATTGAATCTAGAATTGTAACTATCTGCATTAACTTTACTGAAATAATTTAAAAGTCTTATTCTACGAAACGGCCACAAAAAAAGAGTATTTCTTCTATATTATTACGATTTACAGTATGAGAACATTTACTAGTTTCCGAAGCTTAATGGCACAATTTTAATCTGTAGTTAGTACTTGAAAGTTCATAAAAGGCCACTCAATGGTTGGTACTTAAGGGTCAATAAACAAACACTACATCAAACCTACATCTAACCCTAACTAATGTAACGCTAATAGCAGTCTGCCAAAAGACTTCATTATTATAACTATGATGTATAATTACCCTAATTGTTGATGTACTAGGACTGTGTGTATCATTAGTCAATCTCCTTTCTACTGCTATGGGGTTAGATAGACTATGGCAGACATATTCTTTCATCATTTTATAAGTTTATATTAAGTAATGTGTGAGCAATATTTGTATATTATATCTCAAAAGTAAATTCATCCAAATATCCGATATGTGATGGCTGCTTTAGAGTAATTTCTTCAGAAGCCTGTCTTCTTAAAAATCCAGACAAACACAAAAGTCCTACACTGCAAACAGAATGGGTTTAATTGTGGCCAACCCCAGTGATATGAATCCATTTGAAACATCATAGTGACTGTAGTATGTAAATCACTGCTTAATTTTTTATTTTTTTTTACAATAATTACGAGCAAATGATCATAATGAGAGCGCAGCGTAGCCACATGCCTTCCTCAGTGTAAGTTTGATTACCCCGACCCCTCTCAGGGCCGCTAGCCCCCAGCTGGGAGACATGCGCTAAGCAAGCCGCACCTGATTACATGGCCGGCCGTTGGAGGCTAGCTGTCGGCAGCAGGTACGGCTGAGGCTAGCCTCCGTTATTGACTCCTTCCCTATTAGCTGCTGAACGTGGGCGGGCCGCGTGCCGGCGGCTGTGAATCACACATCATGACTCAGGCAGGGGGGGGGTTTCTGATCCAAGGAGAAGATGCTCTGTTCTAACCTTGGAGGCTGTGTTGGAGCGGGTGCTATCTGTGCAGAAGAGCTTCACGCTAGTGAAGAGAGGATCCTGTTCTAGCTGTGTTCCCCCTGGTCATCCAGCAGACCTCACAGGCAACTCGACACCGGGGAGCTGCTGGTTAGTCTCCCCCCTCCTTTGACCTGGCTGTATCTATAAAGTCACCTCAGAGGTTCAGCAGGAGACCATGTTTTGGTGATGCTGAACACACGACGTGACCTGCAACACTTTTCCCCTCTTCTATTATATATATATATATATTTATATAAAAACATGCCTTTTCATTATTATATAATATATTATATAAAATGATATAAAAACCTTTTTTGGGTTTATTTTTGTGTCTTTGTGTCAAAACTCTAACGGTATATTATTATTTTTTATTTCACACTCAATCACAACTTATTCTTTAACTACACCATTTTCTGTATCTAATTAGATAGAATGATTTATCTAAGAAAAACATTTTGTATCATCACCTCCGCATGAAACAGATGGAGAGCTTTGGGTATTGCATCACCATAGAAACAAACCCAACATGTAAACCATAAACATTTACAGCTCTTCAGGCCTTCAGGAGATGTTTGGAGATGTTTGGAGGGCTCCACAAGTGTTACTCACACTGGCCGTTAAGGAGCAGGCATCTGGCTACATCGGGATCGAACCCAGGACCTTCAGCTGGCCCTTGAACCCTGTAGCCAGCGGGCCCAGGTAGCTGGCCTCACTCTGGCCAGACGTACTCATACTGTACCGTACTGTAGACACACACGTCTCTCCGCTATGAGCCACGTTTATAATCTTCCTCTCCAACTCAGAGGGAAGCTTGGTAGCTGTATCTGACAAAGAAACCAGGGATATTATATATATATATATATATATATATAAACCATGTCTATTTATTAACCATATATACAATTTCAACTATAACCTTGTATTTGTTGAACTTGTTGAACTTGTGTGTACTGCTCGTGGACACACATAGCAAATAGGAATCTGAATTAATTTGATCCTCCAACTATCTGTCCTAATTACCCACGTAGTTCTGTGGATGAAATATCATAATAACGAGCTTCTCTTAAGGCCAGATGCGACTAGGTTATTTTAATACAACGTCAATATCTGAGTGCAGCAGAAATCAATGAAACAAACGCTGGAGGATATGACATCATTAGTGTCCTCATGTCTTCACCCTTACACGAGATTAGTGGACTTCTCGCACACATATAATGGTCTGGGAGTATGAAGGACTGAGAACTAGAGAGACTAGAGGCTAGAGACCAGAGGCTAGAAGCCAAAGACTAGAGACTAGAGGACTAAGTCTTGAGAAAAGAGGCCAGAGACTTGAGGCCGGAGACTAGAGATCAGAGACAAGAGGCTAGAGGACCGAGTTTTAAGAATAGAGGCCCGAGCGTAGAGACCAGAGACAAGAGGACTGAGTCTTGAGAACAGAGGCCGGAGACTTGAGGCCGGAGACTAGAGGCCGGAGACTTGAGACCAGGGACTTGAGAATAGAAGCTAGAGACTAGAGAGGACTAGGGACTAAGAACCGGGGACCAGAAACGAGAGACCGAAGGAGACTAGTGGTCATAGGCAACTAGAGACTGGAAAAGACAAAACACTAGAGGAGACTGGAGATCATCAGAGACTAGGAACCAGAGACAGAGACAGTACAGCAAAAAGTACAATGCAAAAAGCTGTCTATAAAGAAACTCCCAGCGCAGCCAAATCCCTGTAAATTCTGGCCTGAGTTTGACTTAAAATAATTGTACCTAAAGGCCAAAATAATCAGGTGGGCTCTACCATATTTGCATATCTTTTATTGGAAAATGCAAAAAATGTAATCAGTGTTTCCGACATTTGATAAATGTTTGTTTAAATATAAAAAGAGGATATCTTGTTCCCCTATTTTTTAATTTCTTGAATTAAATTTGACATTTATTATGATACCTTTAATAATTACGACATGTGGTCGTAATAGAGAGATAGTCTTCTAACAAATTATCAGATAATAATAACCAGAACTCCAGATGGATAAATACCCCTACATGGGCCATGGAAAAGGTCTGGTGATGAAGGTATGTTTTTCTAATAATGCTGTAGTTCTAACTATGATTATTCAGTAGCTGGTACTACCTTCTTATAAATCAGTGTGGGAAAGACTAAATGACCATACAGAGAAATACAAGCTAAAAACAACAACTCGAGTCGGCTCAATCAGCCAGTATTATTGTCTGGAGTTCAACAGCCCAACCGACATTTCCAGAGCCTTACGCTATCTAGCCGGGCTAAAAACAACATAATAGGGTTAGACACTGCTCCTCTGAAACCCAACAACTGACTCTTGTGAGATTACCTTTGTCCAAAAGCATTCCTTCATTATCTGTACCGTACATATCTTCATTTTATACATTTTGCCAACTGCTCTCCAGCACTTAGTTCAGCACTTATCGGCTCTTTCTAGAGCAGGCTGTGTGTCTGACCCGAGCTTCTCCAGGACTCGCAGCACCAAGTAATGAGAGCTTGTTGACAACGCAAGACAACTTGGAGCCCCAGGGGCATGCTGGGTAGTCAGTAAACCATTAGCCGTAGCCCCGGGGAGCACAGCTCCCAGAAAGTGAGTTCAGCATTACCACTTCATCACCAAGTTTCACCGGGGCCCAGAGTGGTGTGTTTTCCAACTGGCAACCGGCCCAACCAGCTTTGTCTGGCCGGGGCATCCATTGCTCGGTATCGGCTCAGTCTCGTTCCATTCTCCGCTCTGAAACCCGAGGCACGGCTCCGGCAGAACAAGGCCACAGACATAATGAAGACATCGGATGTAGACGGGCGTCTCGGTGCCCCACGCAGGAAACACCCCGGCTGAAACAAAAGGCGGCCGAGATCCACAGCCGACGGTAACAGGAGCCGGTCAGCAGGGAGGGCTGCTGGGAGTCTGCCTCTTGTTCTGCAGGGTGGAGCCCCAACAATGACTGCTGCTCATTGTCTGCTGTGATGGGTGTTCCCTGCTCCCAGCGGTCGGGTAGAGCCACAAGAAGGACATGACCCCCAGATTACAGCTTTCATATGTTAAGGGAGAAATGTGTCACTTTAAGATTATCCCTAACTATTAGTTCTAACTATCTCTATAGGGATTGTTGATATATTACATATATATCATACAAATATGAAATCTGATCTGTGAACAGCAAACAATGAAATAGATATTCAGATCTGGGCATTCTCATTGAATCCGAGCTTGTTGTGGGGTATCTGAGTGTGATTTGAGCTAACAAGCTGCTATTTTGTTCTGATTTGGCTTATGCTTGCAGGGAAGAATGATGGGGAATGCCCAGAGATCA
Source organism: Trisopterus esmarkii (assembly GCA_027123545.1). Classification (NCBI taxonomy): domain Eukaryota; kingdom Metazoa; phylum Chordata; class Actinopteri; order Gadiformes; family Gadidae; genus Trisopterus; species Trisopterus esmarkii. The sequence goes on from JAOPJL010000017.1 coordinate 9,938,109, forward strand.
CAATGAGGAGACGTATCTGTGTTCTCAGGTATACATCTAGAGGCGCTACAGAAGATCATCAGCATGACCAAAGCTCATTCAGTAACGGCACAAAGGAGAGGAACCAGGAGGTCACCAATGATTCGCTCTGCTGCTAATGTCCCGTCACGTTGAAAGCATATGAAAGTAAACCAGTAATCTCAGGGCTTACTCACACAAAACGCGGTCTTTGCTGTTCAATCTCGGTGAGAACACATTATGGTAATGAGTCAGAAGCCGTTAGAAGTTTCTCACCACACCCCTTGTTTCAGAGCTGCAGGGGGAAGACAGCTGACCTCACCACGAAGCAAGGCAGCAGCACGGCAAGCATACCGAATTCAATGTTTGAGCAAACATCTGAAAGGTGGAGGTGGCTGATCAGAGACCAGCTGAAGGTCGCCGTGGGGTCAGGCAGACCAAGTTCTCATTTATTACCCAATGTCCTTTTTCCACGGGGCCGAGGTGTTAAAAGAGGCTCTATTTTACCCCCAAGTGTGATGCTGATTAGCCCTTGCAGGCCATTTCCAAATCACCCCTCTGGTGACATCACAAGTGGGCGTGTCCCCAAGGCTGGTCCTCCATCTTGAATCCATCATAATGGCTAATCAGCGTCACGCCTGGTGGTAAAATAGGGCCCCTTTAAGTATATCCTAAGACTCGAGCCAAATCAGATCCCGCTTTCATTTCCATATTTATTAACCTACAGGTGACCACTTGTGTAATCTTAGATCTCTTCGGGAAAGAAAAGCCTCCCGAGAAAGACTGAACTAGGGCTAACTCAAGTGGTGGGTAGAATGAATCACACTGGGTGTCTTCAATTCCTCCTAAACCGGGTCTGGTCAGAGAACCCAGACGTGATCTGGTAACAGTTCTGTTAAAGAAAAAGAGAAAGAGACATAAAGTTTGTATTACAGTGTTCTTACATCGTCCTAAAGTACTCAGATCAAATACCATGAAAATGAAACCCACCATTTACGTTTTTTTCTCTGTGGATTATACCCAGTCGTATATACATTTATGAAGTATGTATGTTAATATTTATCATACTCTTTGTATTCAGGAGATGCTTTTATGCAAATTTACAGTGAATCCAGAACACACAAACACACACACACACACACACACACACACACACACACACACACACACACACACACACACACACACACA
>JAOPJL010000017.1:10020640-10037489 GCA_027123545.1 Trisopterus esmarkii
GAACCCAAGACAGCCGTTAAAGGTCAGCCGCTTGAAAAAGTTCAATTAGCTTATTAGAAGCTATTGGGCTAAAGGTGATTCTTCTGCGGTTGACGTGTAATATAATCCTATCCCTACGTCTCCACTGACACAAAGGAGCCGCCAGCGCTTCCTCCTTTGTTGAGACGCTACGCTAGCTGCAGGAAACACGCACGCAAACAAACAACACAAACACAGCCAACACACACAAACACACAAACAGCCATACTCTCTTCCAGTTTCAGATACATGACATTTAGTTTCTCCTCCCCCCAGACACGTTTCCCTGGATGCTCCTCCACCCTCCATGCTCCTCCACCCCGGATGCTCCTCCACCCTCCATGCTCCATGCTCCTCCACCCGCGGTGCTCCTCCTCCACCCTGGATGCACCTCCACCTGTGGTGCTCCTCCTCCTCCTCCTCCACCCAGCACTCCCAAACTGCTCCCAGCGCTCACACATCAACACTCGGCACCGCGGAATAAAGGTGAGGAGAGGAGGAAAAGAGCAGAACGACAGAACACCTGCGGACAGAGAGAGAGAGAGAGCGAGAGAGAGAGGGGAAGAGAGAGGGAAGCTAGCTCCTGGAAACTACCCTCTTCTAGGTTTCACACACTGCCCTCCCCTCCCCGCCGTCTCTCCGTTCCCAGAACGGCTCGGAGCTGCTGGAATATTAATTATGAAACAATGCAGTCCTCTAATGTGTGTCCATTCCAGCCGCGACAAAGGCCCTCCACACGCACACATGCAAGCAAAAAGGCCACTCAGATATTTAGTCTCAAAAAGCATTATACGGCTACGAGAGTCAAACTCGCAACCTCTAGAGTCGTTCATTAGTCGGCGGAGTCGCTTTGATTCATTCCCGTTAGATAAATGTGCATTCACACAATAAAATGATTTTTATGTTGTGGGAATATTTGCATATATTGTTTGAGACAAACATCATGTAAATATAATATTATATTTACCCGTTCCTAATACATGCAAATGTTATAACTTGTATTTCTGAGTGTTATTCTAATCCATTTGGACGGTTTCTGAAAGCTCTCCGGTGCATAGCGGGGCTGCCGCGCTGCACTGTCCTAGCGCTAACGCTAATGTAGCGTGTGCTAACGCGGCGCTCCATGTTGTTCTCCATCAGTCCTCTAACGCGGCGCCGCTCCGCTGAGCACCAGACGGAAGGCCAGCAATTTGAGAGTGCAGCAGTTCTGTCCGCTACTCTAATGATCACGCTAATGCTAAATCCCCTCCTAATTAACCACATGTACGCGCCGCGGATCCTGCCGCTGGTTTAACATTGGCTGCAACACGACACGGCGCTGGTGGCTCCACAAATCCACCAAGACCCCCACCCCCACCCCCACCCAAACCCCCATCCGCTGAGGGCAGGGGAGACCAAGAGAGCCCAGAGTCCCCGGCGAAGGAGAGGGAGCAGCCGGAGTCATTTAAATTCAGTTGACATTTACTGTCACAGGCCATTAATTCACTAGCATCTTACTCAGCACCCGCGGCCTGTGGGGTGAGAGAGAGAGAGAGAGAGAGAGAGAAAGAGAGCGAGAGAGAGAGAGAGAGAGAGAGCGAGCGAGAGAAAGAGACCTGCCCTCCTCTCCCTACTGTACTCTTAACCCATTCCCCCACCGGTGGTGGTGCTGATGTGAGGTACACCGCCCTCCTCCCATAGGTCACGCTCCCCAAACACGGGAATGTCACGTCTGGGGGCCGTGCGGGGCCGGCGGGCCCCACACCTCTAGACGGGGGTTGGGGGGACGGCGCAGCGATGCATGCCTTGTGACAACACACCAACGACCGGCTTATTTTAGCTCCAAAACTTTACCACCAATCCGAGGAGGAGGTGTGAGGATGTCTGGAGGTGCTTCACGGATATCGCCATGGATACCTGCATCCCAAGAAACCCAGATGAAGCGGATGCGACGGGGAGGAGGATGAGGTCTGATTCACAGCCCGGGAATCGGCCTTCTGTGGTTCGGTTTGTCTCTCTGGTTTGATTGTGAGCTGTGATAACGTTTTATTGATTGAACAGTAGCATTGTGTTTAAGGAAAAAAAACATTCAGGCATCTTTTGACATAGGTACAAGTTAAGACACATAAGATTGTTAATGTCACATGTATCATGTATAGACCGACTGTAAAAAATGATAACTCTCTATTCAATCCTTAGGTCACTAAGGTGGAGCGAAGATGCAATCTGAATGCAGAGGTTCCATTATCAGATAAGGTTTGAAAGAATGGAAACATGAACTACTCAGTCTAACCGATATTTACAGGTGTAAAAATGCGATCCATTTACAGTAAGTCCATCTGAGCCGATACTTTGTGTTGAAAGACAAAACCAGAACCATTTCCCAGAGCCTCCTGTTAGTATCTGCGTGGCTGTACTGGTCTGTTTGTCCTCTCGGTCGACAGCAGTAAACTGTCAACTGCATGTCGGCTCCCAGCAAGGACATGACCTTGCAGGATGCGCCGACCAATCATCATATGAGCCAGGAGACCTGGAGGCCAATCACAGGCCTTTAACATGAAACAGAGAGGAATTACCTCATTAAAGGGGAGGTGTATTTATGGGCTAAGGTAAAGGGGAGGTCTATTTATGTATATGGCTAAGTTAAAGGGGAGGTGTATTTATGTAGGGCTAAGTTAAAAGGGAGGTGTATTATGTACAGCGGGCTAAGTTAAAGGGGTGGGGCCTTTGTGGGCTAAGTTAAATGAGAGGTGTATTTATGTCCAGTTAAGGTATAGGAGAGGTGTATTTATGGCTAAGTTAAAGGAGTGGGGCATTTATTGGCTAAGTTAAATGGGAGGTGTATTAATGTACAGTTAAGGTAAAGTAGAGGTGTATTTATGGCTAAGTTAAAGGGTGTTTATCATTGAGGCAACTGACGTCTGAGCAACAAAGAGACTGTCGGCTACGGAGCGCGTTTACACGGTGAATACGACACGCAAAGCCCTCATACCGAGTAAACAAATCAAAACAAACAGACATCACACACAAACACAGAACGGAAATCCTTCAAATCGCACCAAACAAAACCCCGTATTCAGGCGGGAGGTGTGCCGGGTTCGGGGCCGCAGTCATGAGGAGGAGGAGGTTACACGAGGAGGGTGGCGAGGGGCGGAGCCCCAGCGATGGCGAGCGCTGACCTAAATGGAGGATTAGAGCCGGGATAACAGAGCCTTTAACCGCGCGCCGCGGCACCGTGACAGGGCCCTGGGAGGAACAGAGATGCTGCTCGCAACACATGTCATATATCATAGCTTCAGCTCGTAGCCCAAGCGCTACCTGCGAGCTACGTAGCGCGCCGCGCTCCTGTCACTTCCCCCGAGCGAGCGACGGGCCAAATCCAAACAGCTTAGCGTCGGCTCCACTGTTTACTTTGTGCATCTTGTGTCTAACTCCGCCATTTCCCACCGAATAAAAACACTCTTCAATACAATATTAATACACTTTATATATTTATATAAATATATAAATAAATATGGTGTCAAAGCAGGCGAGATGCGCTCCACGTTGCCTCAGTGTTACCCGTTGTGTCTGTGCACCGTGTGCATCCGTGTACCATGTGTGTCTGTGTGAGTCTGTGTATGTGTGTGTCTGTATTCGTGTGTGTCTGTGTAAGTGTGTATCTGTGTACCATGTGTGTCTGTGTACGGTGTGTGTCCGTGTGTGTCTCTTTACGGCGTGTGTCTGTGTACGGTGTGTGTCTGTGGCTGAGCTAGTTGCAGGGGAGGGCGTATTTAGAAGCAGCACTGCTGGGGTTCATGGGTGTATTTTGATCAGCGCCCTGGGCTGAGGCGCCAACAACATCCCATAATAATAACAATAATAAGAACAGGATGCCAGCCTACTTGCCATGTAAGAGGTCGCGTGTCAGAGATGAGCCGCAGCCAGGCGCTACAGAGGCGTAAGAGGCCGTATCTGAATACCTCTGACACGTCCAATAGGACGGCCCGAGGGCGCTGGGCTCTGATTCGTCAATTAGCGCCCTAACACGAGTGGGGGGCGGAGTGGGGGGAGAGAGGCGGACGCACACACTTCGCTCCTGGGCGCAAATTCACCAAATATATTCCACAATGTGAGAGCAAATTGGAGCGCTGGTTCACCAGAGATATTAGCCGGGACTTGGAGGGAAAGCGGTTTGGTGTGTAAACAAGTGTGCATCCTGAACGCCTTACCAGCGATTTGTCAAACAGCACATCACAACTCCCCACGATGTGGCGCTTATCAAACCCGTCTACCGGATTGTCTTCCGACACATTAAAGGAATCCTGCTGGGAATCCGGTTTTAGGAAGCCTTTTATTTACCGGATCAAACAATCTCCTCCTAAGATGGAGTTTGTTTTATATGTGATTTCCTTTTTCATAGTGTTATAATCTTTAAGACATACTTCATAAATAACAATCGCCCCATAAAGGTGAAAACATTTTTTCCAGGTTTAGGATTATTTTCCATTTTTTGGGCCATGTTTTGCGTGTTTATTCTAAATAATTTTAATATACTCAAAATATGCAGGTTTAAAATATTACTATAATAAATGCAGTTAAAAAGAAGAAGAAGTATTTTGCTAAATTTTGGATACTGAAGTATTAGATTGTGATAGTATATGATACCCCACTGCCTACTAAAAATATTAGAATGAGTAGGAATGTGAAGTTAAGTTGATTCTAACGGGAAATAAAAAGCATGAATACCTTTGTTTTAGATGCTGGTTTTGCCGACATTGCTGAAGGGTTCAGGCCATCAGCTGGTACGAGATGACCAGATTAGGAACGTGAGGAGACGTCTTCACGTCGAGCTAGAGTGCCACCAAGCCGCCAGCAGAGAGATGAACATCGACAGAAGAGGCAGTCCTCCTCCCCATGAATTGTTTCTGCTCAAGAGCTGGGTGGAGGCAACATCTGTTGACACTGAATATCAATGCGTGCTCAGAGGGGGGACCACAGCCGCGCTAAATCCCCTTCCAATAGCTAATTTATCTCCAAACAGCCATTTAACAACACTAACCACCACCGGGAGAGGGAAAAACATTCATTATGAAGATTTGCATTCGTAATAACGTGATTAAATTGCAGCCTATCAATGAGCTGGGAATCGATTTGGATGGCTCTCTTGAATTAAAAACCGGGAGAGGAGGAGAAAGGAGTCTGGCTGGTGGGTTTCAGGCGCTAAGCTGCTGGTTTCCAGTTGGCAACATGAACCGCTACTCAGCTCGTGTTCTTGTGATCCTGCTCTAGTGTTTGGGTTTGGATTTGATATATCAGACAACATGTGGACCAGCACATCAACACAATTGACTCATGAAATCATGAAAGGTATCTATAAATATTTTTGATAAAAACATATTTTTTTATTAAAAATATATATTCATAAAAATAGTGTTGTTAAAAAGTGTAGTTCTATACATTTATGTTCTGAGTCCCTGTCTTGGATATAAATGCTTTAAATAATATGCACATTTTAAAATGTCTTTGCAAATTTCCTGCCTCTTTTAACTATTTAGTTTGAAACATCGATTGGTCCTGTTATAAAAAGTGGGATATGATATTTTAGTAAAATGTTCAACTGAGTTGAGCTAATATAATTACTATCTAGTTAGTTTGGATTAAATTGTGATGAAATATTAATTTCCTCAGAGCTGTTAATTTGTCAGTGTTCAGCTTTTACAAAAACATGCTAACAGGCCAGGAAAAGCTATGTTAGCATTATTGAAATAAAAACAAAAGAGAAATGCGATTTAGTCTTAACCCTGACGTCATTGTCAACCGAATAAAACTATTCTTTACGGAGGATCATTTTAAGTTAGTCTGAAGGAGGCAACTCAGAAGCTAGGAGGTAGGAACTAGGAGCTAGGAGCTAGCATCTAGCAGCGCTGCCACTGTCCCTCAAAGTGATGACTCCCCCGTCTCTCACGGCGGGAGTCTCTCAAGTCACAGCGAGGGAGAATCGGCAGGCCTTAATTCGGTGGCACTTTGTGTCTTTAAAGCGGGGGGACTCATTAAAGCAGCGTGCCGCCGGCCCCTCCTCCCTCGTTAGCCGGTGTGACCGCAGATGAGAGGAGCACAATTACAGCTCGCCGTAACTTGTGTTGTCAATTTAAAAGTGATGGAGTGGTACATTATCCCGCCTTAAACACGACCCTTTCCCCGGCTCGGCGACGCTCTAATGAGTGTCAGCCGGGGGGGGGTTTGACTCCCTCCGAGGGACTGTCACGCCAGCGCTGTCGACGCCCGGTCGACGCCCGGCGACGGACGACGTTGACACATTTAGGCCGCGCCCCCCTCGCAGCGGCGGGGTTAACGCAGGAGGAAATGTCAGGGATAAGTAGGCTATATTCACTTGGAATATATCATCGCCAAATTACTAGCATGGGGTTTAATGAAGATGAAAAGCCACACCTGCCCCCTGTCACAGAAACACACATTGTGGGGATTTATAGGCCAGCACAGTGGCTTTCTGCTCACATTGTTTAAATTCATACGTGGCTTTGGGGTGAGCGATGGTCCGGGTTATAATTGTGGTCGGTAGCAGAGTGGCTGGATCTGATGTAAATGTTACGAGGAATTAGCAATTGCGATTTTATTTGGATTAGATTTTGATTATCACACGAGGTGTCCGAGGGTGATTCATTAAATTAATAACCGTTAAAAAATAACTTTTGCGTTTGGTCTTGTTTAATTTAAATCCACATTATTTTACATAACCTGAACGATAACAAACAGAATGCATTAGACTTCATGAGGACGAGTTACGACATAAAAACTCAAGACTCAACAAACTCAACACCTGACATCAAAGCACTCGCCCAGAATCTCAACTTAATGATGTGACTCCCACTAAGCGTGATTAAACATTAGAGGATTTGATCCAAGAGGGCGTTTTACCATTAAATGGGTCTGGGGCTCCAGAAAACAGATCAAAAAGAGCGCAGCTAAGAGGGGACCGCCGAGCTGACCCCTGCATGGGGTCCGGGGGGTTCAGGAAATTAGCGATGCTCAACTGGAACGGAAGTCCCTGGCCGGGCGGCGCTGTGCTTTAATCGTGTGTCACTTCCTCCTCTGGAACGCCGGTGCCCAGTTTACAATCAGCTTAACCCTCACTTTATATTGCTCCCAGCGGGCCGCCCCCTCCATCAGGGGCCTCCAAACACTATTTTGTTATTCTTTAATAATCTCTTTCTTTCCTTCCCTCTCTCTCCTTTTCCCCTCCGTAGTTCTCTCTTTCATTCCCTCTCTCCGTCTCGCGCTCTCCTTCTCCCGGCTCACTCCCCTCAACGTTCACTCGCTCTCCCTATCCCTCAGTCTCCCTCTCCCTCCCTCCGTCTCCCTCTCCCTCCCGCCGTCTCCCTCTCCCTTTCCCTCCGTCTCGCTCTCTTGTGTACGCTAAGACTCTAAAACCCTTTGCAGCTTTTTGACATTCGGTGACACGCAAACAGCAGCAGCTTCTCGTTCATCATTCAGCGTTTCACGTCCTCGTCGATCTGTCACTGCTGGCGTGTTTCTGATCTAGCATAAAAAACATCTAAAAACTCCCGGGAGCCGGCGTGTGAAAGCGAAGGCCTCGCCGCTTTATTTGTTGATCGCAGAGAAAGACGCCCGCACAAATAAATAAAGTCCCCTCCCACCCGAACCGTTTACAACCAATCACCAAGCAGCTGGACGGGAGCTCTTGGCCGGCGTGGGCGCAGCGGCGGCGGCGTGTTTAGCGAGGGTCGAACCCGGTTCCCTGTCCTGTTGTTCTGCCGCTCGGCATCGTGGGAAGAAGAGCGCCAGGCAGCCGGACAACGGGAATTAATTCCTGTCTGTACATAACGCCGTCTCAATGGCCTCCTCTGTTCCAGAGTTTAGTATAGAAGAGGAGGAGACAGACAGAGTTTGATTGCTGGATGTTCATCTCCATCTCTGCCTGGAAAGGCACAATATGCTTGGATTAATTACCTTCCCTCAGAGGTGAAGCAGTGCGCACCATCTGCCGTGAGACAATCACAACTCTACACCGCCCTGAATAATCCCCTTACTCCATTTAGGCAAAGCGCTCTGTGTGTGTGTGCGTGTGCGTGCATGTGTGCGTGCGTGCGTGTGTGCGTGTGCGTATGTGCGTGCATGTGTGTTTGTGTGTGTTTGTGTGTGTCTGTGTGAGTGCCTGCACGTAGATGTGTGTGAGGTTGTGCAAGGAGAGAATGAAACCGAAAAAAGGGGACATTTTTCAAAAACATATTCCTCCCTGAAAGAATTTAAACGCACATCGCAGCTCGCACGGCTGAACACCCATCCATGCAAACACGCGCTGTGTTGATAACGACGAGGCCTCCACTGCCCCCTCCCCCGTCGCCCCGACCCTCCCCTCCCCTGGGTCAGAACCAGCACCACACCAAGGACCCAGTTCAGCTCAAACGGACCTGTTACTGGGACGCTTGCGGAGAAACGAGGGGGAACCCATTCCAGTAAAGTCCACTAATGAATGTGGAGGACCACACATGTAATGACGGGTGTGGTGAACTTGCCCTAACGCCGGCTCCACGTCTGATCTTTGTGCATCTTGATCTGATTAGCCCATTGTGGAGGTAAACTTCAGAGCCAATCTTGTTAGCAGCTGGCGGAGGAGCAGGATTACGGGCCGGTGAGCTGGAAAATGAACTGAGCAGTGCAGCTTTGGCCTTGCTTCTCTTTCAAGATCCTCAGCAGCGACACTTCAACTCCCTCTGCTTTCTTTCTGCTGGCCCTTCAAACAAGATATTATCCCAGAAAAAGGCATTGAACCCCCCCCTCCCCTCACCCCTCCTTCCCCCTCTTCTTTATCTGCGAAGCCTTAACTAAGTGGGAACAATGACGCCCAAAATCCTCACCTTTTCTTCTCCTGCTCGCATTTAGGGGCCGAGCGCCGCAGCCGGTTATGAGAAGAGCGGCTGGAAATAAGTTCTCCTGCACACATGGAAGACGGCCTAAAGTCCACTTGAGGTCTGGGTTCTGGCAGGTCCTGGGGCCGGGAAGCACCCTGCGGTCCCCCTGTAGGGTCCGAGTGGTCTGTCCCGCGGAGATCCCCGGCTCACAGGAACTGAGACGCTGGTTTGGGCCTTTTTTTTTTTCCTGGCTCCTTAAATTATGCAAATGCCTAAGATGTGTGGTCCTTCTTAAGACACTCTGTTCTGCTTGCGGTGTTCATGCGGTATTGAGTGGCTCTACAGTGAATGCTCACCATAGTCCAGCGCACAACAACTCCTCCCAGGGCCTGAAAAGAGTTCAAAGCATTCAAAACACAAAAAGGCCTAAGCTGGGGATTTTTATGTACACTGAAAAGAAGAATAAAATATAAACTCCCCTTTTGGTGCGTGTCACAGCAATGGCCGCCACCTAAAGCATTATGTTGGGGCATAATGGGCGCCGGCGCTGTTTTGTTTCCGTGGGGGTTTGCGCCTCTCGCCATATGTGGGGTAGGAGCGGGCGGGCCGTCCTGCAACATGAGCCCATGAATGCTCTTTTTGACACGCCATTGACGGAACAAGGAGCTCAAAAGAGCCTATATTCGATCAGGTTTTTCTGCCTCAATGGGTTATAATCAGTGCTAAAGTACGGAGCACTACACAGAGAAGAGAGCTTCTGAGAGGCCTAATCAGCAGGTTTTCCCCCTATTATAGCGCCCATCTGAGGCTAACTGCCCCAGAAGTACCTCCCTCTATTGATTATCTGGATGGGAATTTAAATATTAATACTCGGGCCGGGCCGGCGGCCTCTCCAGAGCCGTCCGGCGTGGCACGGCACTCATTCCCCAGATTAAAAACCCCAAAGTTTTTCTTTCTTTTTCTTTTAACACAATCCTGCTCTCTTTTCAGCCGGCCCGAGAGGCAGAGAAAGGCTTCAAGGGGGCGTTGAGAGGGGCCGGGGGGCCGCGGGGGCCGCGTCTTCGAGAGGAATTCAAAGACGATACTTCTCTTTCAGCCGTGGACGGGCTGGAGGCTCCGCGGCGAGGCGCTAACTACCGGCTAGCGTCTAGACCGCTGCGCCGAAACAGCACCGCTAACCTCGCGGCTAGCCCGTGCGTTAGTCTCTTTCTGCCTCACCACGCGCCAATTAAATGTAATGACCTTATTGGGTAAAATATGATGCATGAATAAAAACGCTAGCGCAGCAGACTGCTGTGTGTGTGTGTGTGAGCTTGGCTCATAAACGGGACAGATGCTAGCTAAAAATAGCATGAGCCGACACCCGTGTGCTGGCGTGTCGGCGTGTTCTGTGCATCCCAGATTGCAATCATTTGTCCGCCCAGGTCTTTAAATGGGAACGTTTTGGGGCCCGGGGGCCACTGTCTGCACACAGGATCCTAGAGTCTTAGAGCCGCTGCAGGGGCCCCAAACCCCGACCCCCGAGTGAGAGAAAATAACATTCATTTAGGATCATGGTAATTGGTTGTTAATGAAAGTAGAAGACTTTTGAGGCAAAATAAAATCGGAATAGTTTAGAATACCAAATTTATAATCTTGGATTAATCAAATGTTTTTATGAGCACACAATCGTTCCCCCCCCCCCCAGATATAAAATACACCATGCATATGAGTCAAGGGCCTTGGCAAAGGATACGTGTGAGAAGGAAACTCTGTTTCACTGTTCCTGTTCTAGTCCTATCAGAGATAAGCTAATTGCTGTTATAACCTTCCAGGCAGCACACCGGGAAGTGATCAACAGAAATAATTACAGGGATGCTAAATGACTAAACGAGGGAGAGAAGTCCACTAATATACCGCCCCCCGTAACACATTTGCTCCGACAGAAAAGGTGTCGGATCCCAATGTCAGTCCGGCCTTTTCACTTTCAAATTGGCTCCTAAGTCGGATAGGAGGTCCTTGCCTCTCTGCGTGACGTGAGGGCCGGGCGCGGTAATGACTCCGCCATGCCACCGTCTCCCTTCGCTGATTAATGGCCACTAGTTTCCTCTAACCATCCTCCAATTAAAACACTCAGTGGTCGTCAACTTAAGACTCACTGCTCCCTCCGACGACGTGACCGAGGTGCCGCCTGCGATACGTGTGAGGTCTGAAGCCCTCTCCGGCTCCGCGCTCCGAGCGCTCCGGACGTGAGCGCCGTGCCTTCAAAGACCCTCGTGGCCGCCCCTCCGCCGGCCGCCATGTGTGCAGCATTACTGGGGGAAGGTTTCCAGCGGCGGGATCCCGGGTGTCCGTGCTCCCTGCGAGCATTAGCCAGAGCTTACCCTGATTAGCAGAGCTTACTCTCTCGAGGTGAGGGCCATTTTATACACCTTTGGCGCATGATAATGTGACAGCAAAGGCCATTAATGCAGCCGCACAGAGGTCATTAGCATCGCTGCATGGTGTAGAATAAAGCAATCACCTCCTAAGACCTCCGTCTCTGGCGGCCGCGGGACAATCTGTCTCCCCCCATGTGGCTCCCAGCTACACGTGTAAGGTCAGTTAATGATGCTGGACACGGGGTCCGACCGGGAGCCAGCGCTCCGTGTCAGCTGCTTACGCCGCTGAATCCCCCACACTTCTTAATCAGTGGCAAGAGACCCCCCCCCAGCTAGGACAGGCCCCCGTGGCTCCTCAAACATGGCGTGTTATGGAGTGGAAACTTTGTCCGTAGCGTGTGTTTATGGACTGGCTTTGGGAGGATGTGGTCGTAGGTAAATTCATCCACAACCCAGGTGTCTGTGTGTGGCGTTACCGGTGAGCATTCTGTTCAATTAAATCCAGAGTTAATTTAACTTCAGTGCAATCAGGGTTCCCTTTGGTTCGTGGATCACGGAGTAACCTAATAGGTTCTGAATCATCAAGTAGATGTTGTGACACATGTGATGACAGGAAACAACACCAGACGCCGTGTGATTCTCTCTCCCAGCCTCCGTTTTGAAAGGCTGGAGACCGGAGATGTACATCTGTACACGACGCGTTCTTCATTTGTTGGTTTTGAAGAGCGTCGGTGTGCTAAAAGGTTGGCCAGCCTTGATACCTTGATGATCATTCCCCTCCCCTGACGCAGCCTCTGAAAACATCAAGCTGGTGATTCCATGAAAGCCCGATTCTTACAACAAAGTTCCTGGTGGAAAGCCTACAGGATCATGTTAGCTTCCCCGTTCCCCTCAGAAGAGGAGAGGAGGAGAAGAAGAGATGGTGACAGCTGGGGAACAGATGACAAACAAAGTAACTAAAGGAGAACATCACAGCACAACAATACATCAGTGGGGCTGATGTTTGGCTGCCGCTCAGATGGCATCCCGGTTATTATTCTTAGAGACAGGTGAAGGATGCTTGCCACCATCTATCATGAAACGATAAACCAGGCTTCAGGGACAGAGGGAGGGAGGGAGGGAAGGAGGGAGGGAGGAAGGGAGGGAGGGAGAGACCGAGGGAGGGCTAGAGGTGTGTCGGACACTCGTGGGATCTCATTACTAACCCTATTAATCTGTAGGTGACCCGGTGAGACTGCGGCCCTGACTTAAAGAGAGGTGCTTCCTGCGTCCATAGAGAACAACGCAGACAACGAGAAATAATCATCCCTACTCTCTCATCCTCAGTCTCCGTAGGAAGCTCCGCATGGCAGCATCGGAGCGCGCGATTGGCCCGTTCGCCCACGCGCCCGCTAGACAGAGCGAAAGTGGGGTTTATCCACTTTTGCCCTCGCATCTAACACAGAGTTGCTTTGAAAAACAAACTCCAAAGAAAGCCTAAATTATTCACGGCAGGCAGAAGAGACGGCGCCCGCTGATGCGGTCAAAGCGGCGTGTAAACGCGGCGCCACGCTGGAAATGTCTCGGCGAGGATCTGACCCTCTGAACGGAGGCGGGGCTAGGGCGGGCGGCGGCGGGGAGGACTCCACGCCGTGCTCCGGACAGATGCCGAGGCCCGTCTCCGAGAACCGCCTGAGCAATCAGCGGCGTGCGGCGAGGCCTCGGCTCCGAGCCGGAGCTAGCGGAGCTAACCTCCTTTCTGAGGGGCGGAGCTAGCCTCCTTTCTGAGGGGCGGAGCTGGCCTCCTTCCTTGGGGGAGGAGCGGCTGCTTATTAGCGGCTGGCTGTCGAGGTCAGCACTTTGCCGAGTCAAAGACAATGTCATGCCTCGGAGGCCCATGTGTCTCCCTGCCCTTTCTACTGGACTCCATTACACCCCCCCTCCCCCCCCCCCGTCCTCATCAGCACTCTGCTGGGGGAAGGCAGACATTTTGGAGAGCAAGGCATTAGCTGGAAGGCTTCCTTAGAAACGAATGGCTATTTCATATGAAAGGTTATGTTTACATACGGCCCACTGAAAGGCGTATGGATTTCTCATTAAAAGACCACTTATGGTCAATTTACTTAATGGCTTCATAATAGTCCTAATCACTGCTCTTTAGAACTGCTTTATACATGTGTTTTCATGTAACCTTATATTCCACAATTGTCTGTGATCACAGAACCAGCTGTTATCCACTGTGAAGGACAATCACTTTCATTCAACCGTTTCTTGTCAATGATTTCTTTTAGAGCAATTTGTGCAAAAATTTGCATTTATTAATAAATAATACAAACATAAATACGGCTTATGAGGCTTATTTAATGATCAGCTATAACGCTTTGCACAAGACACATGCAGTGCATCTAATTATGATACATGAGCCAACAAATGACCTTGGAGTTCTTAATTTCCAACATAACACAGACTAATTATGCCTCAGAGTGATGTAAGCATATCCACGTAAATAGTTATGAATATTGCATCATATGGGCCACCATACTATCTCTAATGAGCTGGGTGGCTGGAAAAACAGGGCTCTGTGTCGGCGGTAGACCGCAGGACATCCAGCACTCAACACGCGCCTCACCCCCCTCGCCACGGGTCGTGGGTTCGAGTCCCGACGACACTTGGACACTCTGCACCCCGTTCCAAAGCCTGAGCGGAGAAAGGAGCTGTCGGCTTTGATTCCTCCCCCAGACGGCCGCGCTACAGAGGGCCGTTATCCATATTTCAGGGGCTGGGGGGGCCACGGAGGGACTGAGGGATAAAAAGGTAGAAACCTTTGAGCTCAACAAAGACCCGTCACACTGCCGTCCGCATCACATGGTGCCTTGTAGAGACAGCGCTCCGGTCGCCGTGGCGATGGAGCGACAAGCGCGCCCGCGTACCGCCAGACAGCGAGGCTGAGTGGCTCCTGTCAAACCCTCTGACCCCCACCCTGCCCTCCCCCGACCCGCACGCCTGCACCCAGTCCACCTGGGGCTTTGAATCCTGCCGGTCCGGCAGACCGGGCCACGGGGGCTGCATTAGGCTGATTAAAGGGCCGGCGCAGACCGCCACTTGTACCCTTCTAGTGCAGATGAAAGCAGCGCGATCATGACTCGGGTTCCTCTCCGGGTTCTCCGGGAACTCTGGGTGCTCTTAGGAAGGGTCAACAAAAGAGAAGGATACCGAAGTGGAGGCAATTGAAAGCTTCTCTGGCAAATGATCTCTAATTGGGCCTTTCTTCCAGGCAGATCAGGGTTTGGTTTTGGTGGCGGCGGCTGACTCACCTGACATTCTGCCTCTAAAAGCTTCTGCCGAGAGCGCATCCTTGAAGGAAGTGACCATTACCTAAACTACACTTGTCAGACAACAACAGAGGAGAAGGATTCCGACTGCAGCACGGCTGCTATCAGAAGCACGGGGTAATTGAATTAAATTAGGGAGGTAAAGAATGAAGTTAAGGTCGGAAATAATAGTCACAAAAAAAGATACGGCGAGATGAATTATGACAGCGTTCTGTTGAAAGCCGTTTGTTCCGGCACAATGCTGAGGGGTTATTCCCTCATCTCGGACGAGCTGCACTGTTTCATTCACCAGGCGCACAAAGAGAGATGAGATATTCAAATGGTGGCGATGAGTGCCGTTCCCTCCTTAACCATCGCAAAACAGCGATCTTTATCCCCGCCGTGGGATGACAGGGTGTCACGCGGGCACAGCGCCTCCTTTCATTACCGACATTATTCCAGGAACACGACGGATCCCACTTTCGTGGGGAAATCAAGCGCGCGGCTGACAGTATTATTCTAGTACCGGCGTGGCGGAGACAATGGGGAGAAAAGAACAACAACAACAGCGCATAAACAAACAGACGCGGCACTAAGCAGCTGCTCCGGTTGATAGCGGTATGAAAGGCCGCGGTGATCAATGCCTTCTGGATTCTGATAACACGTTCGCTCGCTCCTCAGACAAATGATGGGAATGCTTAAGCAGAGAGGGGGGCTCGCGATCTGCCAAATGTGCTCCAAATTAGCCTTCAAGAGCGACGCTCTCTGTGTGCGAACGCAGAGGCTGCATGAGCAAATAACGGGCCGGAATAAATTAGCTTTGGATGTCAGCCGTGATCGCAGCGAGCCTGTTTCTGCTTTCTGTTTTGTTTGGTTGCGTCGCCTCTATGCCTCTCCGCCACTCCGCCCGGCTGCTGGAGGGCGGCGAATGAAAGCGCTCTGGCGTCGGCCCCTCACTGATACCCCGGGGCCCCGGCAGGTCCGCCACTCCCCGCTGTGGCCCCCCCATGATTGGCTGGTTTGGGCGGCTGCTAAACTTCCACTACTGCTGAAGGAATTGTGTTTGTGGAGGTGGTGGTGATGGTGGGCAGGGTGGTGGTGAGGAAGGTAGTCGAGGTAGTGGAGGTTGTGGTGGCGGTGGTGGTTGTGGTGGTGGAGGCTGTGGTTGGGGTGGTGGAGGTTTTGGTGGTGGAGGTGATGGTGGAGGTTGTGGTGGTGGAGGTTGTAGTGGGGGGAGTGGAGGTGGAGGTTGTAGTGGGGGGAGTGGAGGTGGAGTTGGTATTGAGGGTGGTGGTGGAGGTTATGGTGGTGGAGGAAGTGGTGGTGAAGGTTGCGGTGGTGAAGGTTGTGGTGGTGGGGTTGGTGGAGGTGGAGTTGGTAGTGAGGGTGTAGGTGGTGGGGTTGGAGGAGGCAATGATGATGGGGATGATGGTGGTGGTGGACAGGTGGTGTTTCTGTAGATGAATGAGCATATACCTCAAACACTTCCTCTATGAAAACCGCAGCATTTGAAACGTGACAAATGGGATTCAGCAGGGAGAATAGATCTGAAATCCCTCCGCTGTACATAGTATGAAACGTGTGTACGGAGGTAGCCTCATGTCAACACCGACAGAAATGACACTCGGAACGTAATCTACAAGGAATGTAAAATAAATACTGATTCACGGCATCAACAGCCAACTCACACACAAGAAGGTTTGCAGAATCTCAGGGAACAACAAACTATAAAAGATCCATTTGTAAAATAATTCGCAAAGCACATGTCCGCAGACGGAAGGTATGCTTCATGCAGAGTACACCGATATTTAAATACAACGTATGAACGAAAGCTACAGTCGGAAATCAATCCGGTAATCTATTAGTAATGTCTTAGCTTCCCTCTCTTTATTGGTGACTCCCTTCAGGGATTAGAGCTACCACACAAGAATAATCGAAGAACAAACCATCTTCCACCAGGTAGCTTTAAAATCTACACGACGACTCCATCCTCACAGTATTTCGGGAGTCCTGGCCCTGGACTCACCGCTCCCTGAGGAATGATGAGCGACGAGGGCCAGCGATAGGCCCCTCAGTAAGGACTCCGAGGGCCAGTGACAGGCCCCTCTGTAAGGACTCCGAGGGCCAGCTACAGGCCCCTCAGTATGGACTCCAAGGGCCAGCGATGGGCCTCTCAGTAAGGACTCCCTGCAGCCCAGGGAGGCGGCAGGGGCCCGGGGCCGCAGTCGGGCCCAGGAGTGGTCGCTGGAGGAGGAACGCTGGGAGCTGCAGTCATCACTTAATGAAATGTTTGCTCCACTTCCAGCGAGGGTCTTTGTGGGACGGCTGA
>JAOPJL010000017.1:10137821-10154678 GCA_027123545.1 Trisopterus esmarkii
ACACACACACACACACACACACACACACACACACACACACACACACACACACACACACACACACACACACAACCCTGGGTGCTGCCAGTTTTCGAGAGCTAACTGCTGAAGGCTGAAGGAAAGGCCACACTGTCACACCTGCTGCACTACACAGGAACAGAGGCCGCGGGTTTGAGACCCACTGTCTAAAGCCTACCTGGAGGCAGGCTTGAGCAAGGAGCAAAAGACAAATTGAAAAGCAATATTGAAAGCAATATTTAAAAATCGGATCTTTTTGGGATCTCCATAGATAAGTTCTCCAAGAACTTCAAAATACAAAACTTTGATAACCAAGCAGAAAGAACTGAACCGGTTCTCAGAACTATGTAGTCAGACCAGCTGGACCTTCTCGCTATAATTCTGTATTTCACAGGTCATTTCACGCCGTAATGACGTTCATCGGTTGTGACAAAGCCAATCATGTATTTATGAGTTGGCGGCATAACGTCGCCGTTCCGCTCGCTGCTCCGACGCGACAGCGGGACGATGTGGAGGGAGATTGACCTCCGAGTTGTGGTGGAGCGCTGCATTAGTCAACTTTCATAGAATAAGACTTAAGGATAATCATGATCACTGTTTACTTATGAATCTATTAATTATCCACAGAAGTAGGGTGGTTATATAATAACACAAAAATATATACAGTTTCAAAATACTATTTTAGTATTTTGAAACAGTCTAATTCCGGAAGGATCTTACTCCATCATTTGGAATAAAATTGGCACGTAAATGAATATGAACTGATAGATAAACAAATGGACTGAATGGATGCGGTGCTTTTGATTATGATCACCGTGTTTACACCCCTCGGACGCTGGTCCACACCAAGCTTGTGTACTTAAATAAAGCACTCAACACTACTCTAAATATTTAGGGCCGGTCATAAAATATAAAGCCAACCACCTTCACGACAGATGGCAAATAACGGCTGGGCATCAACCGTAGACCAACCGCGTCCGTTAAGGTGAACTCCACAGGGGAGCCGGGATTTATATGCACGTTTGCATGATATTTGATTTATTTGATTTTTTTAAATATGTAATGACTACGACCTAAGCTATTACATTCTTACACTATATATAAATACAATTTGTGTATCATATGTTATATAAAATATCGAGAATATTTGAACGTATATAGGCTAGGCCTACATTGAATATTTCAACATGTTTCGTCCATAGCGTAAGGGAGATTACCACCATTACCAGTTAGGGAGAGCATACATTGTTATCACCAGCATCGAAATATGGGAGGCTGACGCATAGACTCTATGGGCCCCCATAGTCCCGGTGTGCGTCTTCAGACACGGGCTGTGTGTAACTTCAGACCCCGTTGTACGTCTTCAGAGACGCGCTGTGTGTTTGCGTTGGAAAGCAGAAACACAATAGCTGGTGTGTTCCAAGACTGGAGACGGACCCACAACACTGTACAGTAGATACACACAGATACTCGGCACACAGAGTCACGCGTTAAGACTGCTTCAAATAGCGACGTATTCTACTAAAGATCATGTCCGCTGTCAACAGCGCAGATGACCCGACACTGTATGCATGCTCCAAAATATTACAGCCTATCGCTGAGATAAGGAGACCTACCATAAGGAGTCTTTAGGAAACCTCCGTGTATACTTGGTCCAATGTGTAGTTCAACGTGTAGTTGTAGTCTCGAAGTAGAAAGCGACCCCTGCTCGTCTCAGTCATCCCGCGGTGGAGCGACACGGAGGCTGATTATCCACAGGAACCCAGAAAACCAACTTTAAACACTTATCTCCTCCGCTGACTTCACTAACACGACCCTTAAGGGGTGGGGCTTAAGAGAGGGAGAGTGGGAGAGACCCAGAGAGACACACTGATAGAGAGAGAGAGATAGACTTTTCACATCTTACTTTTTATATATTGTATTTTTTTTATATTGTATATTATATATCTGATATTCTAATATATGTACCCTACTACTACACATGTAAACAATCACAGTCAAAAACGGATCTTTGAAGTTTTATAATTGATTGATTCACATTATAGCCTACTTGTATATAGGCCTATTATAATGAGGTAGTTATTTTACGTGTGTGCATGTGCGTTTCTGTTCATGCGCGTTGTGAAATGTATTTCATACGACATGGGGAGCAGCAGCGTCACCTCCGTCAACACACAAACACAAACAACTGAGCAAACAAACAAGTGACATCACTCTCTCTGGGCGCCTGGCGGGGAAAACAGCACGCACACGCACACGCACACGCACACACACACACACACAAAGAAAATCAGCTGAATAACACATTTTATCTACTCATTATGTGTGTGTGCGTGTTTGTGTTAAAAACATATCGAAATAAAAAATGCATAAAATAAAAAAGGTTCGATATTTTGACTGTTCTATAGCTACTCCCTTCGAGCTGGTGAGCATGCGCACTGGCGCCCTCTACTGGTTACTTTGGGGAAATATATTTGCGTCAAACGCTCATTGATTTAACTTCAATGTCCACATCTTTAATCAGTCTGAAGTAAAGCCGACCAGTTAATTTGTGTTTTTGGGTCACTAACAGTCCTGGGTTAGCGAGGGACCCCCGGCCATGTGCCCCCACCACCATCACGCCAATGAACGACGGATATGGGCCACAGGAAGTACGCCGGTTCGAGCCCCCCCCCCCGTGGCTCAAAGGTTCAAAAGCAACCAAACCACTAAAGCAGCCTGTTTAACACATCAAATCCGCAGCAAAGTCTATTTTCAGAAGTGAACCTACCTGGAGGAAGATATGGTCCTGCTTGGATGCGTTTTCCTCACTTTAATTCACTCGCAGTTTGGTTAATTGGTGCAACAAATTGCACTGGTTCAACGCTCCTTAATTGATTTGATTGTGTTAACTCAAATTACTTGGTTGTGTTGTATACTATTCAATGATATTGTGCAGCCAATGTAATGCGGTGGCCGGGTCCAACGGTGGGCTTTCTGCCATACATTTTGTCAAGACATTTCAAATAGAAGCTCCGATCTCCACTACTGGGACCTTCTCCAGTTGTTGGGGAGAACATGTGGAATATGTTGCAACTTCCTGTGAAGTTAAAACGACCCGCGGCGACAGGAAGGCCGCATGGACCTCAGCAGGTGCACCGGATCACCGCGAGAGGTCGACCGGCATGGAGGAGAGTCTCGGGGTCCTACCGAGGGACGCCCAGCAGGTACCTGCTGGTGTTCTGGTCTGTCCTTCTAACGTGTAAACAGTCTGTCGTAACGTGTAGACACACAGATTGTCCTAACTAACGTCTAGACGCATATTGTTCTTCTAGCGACAGCTGTCGACAGCTCTAGCGGCAGTAGGCCTACTGGTTGTGGGTGTTTGCGGGGTTTATTAATTGGGTGACATGCGGTGGTCAACCTGAATTGTCCAGTTGAATTCATCTATGGACCATATTTAACTGGTTTTAGACCACTAATGTGGTTTTGAGCCACAATACTTGACTGGTTTAGGACAACTATATTTAACTGGTTTTGGACCACTATAAAAACATGGTTTTGGATTTTTAGTAAATGAATTGGTCCAACAGTTTTAAACAATTGTTTTATTATACACATTGTTTATGCATAGCTTCTGGGATAGGATGTTAAGGACGCTTGAATACTTAGAAACAACACATCTGATAAAAATCGTTCCCTGTGAGTTTTGAAAGCATTAATAAAAACAAGTTTGACAGTTTGAAGTGCGTTGTTAACTTCACGTGCTAGGCTACAGGACCGGCGTGCACGTGGGGCTTCCACCAATCACGCGGCAACGCGGCAACGGACGCCGGTGCGTGGTTCAATCCCCAGAGTTGCCGTAGAAATGACCCGAAGTCGAACGATTCACCGGCGCTTAGCAAACTGAACGCGATCACCACCGAGTGTTTTGGTTGGTTGTTCGCATGCTAAACACGAGCTAACGCTAGCAGCTAACATGGTGAAGGTTAAGGGACGAATTTAAAAAAGGTAAAAACTGTTTTAAATAAGTTATTAAACACCTTATTGGCCAAATAACCCTTCTAAAGTACCTTTTACTTTACTCTCCTACAGATACTTCACGTTTAAGCTGGCTTCTATCGACTGCTTGTCTGTCTGGATATATTATAAAAGTTTTCTTAAGAGCAAAATAAGATAGTAATCTTCAACGTTACCTCAGATGGCTCCTCAACTCAAAACACACCAACTTAAATCACATTGCCGTGGCCCCTGGAGTGTGAGGGCCAGCCAACTGGGACTGTACTGGGGCCGGATGTCACTCACTAGTCTGTGCTGCGCGCTCCCGCGGATGTGTGCACACACGCATGTTAAGAGATTACGGTCTTTTAAATGGCCAGTTACGTGTGTCTATTGGCACTTTCTAAAGGCAGTGTGGTTGTTAAATGCGTCCGGATCTTCTGTTCTGGAGTGGTTCTCAAATGGGGGTATGCATACCCCTAGGGCTACTTTGGACTACTTAATCCTTTTGTGGGGAGAAATTATTCAACCATTGTATGAAACACAGGCTCATGTTTCTCACTAAATTGTCATCATTTGCACCCTTTTTACACTCCTGTTTACACTCATAAATTGAACGCACATGAGCTGAAAAAATATCTAAGAGGGGCTAGTAGAAAAAGTTAGAGAACCACTGCTCTAGCCAGGATGGAGTTGTTTTATTATTAAGCATGGTAGTAAGGGTTGGGGTTAAAATGTTCAAACCCTGAGAGCTGAGTCTGTTGTCTGCAGGTCACAGAGTGATCGTTGTAGCCGCCTGGCTGGAGAGAGTGGCTCTCCGGCATGTCCAGCGTGAAGCCGCCTCCCAGGAACCCCCCGCCCCCTGCAGTGCGCCACCCCCGGGGCCCGGGGCCCAGCAGCGCTGAGCTGCAGTACCTGGAGCGGGTGGTCCTGCGGGCCCTCTGCAGGCACCAGTTCTCTTGGCCCTTCCGCGAGCCTGTCGACGCCGCTGCACTCAATCTCCCCGTGAGTCATCCCCTAACCCTGCCCCGTCCTAGGACCCTGGCTCTTGTGTTCTGGAACCCTGGCTCTTGTAGAACCTTGGCTATTGTAGAACCCTGGCTGTTCTTAGAATCCTGGCTGTTCTAGAACCTTTGCTCACCCTGGCTGTTCTTAGAAAACTGGACCCTTGGTTCTCTGGGACTGAAACCCTGGCTGTTTCTGACGCTAGAGGGAACCCCTCTAGTTTCAGAACAACCAGGCCTTCAGCACTTCTAGTAGCCTACCGTCTGGATTGGTTTCTAGGTAACAAACGTAACCTGCAACTTGATTTGCAATCATCTTTACCTCTACTGTTTTAAGAGAATACAGATACATTCTGTAATCCCTTTTCTACATCTAATTTTTTCTAGTTTATTCTTATGTCCTGTACCTCTTCTATGACACGTACCAGGTATTTCCAAACCTTGTGACTTGCAGGTCTGTTGATTTTGTCGGTCTGTTGGTTGCAGGATTACTACACGATCATCAGCAGCCCCATGGACCTGAGCACCATCAGGCAACGGCTGCAGAACCAGTACTACTGGAACACCATGGCTTGTGTGCAGGACTTCAACGCCATGTTCACCAACTGCTACACGTACAATAAGGTACCTTCTCACTGTGCCAGGGTAGAGGCTGGTCTCTCGTTATCACCATGAGGGGTCTCCCAAACTTGATGCGGTCGAAGTACCATGAAGACACAATTAACTGTGGTGGTGGTGCAGTACATTCCAAGGTCTAGTGGTGGCGGTATCCATGGTTACCTGACTGTTGTGTGCTGTGTAGCCTGGAGATGACATCGTGCTGATGGCCCAGACCCTGGAGAAAGTCTTTCTGGAGAGACTGGCCCTGATGCCCCATGAGGAGGAGAAGGAGAAGGAGGAGAAGGAGAAGCAGGGCTCCAGCAGACCTACAGGTAGAGCCAAGAAGAGGAGCAGCACAGGTGAGAACCTAGAACCACAACAGCTAGAACCACAACAAGTAGAACCACAACAGCTAGATAGTTGCACATTGATGGCTCGTAGAACCAACAGACCTTCATAGTGAGGTCTGTTAAATGGTAAAGGTTCTGCCTGTATACAGCGCTTTTGTAACCAGTGGCCCTCAAAGCGCTTTACAATATGGTCTGACATCACCCATTCATGCACACATTCAGAGCTTGGTGGAAGGTTCCCCAGGGGAACTCAGCCCCAGCCTGTCCCTCTGTCCGCAGGAGCCCTGAAGCACCGGGGCCCCGAGTCGGAGGTGGTCGTCCAACAAACGCTGACCATGATCCCGGCGGCTGCTGTGCCCCGCCTTGTCCCGCCGGCTGTTGTCCGCCCCGTCCCGCGAGCCGCAACCCGGCCTGTCCCCCTGCCCGCACAAGCTCAGTCCGCGGTGAGTAGCGTCGGCCAACACACTCCCACACACGCTTTAGGTTGAGCTGCTAAATCTGCCCTCCAGCTCCTTCTTTAAAGACACTGCTTCTCTTAACCCCTTCCCCTCCCCCCTCCCCTCCAGAACAGGAAGGGCATCAAGAGGAAAGCCGACACCAACACCAACATCATCTCCACCCCCCGGCGGCTGACCGTCGCCCCTGGCAACTCATCGTCATCCTGCGGTCGGACGACATCACCTCCCCCGACGACCTCAATGGCGGCTCTGCCCTCAGGTGGTGGCGGGGTTTCATCAGGGCGCGGGGGAGGAACCAAGAGGCCCATCAGGCCGCCCAGCAGGGAGCTCCCCGACTGGCCGGCGGCGGCGGGGCGGCGGGCCCGGCTGCCGGAGCCGCTGCGGCGCTGTGGCGACCTGCTGAAGGAGCTGCTGTCCCGCCGGCACGCCGCCTACGCCTGGCCCTTCTACACGCCCGTGGACGTGGACGCCCTCGGCCTCCACGACTACCACCGCATCGTCACGCAGCCCATGGACCTCGGCACCATCAAGGTTTACCACGCAGTACTGGTCTGTTTACTGGATTATTTAACCCTGTACCTTATTTTACCCTTGTGTTACAGAAGAAGATGGACGGCGGTGAGTACAGCGCCCCACAGCAGTTTGCTGCAGACCTGCGCCTCATGTTCTCCAACTGCTACAAGTACAACCCCCCCGCCCACGAGGTGGTGCTGATGGCCCGCAGGCTGCAGGTACGACTGCGCCCCCGAGTTGAGCCAATTGGAAGGGATTGTTGGTGCTCCAGGGTTGCCGGGTGGTTTGTGGTTTCTCCAGTATCTAACCCCCCCCCCATCCACAGGACGTGTTTGAGGTGCAGTTCTCAAAGATGCCCAAGGAGGAGACCATGCTGCCGCCAGACCAAACCGTCAAGGACAACGGAGGAGGAGGTGTAGACTGCAAGGTGGAGCATGGCTCCAGCAGCTCCTCCTCCTCCTCTTCATCGTCTCAGAGCTCAGAGGATGAAGAAGAGAAGGAGGCGGGGAGGGCCCCTAGCCTGGCCAACCTGGAGGAACAGGTATGTTACCGTGACAATGGACCACACGTGCTATACCAGAGACATCTCACCATCTTCTTCATGGTGTACTAAATGATGCGGGTGACGTTACAGTAAGCTATGTTGACTGTCGGAGTGATGACGGAGAATAGGCCGTTAGACGGAGGGTCTGGCTCTGTCGTCCTGACTCCTCCTTTTCCTGTGCAGCTGAAGGCCATGAGAGACCAGCTGCAGCTCTTCGCCCAGACGCCCCTGAAGGCCAAGAAGACGTCGAGATGCAAGAAGGTGAAGGAGAAGGAGAGGGCAAAGCTTAAGTCCTCCAGGAACAAGGTCAAAGTTCAGAGGAGCAGCGGTGCCAAGGGGTCCCAGCTGTACGTGAGCCCCCTCAGATTCACAAGATTTCACAAACAGCTTCTGTTGCAATTGATCCGCTCAAGAACATGCATTTAAACACAACAATGTGCCTTCACATTCCTATGCTGCAGTTATTGTTTGACACATGTTCTCTAAATGTGTTTTATCCTTTTCCTATTCAGAAAGTACATGTTGTCTAAAAGTGCGGTTGGCATGACGCGTGTTCGGTCTGTAGGCATGGCAACCAATTCCTCCGGCAGTCCCCGGGGGCGTCGGCCTCTGAGGAGGCGGAGGAGGTGGTCCCCGTGGCAACGGTGCCCTACGAGGAGAAGAGGCAATTGAGCCTGGACATCAACCGGCTGCCGGGGTGGCGGCTGGGCCGGCTGGTGGACCTCATCCAGTGCCGCGAGCCGCACCTGCAGGCCTGCAGCCGGCGGGAGATCGAGATCGACATCGAGACGCTGGCGCCCACTACGCTGCGCACGCTGCAGGCCTTCGTGGCCCGCTGCCTCCACAAGCATGCCGCCAAGACCGACCTTCCCACTGAGACCCCCAGTGAGACCCCCCCCCCCACTGGTCTTGCCATTATAGTGCATCTTGTTGTTGCCCTGGTTACCGTGGTGGCCCTAGTAACCGTGGATATTGTGGTGTCTCCCTGCAGCCAGGCCGGTGAAGCCCAAGGGCCCGACGCTGGCGTTGACGGGGCTGCACGCCGCGGGAGAGGAACAGCCCTTGGCGAAGAAGAAGAAGAAGAAGAAGAAGAGGAAGCAGATAGGTAACGTGACATCACACCAGCCTCAGCCAATCAGAGAAGACAGGAGAGAGTCTTCCTAATCTACATGAGCGAGTTTAAGCATGGAGCAGAGTACCTCTTTGGTGCCTGCTGCGATGGCCAGGCAGCCGACAGGCCCGAGACCCGATCCAGATAAGTCCCGCCCTCCTGCTTTGCTGACCAATCACACACAATATTCGCATTGGGGCCATCGGTTAGTGTAGAGGCAGTGCCAGGAAAAATTTGACATTTTCCTCAGTGTTTATGTATTTAATAATTGCCGACCCGGATTGATATTTAATGAGAACAATTAAACGCAGATCCTCTGGACCTGAGCCAGTCGGACCGGCTCTCTGTGAGCAGCAAAGCCACCAGCTTCTCCTTCTCTTCCTCTTCCTCCTCATCCTCCAGCAGCAGTGGCTCCTCTTCCTCTTCGGAGTGCACTGACACAGAATCAGGTTAGAGGACGATGGTCCCTCAAGCTACATGCTTCTACTACCAACTCTTCCCACTATCACCACCTCCCAGTACCACCACTTCCTCCAAGTGCCACCACCTCCTTCTAGTACCTTCTCCCTGGACTACCTCCTCAGCAGAGGATGAAAACTGCCTGGGTTTTAAAGAAAGATCTTTAAAGATCCAGAGATTAAACTGTGGCGTATAACACGTAACACAATAAGGCAAGCGTAAAGCTTGCATTTAGGGAAAAGACTAGACTGCGTCGGGTTCTCTGACGTCTCTGGTATTTCCGAGTCTCGAGTGGGGGTTATCTCGGCCATGGTTGAGAAGGAATTGGGGGAAAGTGACTGGCTTTGACTCCCTGAAGTAGTAGTGTACCGCCGCGGGGGGCGGTGCCTCGGCAGCGGGGCTCCGGTGGGAGACAATTGCGGGCAACAATCCCTTTCTCCTCCATGTCGCGGTTCAGTCTACTTCAGATTGATGTGGAAGAACCAGAGATGTCGGAGAACCCGACACGGTTGTTTGAGATTCATAATATCGGCTGGAGGCGTACACAGATTTTGGACGTGATAATATATATATGATATAGATATCATGTATAATATATTATTAAGTTATAGGAATCCCGCCGGAGCACCTGGAGTGTTCTTGTATATTTACAGAACACGGTCAAAAGCTGTGTGCACCTCCCCATTGCGATACATCCACTAGTGAATGGTACCGTGGCCGCAAGCCATGTTTCATTAAATGTCATCATGGTTTGGGCTCGATCCACTTTGCTCCAAATCACTATTGGGTTTCATCTAAAGGCTTTTCTCCGTGAGCCATGTCAAAGGGGAACCCATCTTGCTCTGCTGTTTCCTGAGGACTGTTGCTTTGTGTTCCCCCAGTACCGGAGCCCAAGCAGCAGAGCGCTAGCGGCGCCGCCCGGAAGGCACAGGAGAAGGTAGCACATGTTTCAATGAGCTCATGATGTTACTGTTGCCCCATTGTCCAATCACGGGTCTCCCCCTGGTCCAGGCCTTGCTGAAGGTGGCTGCTCCGAGGAAGTCAGCCTCCGGGACCAGAGACCTGCTGAAGGCCTCCCTGAAGACCTACCGCTCTGCCCTGCGACACCCGCCCACACAGCCAATGAGAACCCAGTCTATCAGAGCTCATCCTCCGCAGCCAATCAGAGCTCATCCTCCGCAGCCAATCAGAGCTCATCCTCCGCAGCCAATCAGAGCTAATCCTCCGCAGCCAATCAGAGCTCATCCTCTGCAGCCAACCAGAAGCCGCTCTTCTGAGCCAATCAGAAGCCAGCCACCTCGACCAATCAGAAGCCTGTCTTCAGAGACAATCAGAAGCAAGCCTGCTTATCCCAAAATAAGTCTGTCTTGTGAGCAACTGTCACTCTCTCCTCCAGGTAATATCGGTTCCGTTTTACTTGGGTCTAGTCAAATAAGGTCTGGTCTAATAAGACCATCCGTTTGTTTATTATTATGAATCAAGTGTTTAATGCTCTGTTGTTTTTCATGTTTACTTTGTGTTCCCAGACTTGTCTGCACTCTTGTCCCCTCTGACGTCCCCGGCCGTGGGTCTGGACCCCAGCTCTCCCAGACCAGAGGCATGTACTTAGAGGTTCAGAGCTTTGAAGTGATTATTGCTGTGTTCCTGGAGCCCAGCTGGGCTATCGAGGCGAGGATTACCCGTGTGCGGTCCAGCCTGGTGTCTGCGGGTTTCACTGCTTTACACTCTGCTACCAGTCAGATGTGCGAATTTGTGCAGCACGATGTTGTCAGTGAAACCGACTTCCTGGTAAAACGGGGCGTGTTCCATTACAGTGTTTTAACTGTCCTGGCGTTGTGTCCTCAGCTGCCTCCTCTGCTGTCCCCGCTCCAGGACAGCCCCTACCCCCCTGCGGCGGGCCTCAGGCAGGCCGGTAGGTGCTGGCCCCCAGGGGTTAGACCCGGGAGGGGGTCTTCCTCAGAGCCCTGACACACCAAACTCACTAATGCCTTGTTTCCACCCAGCGGTACGGTACGGCTCGGAGCGGGAGAGCTCAGTTATGCTAAATCTGGCTGCCGTTTCCACCGCAGACTGTACCCTTATGGTAGGGCGGCGTTTAAGCCGAATGCCGATAGCCACTGCTGCTACGTAAGCATCGTGCCTGCTAATATAGTCAACGAAAAAAGAAGCCCTGACACATTAAACAAAGACCACAATAAACAAAGCTTTTACAAGGTACTGTTTTTTTTAATTTTTTTTTTTTTTTATATCCCTCTGTCTCATGGAGGTGACGATTCTGTCACCCATTCAACAGACGGCGTGTGTAGCTCCACCTTTTCGGCCCCGTTTCAGACTGCTTGGTACCCCAATGGAGGAGTGCCAAGAAAGGGTAGCGGGTCAGGGCGATTATTTTGGGACCCAGCCCAACTTTTGGAGGTGGAAACGTCAATATAAGCGAACCGTGCCGCAGCGTCGTCTGACCCCGCCCCCTCTGCATCGTGTGTCGGGGCCTTAGAAAGTTCTTGTTCGACCCTTTCACCCGGCGATGGCACAAGATCGTTGACATTTGTAAACGCTGTGTTGCAGACTCCAGACACGACTCGGGGTCTGACGACGAGCCCTCCGGCTCCTCCCCTCCAGACGGGAGGCTCCGCCTAGCCAGAAAGGTTCTTGCTTTGTATTTCTTTGTGTACAACGTTGTTTTCTACTAGCAGGTGCCATGTTTATCAGCGGTCAAATCATAGTCATGGCGATCCCCTCGACGACGAACAGTACCTCTGATTGGCTGGTTCTTTCCAGGAGGCGGTGCTGAAGAATGTGGAGTTGTGGGCCAGCCTGGTGAGGCGGGCGGCGGAGCCCGGGCCGGGGGCCCCCAGTGCCCGGTCCTCCAGGGACAGCTTTCAGCAGTTCAGGAGGGCCGCACTGCAGAAGGAGGAGCGGGAGAAGGCCCTCAGGGGCCCCGACAGGCTCAGGTAGCGCTGGCTTGGGGGGGGGGGGGGGGCACACACACTTCATTCAGCAGATCTTAACCTGGTGGGAGCGATCCGTTAGCGGTCATGGAAACACCTGTAGTTCAGGGGTTCAGAGCCTAATGTTAAACACTTCCTAGTCACGCAATCATTGTTCACCACACAACATGTTGTGATCAGGGATTCTGTGTGACTGACGGCACACAGTCCAGACTGCTAGCCTGAAATGCGGTCAGAGCAGCGGTTGTGTTATCGTACTTTCAGAAGAGTGGTTGTGTTGTCTTACGTTCAGAACAGGGGTGTGTTATCGTTAGTTCAGACTATTGGGTGTTTTATTGTAAAAGGCCACTGGAGACGCCCGTGTCTCCTTTCCCCCTGGACTCCATCTTGGACCCTCCCAAACTGTCGGACTCATCGATGACCGAGTCCCCATCGCCGACGGCAACGCAGCCAATGGCGGCCGTAACTCATCTGGATCAGGAGCGGGAGATGGCTCGCAGGAAGGAGCAGGAGAGACGCAGACGCCAGGCGGTATGTCACTTCCTGGTTCAACACATCATATATTATGTTATTTATACATTACAAACTATATCATATACAGTATAAACTTGTAAACATAAGCAGACTATATAATAGGGTACAAGTTTTATATAGCCGATCATGTATTCCAGCTGTGGCCAAATAAGAGAACGCACCGTTCTACGTGTTGATGGTCAGACCTCAAGCTTCATACTGAATGAGAGGTCCTGATGCCCTGGAGAAGTTTCACAGTAAAAGTCCTTGTGTCCTGAAGCAGTTCTTAAGTTATAGTCCTGGTGTTCTCAATCTCTTTTTCCGCAGTAAAAGTCTGGATGCCTAAAAGCAGTTTTCTACAGTAAAAGTCCTGATGGGTTATGGTTTTTTCACAGTTAAGTTCCTGATGATGTGATGCCATTTCCTGTTCTCCTCCAGATGTGCGGCATCGACATGACGATGCAGAGTGACATCATGTCCACGTTCGAGAAGAACCTGGATTAAAACGAGAGCGTTTGACCTCACAATAAAGTTATTTTCTCTCTCCGAGTGGGTTTCTGGGAGGAACCTTTCATCTCAAAGTCGGCTTTGCATGACGAGGAGTCCGGAGAAAAGGGTTTCTTGTCAGGGCGATGGCTGCCGGCCTGTGATTGGACGGCCGTGTGCGTCCTGCTTCCCGCCCACCCGGCCCTCAGAGTTTAATACCTGGTTTGTTGTGTGTGTGACTCACGACTTATTCTGTTGAGAAGCTAAGCGGAGGGCGAGCAGAAAACGAGTGCTATCATTTACTGTCTTCAAATCCTCTACGTCTGTGACATGTTTTTTGTAAAGAAAAATAATCTGAGAGCCTTTTTTTGTTGTATTAAGAGTATTTTCTAAGGTTTAGTTCTTGCAAAGAATTGAAATGCTGTGAAGAATTAAATATTCCTAAGTTGATAAACTTTTCCTACAGTGTTCCTTTATTTTTGTTTTTGTAGTTTATTTTATCCAGAACGGTTGTCTGGAGACATTTATCGAAGATGATGACCACCATGAAGGTGGCTTCGGCAAGTTTGAGAACGCTGTTACCTTTGTTTGAATTTCAAACCTTTACTGCAGATGATGGATAATAAAATCTGATTATGAAGTCAAACTGATTACAAATCGGCAATGTAAGGAAACGTCATTGATCTCAAAGTATCTGTATTGATCTGTAATCACAGATCGTGGAGTATGTGTGGCTCGCTGTGCCTGAGCCACACTGTGTGTTGTGACGAGAAACCTTGGGCTCAACACTGGCTGTGTGAACTATGGGTAAACTAGGAACCAAGGTCGGAGTCACTTTGCGACATACAGGATGGGATCCACACACTGACCTGCGGAAGATACAGTACAGGATTAGGGCAACGTGTGCACGCTATGAGTTCTGAGATTAAAGTCAGAATTCTGAGAATTGTCAGAATTCTCACTTCAATCTCTTTGTGGCCCTAATCCCCTACCATAGAAAACTTTTTTTTTGGTCTGAAATTTACATGAATCTGACCTCCACTGAGTAGGACTCGTTCCTGGTGGAAACATCCCAATTATTTGAATGGCTTTATTAATTTGCCTTAATCACAACGTTGCTATTTCTCCCTAATAGTGCCATTCAATAATGCTAACAGGTGCCTTAAAAGTATTTCAAATCGATATATCAATCTAAAATTAATTAAAAACGATATAATTCCCTTCTCAGCCACTACGAGGCGTTGTAGCCCCCTCAGCCAGCAGGGGGCGCTGCAGCCCACTCAGCGTCATACCACCAGCCTACCTGTGACTATTCATTGAGTAGCTCTGGATGAACGCGTCTGATAAAAGACAATAGTCAATATAATAAGACATGAGGCAGAGTTAAAGCTATGTTTTAGTACTATTACACGTGTAGCCACTAGGCAAGGATGGATTACTGCATGGGCCTCCCAGGGCCAAGGGGGCCCTGAACGTCAAGCCTCCGTACTACTGTTTCAATATTGTCTCTACAACATTATACCTGCAGATACCTTAATGCCGTATACGATTGGTTATGTAATATGTCTCAAAAGGGCCCCTCAATCATATGCCAGTGGTTGTGTAATTCATCCAATAGGGCCCCCTCAATCAAATAGAATGTATATTTTAGGTCATACAGGGCCCCTGCATGGGGTTTGATGTTATGTCTTAATAGGGCCCCTGAACCACAGGTTACGTTGTCAATCAAATAGCATGGGGGTGGATATGCCATAAATGTCTTAATATTAATATTAATATTATTATTATTATTATTAATAATATTATATTATTATTATGATATAGCTGGATGTGTCAATAGAGGGCGCTAGTTAAACTGTGGACCGTCTGGGCCAGGGGCCCGCTGACTCACAATCCATCCCTGGATATAGATTCGGTATTAAAATAGGTTTTGATAACATTTGTACTGAGAAATGTGCCTTATTGTCATAATCTATATTCAGTGATCGTTTATGACGTTTAGTTTGTAGGGTTTGTCATGCTCATTTGGGGTTTTGAGGGGCTATAATCGGGGTAGGCTATATTCTGTTCAAGTAATAACCTAAATTATCTATTTTATTACACATGTATTTTAAACCTCATTTTATTGTTGGGAATCCCCTCGCCCCCCAGTCCTCGTATACACGTTTCTATACGACCTATGGTCATTATTTCATTTTCTGTAGCATGCACACATTATCCTGTATTTAATATATGAACCTGTTATAGGAACACAATATTCTATAACATGCATGCATATGCACTACCGTTGAAATGTTTGGGAAAGTGTTCTTATTTTTGAAAGAAAGCACTGTTTTTTTTCAACGAAGATAACATTTAATTAATCAGAATTATAGTCTAGACATTCATCTCTGATTAATATCAGAGTATTAATGTCCATGTAAACGAAGTCACTGTTAAATGACTTCTAGCTGGAAATGGCAGATTTTTTATGTAATGTCTACATAGGTGTATAGAGGTGCATTTCCAGCCACGATCACTCCTGTGTTCTCATGGTCTACATTGTTTAGGTGATCGTGTTAAAAGGCTATGGCTAGATTATTAGAAAACCCTTGTGTGATTATGTTAGCACAGCTGAAAACTTTTGAATAAATGTGAGTTTTCATGGAAAACATGAAATTGTCTGGGTGACCCCAAACTTTTTAACCTAGCGTAGCCTGTATCCTGCATACGACTGTGGAGCAGTAAGGAACCGACACAGGTTTAGTGTGTTATATTTATTCTGCCCGCTCATTGGTCAAGACGGCCTTGAGTTGGAAATGTCCCTACTTTACCACATTGACACCTACTGTCGCAAGAAGGCTATGACATTCAAATAAAATGAAATAAAGAAAGAAAACTTAAATTATCTGGTGATTAAAGCGTTTAGATCAGGGGTCTCAAACTCAATTTACCTGGGGGCCGCTGGAGGTAGAGTCTGGGTGAGGCTGGGCCGCATCAAGTATTCCACAAAAAAAGTACAAATAATCCAGTCTCTCAAGCTTTACTATTAACACTGTGTGTGTGTGTGCGTGTGCGTGTGCGTGTGCGTGTGCGTGTGCGTGTGCGTGTGCGTGTGCGTGTGTCTCCAGCAGGAGAGGAAATATCGACGTGTGAAAAAACTGTTTTGTATCAAGTCGAGGCCGTGTGTGTCCCTCCTCGGCCCGGTGGTTCCCTGTGCGCCTCCTGGTCAGAGGAGGTCGTTCTGCCCCCCCTGCTCCTCAGCTGGGTGCCGGTCAGGGTGTCCGGACCCCCGGGGGCCGTGTCTCCACGCAAACCCACTCTGAACAGAGATGCGTTCCCTTGTGTTCCAAACCGCTTACGACTGTTGGAAGGTTATTTTAATTATTTATGTCAACAATAAAAAAAAAAAAAAACGACAACTATTAACGCTGCTTTGACTACCCTGTTGGCCCCAGACTCCTCGTTACCATGACGACCGTATGTGTTGTATGTCTTCTTCCCCCGCGTCAGGCGGTTTTTAACTTTTGAAGAACTGCAGTGATAGTAATAAGTCACAAAGCCCCCAGCCCCCCCCCCCAGAAAATCGGTTAAATCTGAATACGGAATCCAAAGATAAATGAGTATGAATTCACGTCTGATTCATCCTAAATTTCGTCATTTGAATATCAAGGGTACGGTTAGACTACTTTCTTGCTAGATTAAAGGATATGCTTCACTGTTAACATTCCCAATCGTCCTGACCGGAGCGCTGCCTGTACTGGGACCGATGGTTCTGTAGCCTCTGTCTGTGCTCCTCACCGTTAGCCTGGCTGGGACATTTGGATGTTGTACGCTTGGATGTTCACCTTTTACCTCCTAATGAGACTATGAAGGACATCTTCTGTTTCCTTAGA